>JAQHUG010000473.1:993519-1016552 GCA_028555095.1 Dicrostonyx torquatus | reverse complement strand
TTAAATATCCTAATTGAATAAAGTCTAGGGAAAAGTTGTATTATATATATGAGAACAAGTGTGTGAGAAATTGCCATTAATTACTTTTCTACTTTCCAGAATCCTAACTTACCTGTTAACTTAAGATTCTCTCAATGAATAGCACCTAAAAGCAGTTCTACAAAAATCAGTAAAACATACAGTGCTTAAAGCCTGTCAGAGAAACCATCAATATGTGAATATATTACCATTCAATGAAGTTTCAACTTCCAGTGATGGAGATGAGCAAGATATACTGCCAACATCATCTTAGTCTTTAAGAGGTACCTGTTCCTTCCATCATGAAAAATTCCTTCTTTCATGTGATGGAGTTTACCCTGTAAATTAAATCTCTCAAGTAATGGAAGAAATAACCCATGACACTGGTGAGGGAAATTAAATTAGAGTCACTAATAGCAGGTCAGCCCAGTCTGAGCAGAGGTAATGGAAGTGACCACATGAATGATAAGCAGGTCTTCTCCAGGCTGTGACAAAGGCCTGCCAGGTAAGGTGACAAGCTTTCATGTAGCTGGTAAGTGATTCTCAGTCTAGACACTAGCATGTTTATAATGCGGCTCAACCCCCATCTCCACCAGCCCTTGTCAGCTTTGTGGAGGAGAATCTTCTAATTCCCCTGCAAAGACCATTAGGAAGAGTTGACTGTTTTGAGGGCAAATCAATTTCTCATTGTCTAGAAACCTTTCCAGTCACAGCAGACAACCTTTAGAGACAATAAGAATCATAGAACTATACTTAAATACTTTATTTTCTAAAGTGCTTAAAGGAAACAGAAGCAAATTTGTGCTACAGTTCAATGGTCAAGGTAGCTAAAACAAAAGGAGTTATTCTAAACTTGCTGTTCAGGACCAGGGAACACATGATTACCAATGACCAGACAATCTGCAATGGGGAAAATTTATGTGATGTCTTTCTCTTTGGAGTCTCAGCTCTGATTTAACTCCTGACAGCTATGAAGAATCATTGTGCTTAAGATATAAACATAACAAGCAAGTCAATAACACAGCAGCTAAACACGGGGATAAGAACAGGAGAGAGTATGGATCAGTATCATCAGAAAAATCACTGATGTCCAATGTATATAACATAACTCTATTAAAATATTTTTCCTATACTTGCAGGTTAGTAGGGGCATAGTAAATGCTACCTTTTAAATAGGGGGATGTCTTCATTGCCAAAATACTGTTGCAGGTATTATTTAAAATGTGCAATAATATTGTTCTATATCATAGATGATAGTATTGTACTTATTGCATGAAACTTTCACTAAATTTAATGCCCGTACAGCCACTGCTCACCGCTCTATTGCTTTGGATAGTTAATATACACTGTTGATTATAATAGTCACTATTTTAAAATATTTTTCTTAAAAATAGAAAGCTAAGAGTTTTGGATTTTTGTCAGTTGGTAGACTGTCTAGCATGCATGGACCCCTAGTCCAATAATCCCAACAGTAGAGAGACAGGAAGATTAAGAAGTTCATAGTTATCCTTGAATACATGGGAAGCTTTACAAGGCCAGCGTGGGAAACATGAGACACCCTGACTCAGGAAAACAACAAATGAATAAGAAAATAGAAAAGCAGCATGGAAAAAAAAAAGGTCATTTGTCATCAATTTATTATATACTATTAAAATAAAGTTTATTTGTTACTATGAAAGAAAAATAAAATTATCTTTATTTTTATTTTTGATAACTCAGTCTTTGCATAGTTAGCTAAGAAAGGCATAGGCTTGAGATTCTGGTACCATGTTTCTCAGGTGTATGGAGTCAAATCAAAATCTGAAGCTTTTGAGGGGGAAAAAAGGAATATTAATTAAAAAGATGAAACAGTGTTTAATAGAAGTGAAGTCTCACATAATAGCATTTTAGAAAACATATGGCTATAAACCCTTCTAATTCAGGGAGCCAGGCCAGATGAGCTCCAGGTATAATGAATAAGTGGCTAAAGCATTCATTAGGCAATGAGTTCTGCTCTCAGCCACTTACTAACTCTTCATGTTACAGGGTCTTGATATTTGCTTTTCTGAGGTTGTTTTTAATCAACAAAAACAAACTATTTCTAAAAACAATCCTCTGAATTCATTTCAGACTTTTGCATAGGTCATATTGGGTAAATTGGAAAAATGTGTTAATTTTATAGCTCATGCCATTATTAGCAATAAGTAAACTAGAGTTGCAAGTGATAGCAATATGAAATATATATTATGAAATATAAATGTGCCTATATTTTGTCCCAACCATGCACACAGCCAGTAAAAGCTGCCCAAATCCAGCCTACTAGTTCTTATGCTTTAACCAAAAGATGGGAGAAAGGGGTTCCCATTTAGATAAGGATAACAGTACTTCTTTGAATTATTCATTTTCGATTACTCTTCTATTCTTATTAAAATAAAAAACTGATAATGGAGATGTTACACAGCATGGTTTTCTTAGAATAGCTTGTCTTGCCTTCCATGTGTGAAAAAAAAAATTTGTAAGTCTGAAATGTAAGGCTAAACCAAATTACCAAATTAGGAACACTAAAATAATGTAAAACTGTAGAAGATAAGGTCTTCTTTCTATTCTTATGTTTTCTTTGTTTATTAATCCTATCTCCTTAAACCAAACAAGACTAACTAAACTTAACTACATTAATTTTTAAATTTAAAATTTAAACATTTTCATTTTAAAAAATTACTTATTATTTGTTACTTGTCTTACTTTCTTTTTTAATAGCCACTCAATTTAGCAGTAGAAAAATACTGGATAGAAAAAATGCTATTTAATCTTAATTTTAAGCTTTACTTTAGTGTATCCTTAGTCTCAGGCATAATTTTACTTTTTCTTATAAACCAGCATCAATGCTGTTCTTAGATTACTTTCAACATAAATGAAACAAATGTACTCATCATCACAATATAATTGGATTGAAGGGAATAAAATATATACATTAACGGGAGTCATTTTAAGATTTGCAAGAGACTTGTCTCTAGAGGGGATCCCAGGTATTCACAGGGATGTCCCAGCTAGGTACTTGGGCAGCAGAGGAGTGGGTGCCTGAACTGAACTTGTCCCATAGTTACTTTGTTGAATATCTTAATCGTCACCATAGAAATTTCGCATGATGGATGGAGATAGAGCCAGAGACCCACATTCACATCAGAACAAGGGACTGAGCTACGAAGGTCCAGTGGAAGAACAGAAGGAAGGAGAAGATGAGCAAGGACGTCAGGACCGTGAGGGACTGGCCCACCAACAGAGACAGTGTGCTCGATCTATTGGGAGTTCATCAAATCCAGCTGGACCAAGACTGAATGAGCATATGACCTAACTGGACTCTATGAATGTGACTGCCAGTGTCTTCTGCATGTATTGGCTTTTGGGGAACTTATTCTATATGGATGCACATCTTCTTAGACCGAGATGGAGGGGGGAGGGCCTTGGGCTTCCCATAGGGCAGGGTATCCTTCCCCATCTTAAGAAAGCAGGGGGAGGGCGGTGGGGTAGTGAGGGAGCGGGAGGGCCGGGAACAAGGGGAGTAAATGTAAATTTTTCTTTTACCAATAAAAAAACAAACAAACAAAAAGGAAATTTTCATCTCTAATTTTTTAATTAAAATATTTCTACATGTGTAAAATATTTTAAGCAAAAATAGTACAAAATAATGCTGTTTTATCACTAATTTAGAAGAGGGATTACACCATTTTCTAATACTATTTCATCTTAAATTTTTGGTAGATGATTTGAGGTCAAATATTTGTAAATTTATTACTGCTAAATGTAGAATATATCAATTCTAGTAAAAATACAAAATTAATAGTGTTATGTTAAAGATCAATGCCTCAAAATTTTAATTAGCCTTTTATGTAATGCATCAGGTATTATTTAGTCAAAAAACCCACAATCTATTGTAAGGCTAAGATAGGTAAATCATGATCTTTCCTTCATATGAATTAGGCATCATTAAAAAGACTAGCTGACAAATATGATAGCAAAGCATCATGGGGTCCAGACAGGCTGTGTTAGTGAGAACTTAAGTAAGAGCAGCAATAAGCAATAGACAGGGCAGCATTCTATTCAGATGGCTGTTGCTGTACAGTAACAGGAGTACATACTAAGAAAAAAATACAGTGCAGGATTTTCAATTTATTCCCACAAGTATAAATTTAGTAAAATGATTATTTTGAACAGACAGAATTTATGGGCAACCAATTTGTAATCTGGACTATTTTCCACTTGGCACTAAACTCAAACATTTTAAACTACTTTATTCTTGTCTGTTGACCCTTGTTGACACATATATTGGCTGCCCAAACAGATTTCTACACATCTTATCTTCCATTAGATAAAGACTAATTTTAATATGAGCAATGTATGATTATATAACACGTTTATGTTTGTTAATTTGTAAATTACTTGTATTCCTTGAGAAATAGGACTGATTTCATAAATAAAAATATCTAAATAAATCACTGTTGACTATTTCTTAGTTATCCCTAAAGAGGTAAAGTTTAAGAACTTCCTTTAAGAATTTTTAAATAATTGAACCGAGTTAAATATTAGTATTTGCTTATTTTTTCCAAACACAAAACTGACACCATTACATGAGTTTTTGTTTACTTATTCACTAATTTTGACTTTGAATTTTCAATTGTGAATTCATAGGAGATCATGTAACCCACAGGGCCTTACCATTATGTGGAAAATCTTGTAAAAAGGAACTTCTTGCCACATAAAACAATCAATCTAACTATATGACCATTCTTTCTGCTTGTTATTATTTGATTTTTTTTCTCTGACGCAGTCAGTATCCTCCTGAGAGCCAAACCCAATATGATATATTTACACTCCTGGGTCTCAATTGCAAATCACTATTTAAGGAGAGAGATTAACAGAGAGATAAGAGAGCAGGAATGGACATCAAGAGGAACAAAGAATGATTGCTGTGTAATACTTATTATCTCACATGATTATCACAGGTCTCACAACCTAATGTTTACAAAATAGAAACCCTGGAAAACCAGTGACATGATTCCATGTGACAACCAGAGAACCACAAGAAACAAGTACAAAAGTCTCAGACCCTAAATAGATGCCCAGAGTCAAAATTACAGTTGCCAGAGATCAAAAAGAAGAGAACCTAGTTCTAAGAAAAAAAAAAAGGTGTTTCCTCCTTCATCTGCATTTTTGTTTTGTTCAGGTCATCAATGGATTAATATCACTCATCTGCTGTGATGTCTTGAGCTGACTCTTAAACCAATGCTTACAGTGCTAACATCTTCTGCAAATACCCTGATAGACCCACCCAAAAGTGATGTCTCATCAGCTATTTGAACATGCCAAAACCCATCCACTTTGGCACATGAAAAAAACTAATTACTCAATATAATGATTTGATCTCACAGATAAGAGATTGAGTTTACATGACAGCCCTTCCTGTATTTCTCTGTGGACAATAGTTTCCATGTAATAACTATTATGTACTAGCCCTTGTTCCAAGGATAGGAACAGGTGCAGTAGTGGACCTGATTTCAGGTAACATATTATGAGGCAAGCAAATCACAAATGAGGAATAGAAAACTTAGTGATGCAATTAATAGAGCATCATTGGCCACTTGGGTTGGGGTCAGCAAAGTCTTCTCCAAAGATCCAGACACTGAGTCCTGCAGGGCCCAAGAGTGAAAAGATAAAAAGGCAGGAGAGGAGAAGGGAGGCATAGAAAAAGATGGGCAGAGAAGAAAGAAAATAATAAGAGAAAAGATAAAAGAGCATGAAGGAAACCTCAGAAACAGCTTAGACAGAGAACAACTAACATGTCTAGGGTAGCTGGAAAGAAGAGGTTGCTAGGACGTACAACTGAGACATGGGCTAATTCCAGTTTCCATGGGGCTCTATCAGGCATTGGTCAAGTTTGTGTTTCTTCTAAGTATAGGTGGTTAATTTGCATGACCTGACATCTGTTTCAAAGTGTCTCTCTGCTGATGCCTTAGTAGAAAATCCATGGCAAGACAGAAACACAACCAGAGATTGAGTATTGCAAGATGTAATGACAAGTTGGCAGACAAGGGGACAGAATTAGATGGGGTACATTTTGGCAAGAAGAAAGCACTTTTCTTGCTAAAGATCTGAATGAGGGAAGTGAGAGGCAATAGAAGTATAGATTTCTCATAGATTTTTTTTTCTTGAGAAACTCATCACCACCTCCACTACAATTTGGCAGCTTTTCATCATCATACCAAATGCTTGACACAGCTACTTGCAAGGAAAGAGGTTTATTTAGTTCACAGTTCTGCAAGTTCAAAGTCTAAACAACGTAGTACAAGCTCTGTAATGAGTGCTGCCTCTTGGCTGTGCCACCTCATAGCCTGACATCAATGGCAGGTGTGAGTTTTAGGCTAACTACAAGCAAACAGCGCTGTATAGCCTCAGTTTGTTCCTTTTATGTAAAAGTTCCCTCACTAGAACTACCGAAGCTTGCCCAAGGACTTGGAGAAGCACCATCTCCATGGAGTCCATCACTTCTCAGCTTCTCTAAAGCCAAACCTTTTCTATATGAACCCTGGGTGGATGGCCAGTTAAATTATAGACAAAACTTAGAAGTAGGTAACACTACTTACTAAAATAGAAAAATATGGAGAAACAAGTTTGAGTTAAGGAAAGTAAGCAAAGAGTTCTGCTTTGAAACCAATCAAGCCTATGGTGCCTTGTATACATCAAGGAAGAAGAGAGCATTAGATACATGATTCTTGAGTATGTTACAGTTAGGGTATTGATCTGGAAATAGTCACCAGCATTATAAGGGTAGAAAATAGATGGGCCAGAATGATGTTACCTAGAAACAAAGTATAGTTAAATTTCAAAGCAGGATGCAAGCAAAGATCTATAGTCAGGTCCTGATGTAAACTTAGCCATGCAAGAAGAAGAAAAAGTCAGAGAATTTGACAAAGAATGTGGAATGGAAACACCATGAATGGAAGCCAGGGAAAGAAGAGGTCCTGGGAGAAGGAAGTGCCCTGGTTTGCTGCATGCTGCTGAGGTTCAGTGCAGTAGGGAAAGTCAGAGAAAATGACTATGGATGTTGGCAGCCAGTCATTCGCCCAGGAACACAAAATAATCTGGATGAATTGCAGCAGACAGTTGATTCAGCACAGAAATGGGTCATACAGAACTCTTTCAACAAGTTTTGCTGTGAAGACAAAGAATAGGACCACAGTTGCAGGGGTGGGGAGGAGTGAGTTGCTTTAGGTATTTGCCATTCTGACATTATTTGGTGATGGGTTAGCTAAATAATCTCAACTTGACTAATTTCAGATTATCTGGCTCACTGTCATCTCTGAACTTTTCATAAGCTTACATTTACTTCATACAAAAAATTGTAATCATAAATCTTTTCATCTTTCTTGAGTTTTTTTAAGATATGTCTTTTTAGGTGGATTTAAATGAAATAGCCCAATACTGGGGGGAGACAGAGCCCCAGCTGGATATCTCTTGTCACTAAGAGCTTGAGACAATGGAGCACACCAAGAAAGCGATTCCCTCTAACTCAACGTGATCAAAGCACATATGATTCACAGGTACTGAAGTAGCGCGCACAAGGACTGTACTGGTCTGCACCAGATTCACTTCCTAAACATTATGACATCCGATTTACAGTTTTTTATGGATTCCTGTGTGTGAGTGAGTTAGGCTCTGATTTTTGAGCCTTTTCTTGGGCTCTTTTCTTTCAGTTGTTTGTTTTGTTCAATTCTGATATGTTTGTTTTTATTTTACTTTATTTTACTTTTATTCCTTTGAAGTCTATTTGTTTTCTAATGAGAGACAGAAATGGAGCAGATTCAGATGAGAGGGGAGGAGGGGAAGAACTGGTAGGAGTAGAGGGGTAGAAACCACAATCAGGATATATTATGTGGTAAAAATAGTAAAACAACCATAAGAGCCTGTAGGTTCTATGTGATACCTCTGAAGAAAGAATTTACTAATGCCCAATATGACAAATATTCGATATAGGTTTACTTTTTTAAGAAAACAAAATCACAAGTTTCCATTTTATGCTCTAACATGGGTGAGGAGGCTGTGCTTAATAAACACTTGTGTTCAAACAGAAAGATGCTAAGCACAAACCATGCTCTAAGCCACTGAAATTAAAAAGAAAGGGATGTGAGTCATCAAAGTTCTGGTTCTGTCAACCTCCAAAGAAAAAAAAGATGGAAGGAGGGAGGAAAGGAAGGAAGTAATAAGGTAGGTGAGAGGGAGGGAGGAGGGAGGAGGGAGGAGGAAGGCAGGGAGGCAGGGACTGAGGAAGTGACCAGAGGCTGCTGAAGCCATGAAGCTCTGGTGAAATCAGCAAGGTTAAGAAGAATCCTGGCTATGACAGAGTGTTAGTGCAGGAGAAAACTGAGTGGATAAGCACAAAAGCATTTTGGAGTTCTTCTATCTTAAGAAACCTGACAGTGTAATGGATATGCACATATATGTTTTACATGGATATGCATACACTTACAACTTGGTGTAGGTATATATTTATTTCCACATGTACAAGAGTGTGTGTTTCTATTTATGCATATATAAAACACATATGCATGCGTAAAGTCAAAATCAAAGCTTTGTATGTTTTTCTTTTCTCTTCTTCAGTCTCAACAAAACAGCTCTCAGTATATGGGGCTTCGATAAAGTGAAAATGCCAAGGCTGAAAGCCAGAGATGATAGACTTTCACTAGCTTGGTACAATGTCCGAGAGCCCTTTTCCTTCCCAAAGCTGCAGTTTTCTCTGTAAATAACATGATTAGGGTTTTTTTGGATTCACCTCCATTCTAAATGCTTTGACTCTGGAAGCTCTACTAGAGAAATGAAGGGGCATTAATATGTATAATGGAAGATAAAGGCCCTTGCTGCATGGAAGGGGCTTAGTGCTGTGGCTAAGGGTGCACAGCCTTTAGCCAGACTGCCTGAGTTAAAGTTTCAGTCACACAACAGTTTGCTGTGTGTTTGGACAAATTAATTGATCTCACTGAGCTCCAGTTTCTGCTTCTCTGAAGGTAGAATGATAACAGCATCCCAGTGCTGTCATGAGCAGCAATCGTGTTACTACTTACAATGAGTGCCTTTTG
The DNA here is from genome assembly GCA_028555095.1 of Dicrostonyx torquatus. Taxonomy (NCBI): domain Eukaryota; kingdom Metazoa; phylum Chordata; class Mammalia; order Rodentia; family Cricetidae; genus Dicrostonyx; species Dicrostonyx torquatus. Next base: position 1,007,427 of record JAQHUG010000473.1, on the reverse strand, counting down.
GAAGGGATTTGTGCAATGCAATTGCTCAATATTATTAGATATTATTATCATTATCAATCTCACTGTAATTGATAAGGATCATTAAGAGCAGTTATGCACTCTGTACATTGTAATAAACTTTATATAATTTATAATGGTTTAGTTACTCTCAGGGTGGGAAAAGTGTCAATATTCTTAGAATGCAAGTTAGTTTTTGACTCAACCTATTCCACCTATTCTATACAAATTAATGCTTTGATCTTCTCTCTACTCTTTCCTGTGATATATCAAGTCTGTTCAAAGTAAGGTACTCTAGCTCTGTCCATTTAGTATTTTAAATTGTGTGTGTGTGTGTGTGTGTGTGTGTGTGTGATATGTGGTATATGCTTGTGTACATGCATGTCTGCACACAGGCATGGGAAGGCACATGTGCACATAAGCATACTTTTGTGGAGGTCACAGGTTAACATCGGGTGTGTTCCTTCATCATTATCCGCCTTATTATTTCACTGAGCCTGGTGCTCACTGATCCAGCAAGACCAGTTGGCTAGCAACATCTGATCCTCCTGTGTCTGTCCCCCCAGTACGAGACTTACACCCCATAGCATCATGTGCTGGGAATCCTAGCTCAGGTCTGCATGCTAGAACAGCAAGCACAGTAATGACTGAGCCATCTTTCCAAATCCTCTCCAATTTTAAATTTATTTTCCCCAATTTTTCCTACCCAATGTCAAATCCCATTCTAGGTCTGAATTAACACCACCACTTTTCTGTAAGCAACTCCATCACAAAAGAACCTACAGTGAAAAAAATATTAATTATCTTGATTAAAGCTTAAAAAGCCAGCTCCTTGGTACAAGTAAGGTCATAATTTTCTGTGATCGTGGATATCCAAAAAGAAAAGTTTGATAGTGCTAAAAATGTATGGGCGCTTACATGCCAGATAGGATCACATGCACTTCCAACAACCAAAAACATCCTAATGTTTCACCATCTTACGAAGAGTGACTGCATGCCTAGAGCATTCTAATCTCATATGGCTGCTGCCTAAGAGGAAGCCCCCCTTGGTCATTTGCTTCTCTCCCAAACCTTGGAGTTCACTCATGTTACAGGAAACTGAATTAGGTGCACAAGCGTGGGGCTATAAAATTAGACCGAGTAAAAGTAAATGAATAGCTGATTCTGAAGGACTGTATAAGTCAAAGAACTGGGTGTTTGTGATCTTAAACAAGGATGTGCTGTTGTGGTGTCTTCCAAGGAAATACCGTGGTCTGCTGAGCACCACAGCGAGAACTCCTGACTTCAGAGATATCACCTTGGGTCAATAGGCTTTTAACCTTGAATAACGCCAAATAAAGTCCCAGCTGCCGTTGTTTTCCTTCCTCATTGCTACTTCCAGTCTGTCCCTGGGAGAGTATTCATTCAGGCCATGTTGATTTCCTGATTTTCTCCCACTTCATAAAACCCACACCATGCTCATTATAGCACTGAGGACATGAAGAAGCACCAAACTCAGCTCTTCCCCTATGATGCTCTACATTCTCACCAAAAAGGAGATATTTCCTGGATTTTGGTAGAAAAAAGAACTAGAACTAAGTAGAAATAGAAAACCATTCTTAAATTTACTAAGACTTAGAAGATTCGGATACAAGCCAGAATTAAACCTCTTAAATCCCTTCTCGAAATTCAACTGATTATCTTCACGTCTATTTGCAGTCATTGGCATGTGTTTGTATGCTTGGTTTTGGTATCTGTTCAAAGGAGAACAAAGAGATCATTTCAGAACAAAGTCACAAGTGAACTTTGATCCCTTCCCCGTCTTGTTCTCACCAGGTCTCTGAACCTTAGAGTGGGAAAATGTACCCATTACAGTGGGATGCTCCCTGCGCTGGCTGGGGATGGAGACAAGAGGACTGACTGTGCTCACTGAGTAACAGAAAGAAAGGAAGTTCCTAAGGGAACAGACAAGGTTTTGTTTTAAAAAAATAGAATAAAAAAACATACTTTGCATGTTATTTGCTTTGTTTAGGGCCAATCTTCAGATTTTAGGAGTATATATTTAGACAGTTTCACCAGGTTATCAGTTGCAAGCTAGTTCACAAGTTAGTACACTGCACTTGATACAAAAAGCTTTTTAAACCTTTCTTTTCTATATAATGGTACACCGGTTCCCAGTGTTTGTAAAACACCTCTTCAACATAACAGCGGTGTGTGACTTTCTCATCTACACCCTTCACGGGCTTTCTCGCAAACCATCTGGAAGTCTATTAATATGGAAGTCATGTTCACAGAGCTAGCGATAATACTTGCTGAGTGTTAGAGCATCTCCCCTGGGGGAACTGGGAAAGAGAGGGAGGGAGGGGGGAGGAGAGAGGAGGGAAGGAGGGAAGGAGGGGGGAGGGAGGAGGGAGGGAGGAGGGAGGGGGAGGGAAGGGGGAGAGAGGGAGGAGGACAGAGAAAGAAATACACAATCTTTTGTTCAATCAGAAACCAATCTCATCAGAAGCAAACCCCCTCAGAAGTGTAGTTTGAATTGCCCATGTGGATTTTGAGAAAGTCACCTGGAACAGTCACAATTAATCTCCAGCAGCATCAGCCAACCTGTCAGACACTGGCCACTGAATCTTTAAACATGGCATTCTACTCCTGAAGGGTACTGGACTCTGCGCCCATTAAGTCCCTGTTTCCCTTGAGCCTGCCACTTGGTGTCATTTGCAACCATCATCCGGGAGCATTCAAACCATTACTTACACTAATTTCAAATATACTGGGACTTAGTCCAATCTTCAAAATATACAGTTTCCTAAAAGAACCTCTTAATGTGTCATCAGAAGACTAATTGTCTATAAAAGAATAATTGTGCAGTCCCAGGGAACAGTGCAAGTTTAATCTGAAATAGCAAAGTAAATTTAGCTCCCAAGCATAAAAAAACCTAAATGTCTTTTGAGGAAAAAAAAAAAGCACAACTTTGGAGCAGAATTTGACTCACTGCCTCATTAGAAGTGGATTCTAATGGAAAAATATAACATGGACACTACTAACATATGGGTTTAACTTTTCTACTTTCAGTTCATAAGCTGAATACAAGTATCTGATGCCACCTCATTTCTGCAAGTACTTAAATGAGCACATCAGGCTTTTCATCTCATGTAAGAGACTGTGGAGTCATTTTCTCTGGCCAGTGACAGACATGAGAAATTCTGGATTTGTGACTGCAGAGTGACAAGTCAAAAGCCACTTGTCCTTCACATCCAGTCACATGAATTACATAGCATTTAGGGCTGGGGTGGGGGCTCTAGTTGAAAGCCTTTAGATGGAGCACATATTCCAATTGCCCAAGACCCCTCAGCTTTCTATTAATTATATTTGCTCAATTACACAGGTAGTGTTGCGGTTGTGATGAATTGGTTTTGGTGGAGGGAGGAATATTTATACAGACTCCAAAATAGAAGTGATATTCAATTACTACCTGTCAAGTCAGGTGAATCACTCTCAACTCTTGGAAAACAACAAAGGCCTTTTCCACACATGAAGGTCTTCCAGCTATGGCCAGAAGCCACACATGCCTAGCTTTTCATAGTGTTTTTTTTTTCTTTATGGAGCTGCTTTGTTGTTGTTGTAAATAGTGTTTAATGTTTGCATATCCAGTAATCATCTTATGGAGAATTTTTGTAGGGGAAACACAGAAATGAAAGAATCCACAGTTCTCTCTGTGCAATGGAACCACTGTGAGTTGTACTGATGTCTCTTAGTTACTATGCACATTTTCTCTTGATTTTTATGTTTTTGTAATCATAATAAGTGATGTTACATCTTGTTTTTAATTATGGCTTAAATGATAAAAACACTCTATTGCTATGAGTGCTTGTGTTCTATAAGTGTCCCATGCCACTTCCCAGGCATAGCAAACCAACACATTTCTAGATAATATCTTTTGATTTCAAAATTGCCTTTTTACTATGAATTTTCAGATAAAAGATTATGAATAATTATGAGGCTTTCAATGATGATTAATAGATTAATATAAATATGGAAACACTCTCAATGGCATGTTTAGAGTGTCATTGTAGACTTGCTGAACCTGGATGGCATCACTTCCTAAACATCTCATAATAGACTGTATGACAGGTAAATTACTGAGCTATTGTTTTTATTTTTTATTTTTTAACTTTTTTATTGTTAAAAGAAAAATTTATTTTTACTCCCCTTGTTCCCGGCCCTCCCACTCCCCCACTACCCCACCACCCTCACCCTGCATCCTTAAGATGGGGCAGGATACCCTGCCCTATGGGAAGCCCAAGGCCCTCCCTCCTCCATCTCAGTCTAGAAAGATGTGCATCCATATAGAATAAGTTCCCAAAAAGCCAATACATGCAGAAGAGCTAGGTCTCAGTGCCATTATCATTGGCTTCTCAGTCAGTCCCCACTGGCAGTCACATTCACAGGGTCCAGTTAGGTCATATGCTCACTCAGTCTTGGACTCTTCTGACCACATTTAAAAGAAAAGATGGGCAGGCGCCAATGCAAGAATTCCTCCAACAACCTGAAAAGCAATATGATAACACCAGGATCCATGGAATACGCAGCAGGAGCACCGGAACAACCTATTCCAGAGGAAGTAGAAGAAATAGACTTTAAATGTAACATTATGAAAGCGATTGAGTCCTTTAAAGAAGAGGTAAAAAAAACTCTTTGAAAGAAAGGGATGAGAAGACTAACAAAAAGTTAGAAGAAATGAATAAATACCTTAAAGATACCCTAGAAAACCAAGAAAAAGCAATCAAACAGGTAAAGGAAACATTTCAAGACCTGAAAACTGAAATGGAGGCACTGAAGAGAACACATACCGAGAGATGGCTGGATATGGAAAAGCTGGATAAACGAACAGGAACTGCAGAGACAAGTATAAGCAACAGAATACAAGAGATAGAAGAAAGAATCTCAGACACTGAAGACACAGTAGAGAAAATAAATTCATTGATCAAAGAAAACAACAAAACCAACAAATTCATAACACAAAACATCCAGGAAATCTGGGACACCATGAAAAGACCAAACCTAAGAATAATAGGGGTGGAAGAGGAGAAGAATTCCAGCTCAAAGGCCCAGAAAATATATTCAACAAAATTATAGAAGAAAATTTTCCCAACCTAAAGAAGGATATTCCTATGAAGGTTCAAGAAGCATACAGAACACCGAATAGGCTGGATCAAAAAAGAACGTCCCCTCGCCATATAATAATCAAAACACATAACATACAGAATAAAGAAAGAATATTAAGAGCTGCAAAGGAAAAGGGGCAAGTGACATATAAAGGTAAACCTATCATAATTACAGCTGACTTCTCTATGGAAACCATGAAAGCCAGAAGGTCTTGGATAGATGTGCTGCAGACGCTAAGAGACCATGGTTGCAAGCCCAGACTACTATACCCAGCAAAGCTTTCTTTCACCGTCGATGGAGAAAACAAGATATTCCAGGATAAAAGCAAATTTAAGCAATACTTAGCCACAAACCCAGCCTTACAGAAAGTACTAGAGGTAAACCACAGCAAAAGGAAGCAAACACCACCCATAATAACGCTGACAGCTAACAACCCTCCACCAGCACAACTCAAAGTATGGAAACACACAAACTCTACCACCAAAGAGAAAATAACCAGAATTAACAACCACTGGTCATTAATATCGCTTAATATCAATGGACTGAACTCACCTAAAAAAAGGCACAGGTTAAGAGAATGGATTCAAAAACAGGATCCAACATTTTGCTGTTTACAAGAAACACACCTCAATCATAGAGACAGACATTATCTCAGAGTTAAGGGCTGGGAAAAGGTTTTTCAATCGAATGGTCCTAGGAAACAAGCAGGAGTGGCTATACTAATATCTAACAAAATTGACTTCAAACTAAAATCAGTCAGAAGAGATGGAGATGGGCATTTCATACTCATAACAGGAAAAATTCATCAAGAAGAAATCTCAATCCTGAGTATCTATGCCCCTAATATAAAAGCTCCCACATATGTGAAAGAAACAATACTAGACCTCAAACCACACATCAAACCCCATACACTAATCGTAGGAGATTTCAACACTCCTCTCTCTCCAATGGACAGGTCAATCAGACAGAAACTTAACAAAGAAATACGGGATCTAACAGATGTAATGAATCAAATGGACTTAATTGACATCTATGGAACATTCCACCCAAACAGACAAGAATATACCTTCTTCTCAGCATCTCATGGAACCTTCTCAAAAATCGATCACATACTCAGTAACAAAGCAAACATCCACAGATACAAAAAAATTGGAGTAACCACTTGTGTATTATCGGATCAACATGGAGTAAAGTTAGATTTTAACAACAATCCCTCCCACAAAAAGCCGATGAACTCTTGGAGACTGAACAGTCAACTACTGAACCATGCCTGGGTCAAGGAAGAAATAAAGAAAGAAATTAAAGTCTTCCTTGAATTCAACGAAAATAAAGAAACAACATATCCGAACCTATGGGATGCTATGAAAGCAGTGCTAAGAGGAAAGTTCATAGCACTTAGTGCCCATATAAAGAAAACAGAGAAAGCACACATTAGTGAATTAACAGCACACCTGAGAGATCTAGAAAAAAAAGAATCAGACTCACCCAGGAGGAGTAGAAGACTGGAAATAATCAAACTGAGGGCTGAAATCAACAAAATAGAGACACAGAAAACAATCCAAAGAGTTAATGAAACAAGGGGCTGGTTTCTTGAGAAAATCAACAAGATCGACAAACCCCTATCCAAATTAATCAAAGGGCAGAGAGAGAAGACTCAAATCAACAAAATCAGAAATGAAAAGTGGGACATATCCACACACAATGAGGAAATTCAGAGAATCATTAGGTCTTATTACAAAAGCCTGTATGCCACAAAGTTGGAAAATGTAAAGGAAATGAGCTATTGTTTTTAAATTTTACCTTCTGCTACTCATCATTTTTCACTGGTTCTCTTTAAATTCAAGGAATTAAAAGTTGAATAAAACTTCTAAAGCTACCCTGCCTAACCACTTCATTTAAAAATCTGAAAATTAGAGACCAGAAATATAAAATGATTTGCTAGCTACTTACTGGTTTTTTTTAAATTTTTATCAGTAGTGTCATCCAAAATTCCTGTTCATAAATGCCAGCTGATGGGGCTAAGTTCAGGTGAACTTCTATAAGGATGCCTCTTGTTCAGAAGTTCTTAGTCACTCTGTTGCAATGAGCAAGCTCCAACCAGCTAGCTATGATGATCATAGTAGCCTGTGTCCAGCTGTTCTCGGCGGCCTAACCTTACTCTAAGAAAGCCCATCATTCTAACCTTCAGACAGCTTGTCAAGATTCTGTGTACGTCCGTGTGTGCTCTAAGAAAGCCCATCATTCTAAACTTCAGACAGCTTGGCAAGATTCTGTGTACGTCCGTGTGTGTGTGTGTGTGTGTGTGTGTGTGTGTGTGTGGTGTACATGTGAGCAAGTATGGTTGTGGGCATCAGAGAACAATTTGTGGACTCAGTGTCTTCATTCTGCCTTTATGTTGGTTCCACGGATCAAACTCAGGTCAAACGCAGACCTGAACAGTAAAGCACCTTTAACTACTGAGCCATCCCCCTAGCCCTATGAATGTTACTCTGTTGGATTCCTTGACTCTCCATCACTTTCCATTATTTCTTTCTTGGCTAATGTCCCAGGGAGTAAACATTGTCTGGATACAATAATAAGATGTAGTAGTCTTTATTCCGTCCAGCGTAATCATCCACTCCTATCAATACAGATAACCTAAAACATGCTGGATGCTCAGCTTCTTTGCTCCCTCACTAACTAAGCCTCTTCCCTCAGATTTAACAATTATTTACATGTTCATAGATTTCATTACTGTCAGCAATTGCAACCAAAGTAGATGGAAAATTACAGAACTGGTTCCTTCATCTCCAGACAGTGTTCTCCTTCAAAACCACCCACCAAGGTGACAAGTTCTGCAAAGCATCCTAGAGTTCCCATTAGCAGAGGGAGAAGAACCAGTGCTCTGGCAGGGAGTCCAGCCATCTCCTGGAACACATAGGCTTTTAAAGGGAAACGTCTCATATCCTCTGGTTCTTTCTACTTGGTAACAGTAGAATAGAGTTGGCACAAATAAATAGTTTGGGAACAGAAATAACCCTCCTTGCCAGTCTTTAGCATTTAAATCTTGTTAATGAACTGCTGCTCCCTTTTAATGACAAAGGAAAAAGAAAACGAAAAAAAAGAATGTGACCTCAATTACATTGACCACTCCGCTCCCAACCCTTCTCACTTTCCATGAACCTCCTCACAGACTCAATCTACTGACGAGCTAGTTTAGTTCATAGGACACCTGAACTAATGAATACTTTGTTCTAATGAACCTCTGAAAATAAATTCTTCTTCCTTGCCTTCCACCTCATTCTCAATACCTTAATTAATACTCTGACCTGTCAAAAGCCAACCATGTTCTTCCTGTCTGCTACACAATGCTAGATTAAAAAAAATCACACAAATAGCTTCTAATTTTATTTTATTTTATTGTGTGTATGTGTTTATAGCTTCTTTATTAGGAGGAGACTAGTCACCTGTAGTTATTTAAATGTGAGACAACTTTCTTACAAACGCTAACCAATATAATTTTTCATACAATTTTCAGGAAACAAAATAGAAGTTGGAATTCATTTCATTGGTAAAGGATAGTAGTTCAAAGGCATTTCCTGTATTTCCCAGTGTTAAAACTGTATCACCTACTAGTGACCCAAACTGCAAGGACACATTGGAAAGAAAAACAAAAAGAAAGAGAGAGAGAAATAAAGAGTTTCTTATATTAAATCCATGCTCCTGAGCCCTTTTGGTTATGACAGCAGTGTGATCTCATGACACTATGACATCTCTCTTATCCTTCTGACCCAGAAAATGTTGCATACCTTATGTTTTCTGTAAATATACAAAAACCTATCCTTGTGTCCCAAATTACAAATGATAACTTTACTTCATCCTTTTACTGGAAAAATAAAAACTGTCTAATAACAAACAAGTACACCTACATCTGGCTTGCCCTCTTTCACTTAGGTTCCTTTACTAGAAGGAAAGTAGTTTTTCAAATATAGCTCTCTCATATCAGCACAAAAATGATGTCTTTAGACTACTTCTCTTCTTCCTACTGAAGGCTATCTCCTTCAGTCTTCTCAAACACTTCTGTCACTTGCAAAACTCTGGCTGTAGTTTTTTTTTTTTAATTAGAAGAGTCTTACATGGAATTCACAAGTTGATAAACACTCATTAGAAAAATAAATCTTAGGTAGATGTGCCCTTAAACTAACTGACGAAAAACCATTGAAAAGCTTGGTGGTAGTTGTAAGTTGAAAAGACAGCTGGAAGAATAAAAATATAACACAGAGGAGACTGTTACTAATGATTAGTACACAAAATAGCTTTTTAAAAACACAATAAAGAGGGGAAATCTTCCAGTTGCACAGTACACTATGCCACTTTCCCAATAGGCAGACTGTTTGCTATGTGAACACCTCTGGAAAACATTACTTAGAGAAATCTGCTTCTTTCCTTATCATGCAATCCCAATCTCCCTTTGATTTCCTCATTGACAGACACAATTAGTTTTGCATTGTTGTCTGTTTACAGGACCATAAAATGCAATTCATGCATTATTGGGATCCCTAGAATTCTTTGTGAAGTCTGTGAGATAAACACTATTTTTATAACAAGAACTTAAGTAGTATTAACAAACTTGAAATGTTTTATAATGACATGTGGCATTGTTTGATCAATGTATATTCAATAAAAAAAATATTTGCAAGTAGACTAATGCACAAGTTTCATAATAATATCTGAGTAAACTATCCATTCAGAGTATAAAATGGTCCAGTCATGTTTACCCCAAATATTACAAAATCACTGAAAAAATTACAGAGTTTACAATGCAACAAATTTTTCAGAAATTGCCATTTACCAGACTTTGATATAAAAGACTTTCCACCAGTAGCTTAAAATATAGTCGTTAGGGACTGAGGGATGGTTCTGGAGATAAAGTACTTGCTGTATTAATGTGAGGAGCTGAGTTTTAATTCCATAGAACCTACGGAAAAAGTTAAATGCGTTACTGATGCCTCTATCCCAGTGCTCCTTCAGAGATGGGAGGGAGGCAGTAACAAGAGATCAGCAGAAACTCACAGGCCAGTTAGCATGGCCTATGCAGAGGGAAACAAACAAAGAGACACTGCTTCAAACAGGTCAGAAGGTAAGGACTCATACTTAATGTTGCCTTCTGCCCACCTATGGTGTGTGTTCACATTCACACACATGCATGTGCACACGCATGAACACACAGGTGCATGCACATGAGCATTTAAAAACTGAAAAAAAAGAGAAAGAAGAAGCCTCATTTTTCCGAGTATACATCTTCTGCAAGGCCAGGCTTTCTTTCTACACATTAACCCAAAACACAGGGAACATGGCTTGAATGCATAGACAGACAAGACAAGTGTGTGGCTATTTTCTATTAAACCACACACATTAAAGTGACAAGATATAAAAGTGTTACATGAATATATGATGGCAAGATAGAGCACTTCTTGGAAGAGTGTACAGGATGAGGCAAAGAGGAAGGCCCAAAAAATGCTGGATACACAGCATAAAGGAAGACTGGAGCCTTGGGCATGACAATAACAAGCACCTAGCACTGCCCAGGATAGAACTACTGGAGACCTGCCACAAATGGGCTGCCCATGCATGCTTGAGCATTGCCAGGCATAAATGATGAAATGATTGTCAGCTAAGTCAGCAGGTTATAGAACAGCAATTGTGGACATTATGGGGGTGTGACACTTGGCTGGGGGCAGAAGCCTAAGTTCATTACCATAACTACTTCAGGCTGGCCTGGAACTCACCATGTAGGCCAGTTAGTCTCAAACCTGTAGATACCCTTGCTTCAGTGTTTTGATTATACGCATGCTAATTGATGTTGTGGTTTATGATCACTTAGTTAATGGTTATGTCTGTTATGTGCCTGGCTTTATATATTGCTCTTTGAAAGTATCCATTAAAGTACCCATAAATCTAAGAAAAAAAAATGTGTTACTGTTCTCCATACTTTTCTGTTGAGAAGTAATATATCATGAACGCATTTTTGTGTTAATTTAAGTTGTTAAACACACATTTTAAATATTTCTTGATGGTAATCCCCAATGTGGTAAATATTAGCAGCTACTATCTATGTGGGCAAAAGCTTCTTTGTGATTCCCACAATTTCTAGGAATATCGTTTCTTGAATTCAAAATGTTTGAAAATTCACCTGACCCTCCGCTGCAACTGAAACTTCCTTTGCTTTTACAGCATCACACTCTGATCATTTTGGTCATAATTCAATTTTCTTACTCTTTTCCTTTTTCTTTATGCTGTACCCTTCTTGTTTATCAGTTCTATGCATAGTAGACCAACTGTTAGACTGTCTGTCCTCCCATATGTTCTGACCTATTAGATTGGTTAGTATCATAGCCTTATATTCCCCCTCTGTATGTGTAACTCTCAAATGCATTAGCTCAATGAATTAGGCTCTAATATTTCATCACAAATCACATTCCAGTGAATGAAAACTATCATGTTCCATGTTCAATGCTTGATTCTACCTCCCAGGACCTCCTCTGAATTGTCTTAAATAGTACCTTCAAGTCAAAGAAATGGGGATTATCTTTTTTTTTAACTATTCCCTTCCATTTTCAATCTGGAAAAAAAAGTGTTATGCTATTCTTCTGAAATATTATGAAAAATATTTTTACTTTTTTTCCATGACACTGATTCTAGTCCTTGTTATTTCTGACATGGTCCTCAATGGTAGCCTACAACCTGATCTCCAAACTTTCACTCTTGTCTTGCTCAATCCATTTGAAAATATTAACTTCATTGTTTGTTCTTGTGATTCCTTTCTCCCCAGTCACTTCTATGCAATTATAAGGCACAAGGGCAGGGCTTCTATCTGGTTTTGCTGTTTTATTTTGCTTCCCAACTGTCTCCTTACATGCTCATAGTGTTAAAAGACTCCTACAGTGGCCCAAGCAGTATGGGTTAGACAGGCAAGGACTGTATTTCCTGAGTTCTGTTCCTCACATGGTCCTGATTTCCATCAGCCTTAGGAGAAATGTGGAATTTAAGGTGGATGGAAACAGTCATTTATCTCGGAGATTTGGCCATGGCAGGAGACCCAAGAAGAGCATACATGATCCATGGCACTCTTGGGCAGTGTTGAGATCTGTCAGCCTCCACTGGATCTCTTCATCAACTCCCTGTCTCCTGAGAATTCTCTGAGCAGTAGTCCTTGCCCCCACAACCCCCAGACACCTGCACCAATAAAGTTGAGGATGGCAATAAATAGAACAGGAGAGAGCTTGTCCTTACTTCCATGCTTCTCAGCCTGTCTTCACCCTCTTTTCCATCAGTCTTTCTAGTCTCTATAAGCTGTCTTGGTCATGGTGTTTTGTCACAACAATGGAAAACAACTGATGACAGAGGTGAAGAAACCTCACATGCCCAACTTATCTGCACTGACATTAGCAATACATTTAAGCAAGGTGAATATTGGGCAAAGAAAAAGTCTTAAACATCTGCCAGTTGCAGATTTTCTGAGCCCTTTAGCCCTTTGTTTAAGTTCTGGGGTGGAAGGGGTCTGAATAAGAGTCCAAAGTTCAAGTCTAGAGGGAAATCTTCTTTGTCACCAGAGCCTAAATAATTTTTAAATTCTTCTTGACAGTAAATATCCCAAAAATATTTATTTTGTTGTTTTTTACAAGTCTATTAAATTGTTAAACATTTAAGAGGAGCAAGAATCTAAATCAGAGACACCAGGAAGCACACGTTTGTAATATTTGAGCAGCATCCTCTGATGCTAAATTCAGAACTACAAAGTGAACTATAAAATCTGATATAGAACCCCATAGCTTTTAAAGCCAAACTGCACTTGTTCTCTGAAAGCCTTTGCATGTCCACATAAGAGATGGGATGTTGGAGCTTCCAATTTGGCCAAAACCTGGCAGATACAAGCAACCCACAAGCCTTTGCTAGTCACTGTAAGAAACAGCTGTTGACTGAGTTCAAAGTCTCTGCACCTACTAACAGCAGTTCCGATTATTTGCTTCCATATTTAGCTGTGTCTGTGTACAGACTAGGGCCTCACTGAACCAGCTATACATTCTCTGGAAAGATTTAATGGAAGGACCCTGCTGCTGACAGCTCTATTTGTGGTCCAGATACCCTCCCTGAGTTGATGGAGGTCTGGGGCTCAGAGTCCAGTGCAATCGTTTTATATCTTATCCATCAACTTCTCTGAACTACCTTCTGTGAATTCAAGGAAGACTTAATAGTAGTGTTACCAAAAATAAGATCAAATTTTACATCTTCCTGATATTGTATCATATTTTAGTATCCCTTTGATAGCAACGATACTACTCTAAAGTCTGTAACATTTCTACCAAGAAGCTTGCATGGATATACACATACAGTTTCAGATGTTCTCGCTTCTTTTACCTCCTCTGAGATGAGCAAGAAAAGAAGATCTGTTTTCTAAACATTCTGATATCACAAATGCCTGCCGTAAATACCCACGGGAAGTCAGAGAGAATGATCCGAAATTCTTCACTCTTACAGGCAGTCTTTCCACCCTCAAGTGTTGTGTAATGAATTCTCTCCATTCCCTCACTAGTAATAAGCTGTAATAATCACTAATACTAGCATTTACAGAGTGCTCTATGTGGGAGGGTCCACCTGTATTTCTGTGCTTTGATTGGTTAAATAAAGACCTGCCTGGCTTATAGTTAGGTCAACCCTTAGGTGGGCGGAGTAGACAGAACGGAAGTTCTGAGAGGAGAAGAAGGAAGTGAGCAGAGCCACAAGCCA
>JAQHUG010000473.1:979099-991604 GCA_028555095.1 Dicrostonyx torquatus | reverse complement strand
ACACACACACACACACACACACACACACATTTTGTTTTAATAAAATCTTCTAAGAGCCATGCAATCTTCCTGGGCTTCCCACTGGGAGGGATTTGGGTAAGAGTGGTTTATCCCAAGTGATCACAGCATAGATATTGTTTCTGTGGAGTTTCAGAAGGAAATACGTTTGACCAATTCAGCAGGCCCTTAGCGTAAGGTCCATTTTTCTACAACACTGCATAGTCAGAAATGGTAACCCTGCTACTCAGTGAGGCCACTAACCCACTGGACAAAGCCTACAGGTCATCCCAGGGTCACTTAATAATACGTAATACAAGCAATGTCTTTTATCATCCACTCAGCAGTTTTCAGGGACCTTTTAATGATATTGGCTTATTTGTGACAACTTTGCAAGATAAAAAGCATTGTTCCATCTTAATATATGGTAGAATTGCAATTCAGATTCAAAAGCAGCTTTCCAGGATGGCATTTACCAGATATTATACCACCCCAAGTCTCTACTACTCTACATCTCTCTGTCTGTCTGTCTTTCTTCTCTTCTCTCTCTCTCCGTCCCTCCCTCACATGACTACATATGTACATATGTGTTATGTGTTAAGTATCCTTGAATGTGTACACTATATTTTTATATCATATCATAGCAACCAAATGAATTAAGTCACTTTGTCACTACTTTGTAGATGTGGAAAAGTACAGATCTATAGCCAATTTGGCTAAATTCACATAGTCAATAAACAGGAGAGCTGGGTTTTCCCATGTTTACTGATACTCTTCGCAAGTATGCCAAAATCTGTCCCTGTGAACAAGTATTGCCCTTCCTTGATTGCCCCATAAGTCCTGGCTTCTATCTGCCTGTTGCTAATAGTCTAGCTTAAACTTCGAGCTGTGCCTGCCCAGAAAACTATCCCTGATCACAGACTGTCTGCTCCATGGTTCCCTCATGGCAGCTGCCTTTCAGAGCAAAACAACCCCAGACTATCAACCCACTACATGCCCAGCACAATCTTCCCTGACTTCCCAAAATGCACCTCCCTGAGTGGGCCTATAGGGGTCACCACATGGCATTTCTGCTTGTTCTTCATGGACAGCTTCTGGTTTCCCAAAATGGTGTCCAAATAGTGAGTTTTGTTTTCTTTTCTTCATTTTTTATTTGTTTGGGGTGAAGGTTTAGAAGTCTCCTATCTTTCCCAGGAAGGCCTAGAACTCTTGTACTCAAATGAACTTCCGGCCTCAGAGTGCCCTATATCCAGACCACAGGCACATCCCCCCTTACCTGCTGACTCAAGTATGCCTTTCTTCACTAAGTTCCTCCCCTGCCCATCTATCACTGCCCACACTATCATGAGAAACTCTTTACCTTTTCTGCCTTTGTTTTCTTTAAATTTAAAGTCACACTGAAACACGTATGTTAGTAAAGATAATACATGCAACATAACACTAAATTAGTCTCTAGTTTAAAAATAAACCGTGGAGCTCACAAGTCATACGTAACACAGATTTAAAACCATGATAGAAGACACAGTAATGCCATATCACACAAGCACACTATGCAGAAGCATCCACGCCACTGATGTTGATGGATGGCCTAGCACAGCACAAATAGCAAATTCCCATTTGAATGTCAAATCTGGAGCTTCCAAGGCAAAAGCTATCAGTTCGCTAACTAGTGTGAATGACCCCAGCCTGCATGTCAGGCTCTTGAGTAAGTTATCATTCCACACTGCTGGGCTCACAAAGAGCCTCAAGGTTGCTCGTGCCCCACAGAGCACAAAATATTTCGCTGATGATCACCCTGTGACAGATTTAACATTTTTAAGTGCAATTTCTAACACCCGAGATGAATCTTCACTTTTAAATTTACTAATAGAATCGGAGACACCTAGCCCCACAAGGCTCTTCAGAGGCCATGCAGTCTGTCCCTGACCTGCAGGCAGCTCCACTCTGACCCTCTCAGACACATGAAGGTCTCCTGCCCTTGGAAGACTCTGCATCTGGGAGAGTCTAGCAAGTTCTCTCCATGCCCAGGAGTGTGAACAACTCTCACTGTCATGAAGTATTTTTCTCCTTTAACCTCAGTCCCATAGTGCTGCCCTTTCTGCACAGTGTTGTGAAATGATGTGTGACCTTCCACTTGATGGTGTTTAGCATTTCTTCTTTCGGTGTTTTACAGAGCAGTCATTTTCATGTTTTAATATAATTATATACCTCCGCCACAGACTGTTAATCCTCTACAGGGATAGAATGCTCTCCTTTTGTGCCACAAGGTGAATTTTACATACACTGAATAGAAAAATAATTTTCTCTACCTCCCCAGGGAAAGCTAGTGAAGTTTGGCAGTCTGGTCAGGGTGTCTGCCTTCAGAGACCCAGAGGTTTTGTGGCATTGTTGCAGAATATCTCCGTCCACAGTATAGCTTGTAGCTCCTGTTCATTTTGCAACTCACTGTTCCATCTGGAAGATGGCAAGGGAAGAAGAAGAGTGATAAAATCCTGCAGCATGGGCTTTTAGGAACGTTTACTCTACCTTCCTGTGCAATGGTATCTGTGGCCGGCAGAGTGTTCTCTTGCCGTCATCTTAGCCTTCCTGAGACTTACCCCATGTCAAGTTGGTCTGCCACTGTCTTGCGGTCTGTGGAGTTTCTCCCCTAGCCTGGGCGCCTGGTGCTCTACTTGTATTGGTGCAGCTAGAAACCATAAGTATTTTCATAGATAAACCTGTAGCTTCTAACGAGGCTTCCATTCCCTGTCCCTCATTCTCCATGAGGTACCTCTCTTCCCTACCCATCCCAACTGTACAATTTCAGGTGCTGATTAAAATCCCTTCTTTGACATGCCACTGGAGTTGCTTTTTTATTTATAACTTTGATTTCATTGAAAATATATTTTTTCATACAGTATTTTCTAACCATGGCTTCCCCTGGCCCAAATAGTCGCACAGTATCCCCATCTTCTCACTCACCCAAATCCATATCCTTTGTCTCTTGTTAAAAACCAAATAGGTGACTAAACACAAAACCAAACCAAAACAAACTCTTATGAAACAAACAAAGACAGGAGAAAAAAGAACCATGAAAATCTCAAAAAAATAAAACAAATAAAGATTCAGAAACATGCTCATAACACAAAAATCCTTTCAAAACACAAATTTGGAAACCAGAATACATAAGCAAAAGACCCCAACAAGTCTTATTTATATGGATAAATTGTTGAGATTTCAAAGGTGCCATTTCCCTGTCATATATAGAAGATATTATCTAACAGCAGAAGGCCTGTTTTTTTTTTTTTCCAGTCCCTTTTCCAGGTTGGAGTAGGGGTCGTGTTTTATGAATATAATAACTGGGGTTGAGTAACCCTCCACTCCATCACCAGCTGTTCTCTGCATTCTGAGCCCTTGTAGATTTCTCTAATGGTTTCTGTCTTTAGGACTTTCTTTAGTAAGGGGTAATATCCAACCTCAAGATGTTAGCCCTAAAAACACAGACAGCTGAACAATGGTAAATGGACTCTGCCTTATATAGAGATTACATAATAGACATATATGTGTATCAATAATTAAAAATGAATAGATATTGATTTTGGGTGAGAATGGGATATTAGAGGAAGAAAAGGTAAAAATTATGTAAATATAGCACTCATGTATGAGATTCTCAAAAAATTCCTAAAAAATGTAATCTCATATTTTTGAAAATAAAGATTAAACTATAATTTATAAATCTTTATTTTCCACAGCAGAAGAAATAAAACAATATTACTTTAAATTTGAAAAATCCTTACTCTTCTAACCTTGTATTCTCCATTGAGAGTAATCAGAACAATAGAAAGAATTAAAATTTATGTCCAAATGTAATTTTTTAATATCTTGGGAAAAATTTCTACTTATAGAGTGAGCAACTCTATTAATGAGGCCCCAAAAGTTATGTAAAAATCATTTTATAGAGTCGGCTGTATGTGACCAGGTCCATCATAGCACCACATTTCCACATCCAACTCAGATATGAAAGAGGGAGACAGGTCTAAGATCAGACCATTGTAACAAAATTTTTAAAAACTAGAGCTGGATAAAGTATTTTTTAAATCTTTGGAAATTTTTCTGTTCTAAAATGGGGTACTCTGGCTGAAACAAGCTACAATATTTCTGGAAAGATGTTTCATATTTAGGGATACCTCTTTGGGGATGCTATGTGATTAATAGTGTTTTATTTATGTGTAAGTAATACTATGTTCCAATTCTTCCAAAGACCTTCAAATAACTTAAAACTATCCCTTGAAGGATGACTACATCACAGCAGAGAAAAAGAAGAAAGAAGTCCACACAGAAAAAGAATAAAAAGGGTCATATGTAGAAATTAAAGGGAGGTCATTGCTAACATTGACAAATAAGCTTAGCTTCTTGAGAGACCAAAATAAAAATTGATAAGATTAGAAATTATCATTAACTTACCAATTATACCAATGCAAGATGTTAATAATGGAAAAACTGAGAGGGGCTAGGAATTAAGAAATAAGGAAAGCTAGAAGTCTCTATATCTTGACTCAAATTGCTCTGTCAAATGAAGCTGTTAGTGGGATTCAGGTCTGTCACCTTTCAAATAGCAGACATCTTCAATACCAAAGCTTCCTAGAAATAGTGGAGAGGGTGCCTGAACTGGCCTTCCCCTGAAACGAGATAGGTGACTATCCTGTCGTCATAGAACCTTCATCAAGTAACTGATGGAAGCAGATACAGAGGTCCACAGCCAAGCACCATGCTGAGCTATGGGAGTCCAGTCAAAAGGAGGAAGGAAGGATTATATGAGCAAGGTAAGTCAAGAGCATGACAGGAAAACCCACAGACATAGATGACCTGAACTCTTGACAGTTCATGGACTCTAGACCAACAGCTGGGAAGCATCCATGAAACCAATCTAGATCCTGTGCAAGTGGGTGACAGTTGTATAGCATGGTTGTTTGTGGGACCCTTTTTCATGGGACCAGGACCTATGCCTGGTGCATGAGCTGGCTTATTGAAGACTATTCCCTATGGTGGGATGCCTTGTTCAGCCTAGATGTAGGGGGGAAGGATTTGATCTTCTTCAACTGAATATGTCAGGCTTTGTTGAGTCCCCTTAGGAGAATTTACCCTTTCTGAGGATTGAATGGGGGATGGGTTGGGGGGAATTGGGAGTGAGTAAGATGAGGAGAGGGTGGGAAATCTGTGGTTGGTATGTAAAATGAATTTACAAAATTTTAAAAAATCAAATCTTAAAAAAAAGTACTTTACCACAATCTAATTTCATATGAAAACAAAGCTTAGGAAAGATGCTTGCAGCCTTTTTTTTCTGGTTTTTTGAGATAGAATTTCTTCGTGTAATAGCCATAGCTGTCCTGTAACTGGTTCTCGTACACCAGGCTGGCCTTGAACTCACAGAGATGTGTCTCTCTCTGCCTCCCAAGTGCTGGGATTAAAGGTGTGTGCCATTCTTAACACTACCTGACATTCTAGGCCTATCAAGTCTGTGCCTTCCCACATATGTTTGACAGGGTCCCTGCTCTTTGCTAAGTACCTACTGGTAGTGGCCCCAACACAACAGTGACAAATGAAACTGTCTCTAGAAATTTAATGGGGCACAGTCAACATCAGTTAAGCACTGTGGTCTACTGCTTGCATTCTCTCAATGTCTACTGAGTCAAATCATTTTACCAAGAACTGTGCAGCATACAATTGAATATTCAGTTATCTTTTTAAGGTATCTTCTGTGTTGATGACTAGATGTAATTTACTTGAGTTGCAAGTTGATTGGATAAAAGAAGTGTTATTCTATTAGAATGTGTGTGTGTGTGTGTGTGTGTGTATTTGATGTGAACGTCCCCTCTATGTGCTGTGATTACCATTAATGAATAAAGAAATTGCTTTGGACCTATAGCAAGACAGAACTTAGGTAGGCAGGGAAAGCTAGGCTGAATGCTGGGAGAAAGAAGGCTGGAGTCAGAGAGAAGCCATAGAGCCATCAAAGTCAGACATGCTGAAACTTTGCCGGTAAGCCCCTGCCATGTGGTGATACTCAGATTAATGGTGATGGGTTAAATTAAAATGTAAGAGCTAGCTGAGAAGAAGTTAGAGCTAACAGTCCAAGTAGTGTTTTAAATAACATAGTTTCTGTGTGATTATATTGGGTCTAAGCTAGCCAGGCGGCCAGGAACCAACAGGAGGCTCCCTTCCCCAGCATGTATTCTTTCTTCTTAATGCCTCTTGAATTCCAGTCTCTGCAGCCTTCCTCAGCCACAGTGTCCACTGTCCCTCTAAGTAGGCTTATTCTCTACTTAGTTTCCAAGTGTCTTTACACTTTACGTCATAGTACAAACCAGTGAATGAGCTCCCTTTCATTCCCAAGAGAATATTTGCTTAGCATACTGAACATCAGCATAGAAGAATTACTTTCTTCATGCTACTGAATATATTCCTGAAAAAAATGTAACCTATTGAAAAGGAACATTGTTTGAATACTGGTTGATAACTGTGTAAAACGATTTCCAGGAGATGGTCATCCCTCCCCTCTGTGATGAGTAATAGTTTCTAACATCTCTGCTGAATTGTTTCCTACTGAGAAATAAGCTCAATTTCTATTGTATGAGAAAAAATAAAAGACTCCCTTCACTGAAGAATTTTCTTCAATTTATTTCTTTGCCTCTTTCTGCCATCTTCTGCTGAGACCCTTCTTGAAGGTTAAGGCACTGTGTCTACTTGCCCCATTCCATCTATTCTCCAGCTCATTATATCTATTATTCCTTCTAATTCTATGCAATTATATCAAACATATTCCCAATGACTTTCAGATTAAAAACCTCAATGGGTTACTTTCATCTATATAACTCTACTACTGTCTTCCTGAATTTTCAAATCATTTTACTAATGAATTTTAGATAATTATTTGATCCTTTTTTACCTTTCCAAGTGTTTGATTCTTGTCCTCATTCATCCTGGACCATCTTTCACATGTCTGAACCCTCGCTTCTCTGCACATGTGAATCTTGGCTCATCTGTGCATGTGTGACAGCACACCCAGCGACCATTAAACAGTACTCTCTGCCATCAACTATCCCCATTGCAACAGCAATCACCAGACTCACAGGCCCACCTGCACCTGGAGAAACTGGTGAGCGTCTAATATACTCCCTAAAGAGCCCTGTTCTCTAGGCTCTAGCCTCTGCCGCTCCCCTACCCATGCCATCCCCAGCAGCAGCACCCACTCCTGCCAACCATCCTCCTCTGCAATAGCAACAACTGGTCCCATCAGCCCAACTGGCCCCACCTGCACCTGGAAGGTCAGAGACCACCAGAGCCACGGGCCCCAACTGTACCAGAAGGAAGAGACCTCAACTCCACCTGGAGGAAGAGCAACTACTAGAGCTACAGACCCCACCTGTGTCAATTGAAAGAAGAGATGGGTAGATGGCAGTGTAAGAATACATTCAGCAACATGAAGAGCAATATGGCATGTCCTGCGCGACAGTCTCGCCAGCAAGAACGACGCGGCACACAAGGATCCTTCTGCAGTACGCTTTAATGCTTCTTGAGAGGGAGAAGTATAAGCTTCCAGAGCGGAGACCCAGAGGCAGGGAAACCCTTCCCTTAAATAGAGGCTTCTCCTCGCCTAGGACGTGTCAGCCCCTGGTTGGCTGCAACCCATCCCACGAGATGACGCCACGGGATAGGCGGGATGGGACGAGGTGGAAAAACCCTTCGCATATGTGCAATGCACTTGTTTATTACTCGGGAACACAGGATATGGGCGCCATCTTGTAATGGCGAATAGCGGGCGCGGGTCCCCACAATGGCAGATTCAAAAATTAGTGATTCTACAACAACAGGACCTGAATGTCCAAATGCAGATAAAGCAGAAGAAAACGACCTTAAAAATAACTTTATGAAGATGATGGAGTTCATTAAAGAGGAAATAAAAAAATTCCCTTAAATAAGTGGATGAAAAGACAAACAAAAAGTTTGAAATAAATTTCTTAAAACCAAGAAAAAAAGCAACCAAACAAGTGAGGGAAACAATCCAAGACTTGAAAATTCAAATACAGACAATAAAGAAAACACAAACTGAGGGAATTTTGGAAAATGCAAATCTGGGGAAAAAAAAAAGAGCAGGAACTACATATGTAAGCATAACCAACAGAATGCAAGAAATGGAAGAGAGAATCTCAGGCACTGAAGACACAATAGAGAAAATAGATTCATAGCTCAAAGAAAATGCTAAATCCAACAAATTCTTAAAACAAAATAATCCAGGAAATCTGGAACATTATAAAAAGACCAAACCTAAGAATAATAGGGATAGAAGAAGAATTTCAATTCAAAGACAGAGAAAATATATTCAACAGAATCAATAGAAACATAGAAGAAAACTTTCCCAACCTAAAGAAGGATATTATAGCATGATAAATAAAAACCCAGAAACTAATATTGGGGTTCAACCTGAAGGTCAGAAAAACAACATTGTCAGTCACTTGCTCTTACCTCTACCTTAGTCTGAAATGACTATCCTGCCTCCAGGAATCACAGAATGAGATTGTATCTGAGAGCTGTCTCCTCCCATCACATATTCCTCTTTAGGACTAGAATTAAGGGCATGTGCCACTACCGCCCTGTTTCTATGGCAAACTATTGTGGGTACTGGGATTAAAGATGTGCGTCAAAAATGACTGTTCTGTAAGACTGACCAGTGGGGCTGTTTTACTCTCTGACCTGCAGGCAAGTTTTATTTATTAAATACAAATAAAATAGCACTACAAGATATGCCTATAAATGTACACAAAGCCTACAGAACACCAAATATACTAGACCCACAAAAAAGTCCCCTCACCACATATTAATCAAAACACTAAACATACAGAATAAAGGAAGAATACTAAGAGCTGCAAAGGGAAAAGGCCAAGTAATATATAAGGTAGACCTAGCAGAATTATACCCAACTTCTCAATGAAAACTCTAAAATCAGAAGGTCCTGGACAGATATTCTGCAGACACTAAGAGACCATGGATATCAGGCCAGACTACTATACCTAGCAAAGCTCTCGATAGCCATAGATGGAGAAAACAAAATACTCCATGATAAATCCAGATTTAAATAATACATATGTACAAATCCAGCCCCACATAAAGTAATAGAGGGAAAATTCCAAACCAAGGAAGTTAGCTTCACCTACAAAAACACAGGTAACAGAAAACTTCACACTAACAAACCCCAAAGAAGGGAAAAACATAAACACTACCACCAACAACAAAATAAAGCACCAAAACCAAATATAACAGGAATTAGCAATCGCTGGTCATTAATATCTCTTAATGTCAATGATCTCAATTCACCTATAAAAACACATAAGCTATCAGAATAGATACAAAAGTAGGACCCAGGTATCTGTTTCATACAAGACACACGTCTCAAAGACAGATATTATATCAGAGTAAAGTGTTGGGAAAGGATTTTCCAAGCAAATGGACCTGAGACACAAGTGAGTGTAACTATCCTAATAGCCAACAAAATAGACTACAAAGTAAAATTAATCAACAGATACAGAGAAGGACACTTCCTATTCATTTCAGGGGAAATTCATGAAGATGAAGTCTCAAATCTAAACATATATGCCCCAAATACCAGGGCACACACATTTGTAAAGAAAAGGTTACAAAAGCTTAAATCGCACATCAAACCACATGCACTAATGGTCGGAGACTTCAACACCCCAATCTCATCACTGAACAGGTCTACCAGACAGAAACACAACAGAGAAATAAGGGAACTAACAGACGTCATGACTCAAATGGACTTAAGAGACCTCCATAGAATATTCCACCCAAAAATAAAAGAACATATCTTCTTCTAGCACCTCATGTAGCCTTCTCTAAAAAAAAATAAATAAAACATAATCTGTATAAAAGCACACCTCAAAAGATACAAAAAATGGATAAACCCCAATTATTTCATCAGATCCTCATGGCTTAAGGTTAGAATGCAACAACAACACTAACTGCGGAAAGCCTGCAAACTAATGGAAATTGAACAGTGCTAAAATGAATCACCCCTCAATCAAGGACAAAATGAAGGAAGAAACTAAACATCCTAAAATTCAATGAAAATGAGAGTACAACATATCCAAACATGGGACACTATGAAGCTAAGAGAAAGTTCATAGTACTAATTGCCTACATAAAGAATGTGGAGAAATCTATTACTAACTATTTAATGGCACATCTGAAAGCTCTAGAACAAAAAGAAGCAATCTCACCCAGGAGTACTAAACAATTGGAAATAATCAAATTGAGGTCTGAAATCTATAAAATGGAAAAAAGAGAACAATATAAAGAATCATTGAAACAGATTTGGTTCTATGAGAAAATCAACAAGATAGACAAACCCTTATCCAAACTAACCAAAAAACAGAGAGAGAGAATACCCAAATTAACAAAAACAGAAATGAAAAGGGGGTCATGACAACAAACACTAGGGAACTCAAGAGAATCATTAGATCATATTTTGAAAACCTGTACTCCACAAGAATTGGAAAATATAAAAGAAATGGACACTTTTCTAGATAGGTACCCATACCAAAATTAAACCAAAACCAGATAAACAATTTAAATAGACCTATAACACTACCCAAAAAATAGAAGCCCTCATCAAAATAAAAGCTCAACAAAAACAAGCCTAGGTATAGATGGTTTCAGTGCAGAATTCTACCAGAATTTCAAAGAAGAGTTAATACCAATACTCCACAAATTGTTCTATACAATAAAAACTGAAGAAACATTTCCAAACTTTTTATGATGATACAGCTACCCTGTTAACAAAACCACACAAAGACATATCTAAGAAAGAGATTAAAGATCAATCTCCCTCATGAGCATTGATGCAAAAAATACTCATCAATAAAGTAATGTCAAACCAAATCTAATGCATCAAAATGCATAAAAATCATCTGTAGAATAAGGGGAGCAGCCTGTTGGTTCCCGGCCACCTGGCTAGATTGGATCCAAAATAACTACACAGAAATTGTATTAATTAAATCACTGCTTGGCCCATTTGCTCTAGCTTCTTATTGGTTAACTCTTACATATTAATTTAATCCATTTCTAGTAATCTGTATATCGCCACATGGCTATGGCTTACCGGCTAAAGTTTCTAACACATGCCTCTGGCGGCTCAATTGCTTTGCTCTGACTCTGCCCTTCTTTTTCCCAACATTCTGTTTAGTTTTCCCCACCTAGTTCTGTTCTTCCCTGCCATGGGCTCAAAGCAGTTCTTTTTTCATTAACCAATAAAAGCAACACACAGACAAAAGGATCTTTCATACCATTTCCCCTTTTCTGTTTAAACAAAAAGGAAGGCTTTTACTTTAACATAGTAAAATTGCATAAAACAAAACAGTTATTAAGCAAGAATTACAGTTACAATATTTATATCTATTTTATCTTTTATCATAACTAAGGAAAGCGATATCTATTTTTTGGGATTTTTGAAACAGGGTTTCTCTGTAGTTATTGGAGCCTGCCCTGGAACTAGCTCTTGTAGACCAGGCTGGCCTTGAACTCTCAGAGATCTACCTGCATCTGCCTCCCAAGTGCTGAAATTAAAGGCATGTGCCACCACTACCCAGCCAAACTATATCTATTTTTTAACTCCATCAAAGACTCCAAAAGGATATAATATTACATTTTTAAATAAGCTACACAAACACAATACCTTAATCAAGATCAGACGTGCATATACACATAACAAAATTAACCTTAAATTTGTACCTCTAAACCAAGATTCATATCAATGCAAACTATTCATAGCTATATCATATCCCCCTTTAAATATAAACAAACATTTATAGACAATATGTGGGTATATGGGTATAGTTTTCTCCATACTGCTTCCTGCTGATTTTTGGGTGTAGTAATTTTGGGGGGTGTTCATGGTGACCTTCTGAGGTTCTTGTTTTATCAAAGCACACCAGTCAGGAAACATTCCACAGGTTCTTCTCATCCTCTGTAAAAACAAGAGAAGAACATCTTTTTCAAAGCAACATATCCTTAAACCCAAATTTGTAAGTCAAGATACCTTTATAATATACGTGCTGATTTAGCTTAGCAGCCTATACAATGAAATGTCTCTCTTAGCTCATTAACAGTCAAAAAAATTCAAAGATAACACAATAATATACATAATCCAGACTCTCTGTGAATTTTCCATTTTTACGTGGCTTAATTTTCTTTACTCCTTTTAATCTGTGACTATCTGAACTCTGTCTCTTTAAAGACTTTACCCTTTTTTAAGCATTAACTTTATTTTTATGATTCTCTATACTCTTTTTATTCTCTCTTCCAAGCCTACATACATTTATCCAATACTATGACTCATCTGGATTTGTCTTTATTTTTTATTATTATTATTGTTAAAAGAAGAATTTACATTTACTCCCCTTGTTCCCGGCCCTCCCGCTCCCCCACTACCCCACCACCCTCCCCCTGCTTCTTTAAG
>JAQHUG010000473.1:943434-971779 GCA_028555095.1 Dicrostonyx torquatus | reverse complement strand
TGACTCTCCAAGGAAGGCCTTAGCCCCTCTGAGGAGTGGATGGGTGGTGTGTATGGGGAAGATGGGGATGGTAGAAAGTGAAGAAGAGGGAACTGAGGCTGGTATGTAAAATGAAAAGTACATTTTCTAATAAAAAACATGCAAAAATCCTGTCCTGCACCCCAGTCACTCTCATTTTCATATATGTGAGCGTTCTGAGTTCTCTCAGCTCTACTTGACCAACACCAACTCATCCATTCTAATAATTCCAGAGCCAGTTAATAAAGCCACACAAATATAGGTATCTGTTCCCTGTTCTCACTTCTACATTCTTAAAAGTAAATGCTGTTGCTATCGCCCTAGGCAGACATTTTTCTTTATCTCTTTGAAGGTCATCAGCTGTTGAGTCTTGGCACAAGATTTCCTGTTCTCCTTTTCATTTCTGTTGCTTTGTACAGATGACGTCACCTCATGATAACAAAGAATAATGCTCAACACCCAGTCACCTGAAGATCTTTAATATGACATTTTATGTGCCTGCACATCACTTTCGCTTGGCATCTTGATACTCAGTCCAAAGTACATTATCACCCACCTACATAAGAGGCTAACACACAGTTTTCCAGCACACCTATTTCACCCTACTCTCCTTGTCATGTAATTCCACATCTATTCCATTCTAGTTTCCTGACCTCAGGACTTCCCTCAGCTCCTCGGGCAATTCATATCTTTAATTTAAGAACTTGATTTGGTTACTTTTCTATTGCTTTGATAAAACACCATGACAAAAGTAATTATTTAATTGGGTTTATGTTTTCAGAGGGTTTTTCATAATGGTGGAGTAAGGCATCTTGGCAAGCACAGCTGAGAGCTTACACCTCATTCACCAAGCAGAGGCAGAGATAGGTACACTGCAGATAGTGTGAGCTTCTGAAACCTCCACCTCCTCCAATAAGGCCACACCTCTGTCTTGTACCAGTTTTACGTGAGATTGAAACGTTTTGTCCTGCCTGGAATTTCTTTAAGCTGAATGATAACTATAAATAACTTTAGGATGTCCCTGAAACTAATCGGATTCTCTGGGCCCCATCATGCCAGAGTAAACAAGCCAAGCTGCAAGGAAGACTCATGAAACCAGGCCAGCTGCCTAGAAGAGGCTTATATCAGAGACCCTTAGAAAGAACACTTTCCAAACTGTTGAGCCACCTGTAGGCTGTGCAGTGTTTTCCGGGCTCCCTGCTTTTGTGAGCTGTCACCTGTAATGGGGTAAGATTTGGTGATGCTGTTGTCTTTGAGTCATTTCTGCTACTCTAAGTAACCCCTCACTCATATTCCTGTAAGTCACCCCCAAAACACTCATAGGTTTATTAAGTTGGATTTTTGTGTTATCACTATTCTAGTCTGCCATAAGCTCCCTATCCAGGGTAAGTAGACATGTGTTTTGTGTCTCCCCTTGAAAAGTCTTGACACATAACAATCTGCTAATCCTTTTCAAATGGTTCCACTAACCATAGAGATCAGTTATTCGGATACATTAGCCTATAGGAGTCGTTCTCATTCAAAACACCAACTTTTAACTACTTTGTGAAATAACTTCTTACAAAATTATGTTCTTACATAGTCAATGCATTTTTGCCACTTGCCATTCTTTCCTTTATTTTAGTGGTTGCTATCTTCTAATAAATTGTAAGGTCCTGTTGAAGGTTATATTATTATAATTGATTTTTTCTGTGATGCTTTGTAATATTAGCTACTTAACAAATGCTTGTTGAACAAACATTAATAATATCATCATTGCAAAACAAACTTATTTCTCCAATTCTCTTTGGCAGAAGGATACATGGACTCAATTCATCTAAAATGTAACAGAGCTATTTAGACATGTGTCTGAAGCATGACAGGCTGCAAGAGAGTTACTTGTTAGTCTGCTTAAAAGTGAAGACTGTTCCCACCCACATGAATTCTGTCAATAATGTGGAATAGGAGTTGAAATAAATTTATAATTCATTCTGTAACAAAATCACAGGGTTTGGAGCATAAGCACTATTTATGTGGAATCAGCAGGATTTGGATGCAGAAGAAATTCTCAAAGGATATTCTTAATTGACTTTTCAGAAATATTTAATAATGTTATACCTTACTCCTCATGAAAAGCAGGAGATTAAGACATCCTTTCTTGTAAACTTTTAAAGACAATTTAACATATATAAATAGTAAACTCTGGAAGAGATTACGCATTCAGAAATGTCCAAATATCCTTCAAAGACATTTGATCTTCATCATCCTATAAGGTTAAAATTTAGCAGTGTGCCTGAAACATATAGGAAGCTTAAAGACAGGTCATCAAGGACATACACAAAATAAACATTGTAGGAGGGTCTGTCTTTATTTCTGTGCTTTGATTGGTTTTGATTGTGCCTGCCTTGTAAGATAGGTCAGCCCCTAGGTGGGCGGAGTAGACAGAATGGAAGTTCTGGGAAGAGAGAAGGAAGTGAGCCAGTCACCATGAGGCTCCAGTCGCAGATGGATGCAGGTTAGACCTTTCCAGTAAGTCACCATGTGGTGACTTACAGACTTTTATAATGGGTTAGTTTATGAGGTGAGGGCTAACCAAGAAAAGGCTAGAGATAATGGGCCAGGCAGAGTTTGAATGAAAGCCGTTCTCATGTGGTTATTTTGGGTGCAGGCGGCCAGTGGCTGAGCTGGCCAGCAGCTGGCAGCTGGGGAACACAACACACACCTCTCCTCTATTTACAACAAAACATAGTCAAAAAAATATGCATGTATGTATGTGCGTGTCTGTGTGTATGCATGTATGTCTGTGTATTATTTCATGTGTGTCTGCATCTTTGTGTCTGTGTGTATGTGTCTGAGTGTGTATCTGTGTTTGTGTGTCTGTGTGTGTATGTATATGTGTATCTGTGTATGTGTCTATGTTTCTAGTGTATCTGTATGTTATGTTTGTGTGTGTGTGTGTGTGTGTGTGTGTGCGTGTGTGTGTCTGGATCTGTGTGTATGTCTCGGTCTTCCACATAAGGATGTTTGAATTTCTGATCTCCAAAGACTCTGTGAGATGCAACCTTTCAAGAGATTAAGCTTTTCATCAATTTAATAAATAAATATTTAAGTTCTTACATAATTAGGTATTTGCGCTCATTTGGGGGAAATAAAAATGAGCAAGACTAATCTTACTCTTCAAAGTAACTCACACAAGCTACTGTGAGACATAAATCACATTTAAAGCATGTCAAACTGAAACTTTCTGAGTGAGCATTCTGGAGAACCCAGTCTGTTAACTACCATCCTCCAAACAATGGCCCATGCTCTTAAAATGAGAATTGGGCATGGTGAATGCTTGGACTTAGAGACACGATAAATCAAGCAAACTACAATTTCTGAAACAACATACAGTAAGGAAGAGGTTTATTCCTCCAAGCCATGACCTTAATGGATACATTTTCTTCTTTGCATAGGCCCTGGTAATAAATCAGCATCAGAAACTACACTTCAAAAAGTGGTAAAATAGAAAAAGAAAAATTTCATAAGACATAAGATTTTATCAAAGTAGAGAGGAGAGCATTAAGGGGTCTGTAAGTTTGCCTAATAGAAGCAGAAAGCAATGATACTGAAAGACGGGGTATGCCATAAGTAGAAAAGCATTTTATAGCATTCTGGGTCTATCAATGTGATAAGAAAACTGCCATCCATTAAGTCTAAAGAAATGACTCAAGATAAACTCTGTTCCCCTAATTCCCAACTGTGAATTTATTATCAGTTCCTAAAAATCCTTTAATACTATTCAGGAGATTATGAAAAGATCTGGAATTCAATTTCAACTGGACCTCGAGCTACTTCTGTTCTTCTCTGGAAACCCTCATAGAATAATAGTACTTTCTCTCTGTCCCTAAATGCAAGTTAGCCTAAACTGAGTTCAGGGATCTAAACACTACTTTATCTCATGTGTCTCTGAATTTGCAATAGGGACCTTCCTGACATTCTAGTGGGACTGTGGCTTGTTTGAAATGGTGCTGTCTTCCTCAGTCTTTGGCTCTTTATTCAGGCCAAATGTGCTGAAAACAGTCCCTTACTAATGAATGTCTCTACCCGCTTGCATAAATGTTTCATTTCTGTATGCATCAAAATTGGTTTGATCTGGTCCATATGCAGGTCATAATGTTCCCTTTGCTGTTTCTATGTCTCCCTAATACACAGAAAAAAAAATCTACTGTTTATGTCATCAAGCACAGAGTCTGAGAACAGTTTAAAGCCTTAGTCACTCTTGCCCATTCACATATTTGCCCCTCTATTTGCTAAGTAGGTTCATGAATCCAGTAATCCAGTTTTCCTCTGCTTTCTTTTATGGTACTTCTAACCAAACTATGTCTTTTCTTGCTGAATTCCAGAGCTACAACTCCTACCATTCTGAGATTTTATGCTCATTGCTGTGAGCAATTACATATTAAAAAGTAGAATGGGAAAATCATGGGATCATGAAAATATTTTAAAGTCTTTTAAAATACATGAACATGGTTCTGATGCCATACATAACCGGGTATCATTTTTGGTAGCTAGACTAAAGACAATAGAAAATAAAAACTTAGTAAAAATATATTGAATCTTATTTTAGTTGAGGTTTTTTTTCATGAAGAAAAGTCTGAGTCTTTAAGGAAGGGTCTCATTATAAATTTAAACATGGATATTAAATGATTAATAGAGAGACATATAAGAAAAAGCAGTAGAACTCAAACTAGGGCCTCAAAAGCATCTTGTAAGTACTCCCTTGAAGGAGGTTTATTTATATTATTTTATTTAGCATCTTTTTATTTATTTTTACATGCCAACCATTTTCCTCTTCCTCCTCTCCTCCCATCCCTTCCCCTTGTCCATCAATTCCTTTTCCCATCCACTCCTTCTCCATCTCTATTCATAAAGGGATAGGTCTCTTTTTGACTTGCACAAAGCCTGGCACATCAAATTGAGGCAGGACTGAGCTCTTCCCCTTGCATTGATAAGGGACCAGGGGCAAATATGTGAATGGGTAAGACTGACTAAGGCTTTGAACTGTTCTCAGACTCTGTGCTTGATGACATAAACAATAGATTTTTTTTTCTGTGTATTGGGGAGACATAGAAACAGCAAAGGGAACAATTTACCAAAAGCCAGCTAAACACCAGGGAGAGAGGTCCTGCTCTTACTACTAGAAGTCTTACTAAGGAACCAAGCTACCTTTGTCATGCACATGCAGAGCCCTACATTAGTCCCCTACAGGTTCCATTAGATCCCAAGAGCTCAGGGCCACTGTCTCTGTGGGTCCCTTCATCATGATCCCCCTGGCTAGAAAAATCTCTCCTTCCTTCCTTCTACAAGACTCTTGGAACTCAGCACAGTGTTTGTCTGTGGATCTCTGCCTCTGCTTCCATCAGTCACTGGATAGAGTATTTCTGGTGGCAATTAGGGAAGTCACCAATCTGTCTACAGTAAGGAGATGGCCAGTTCAGGCAAACTCTCTACTATTTTTATTTTCATTTTTTTTTAGTTTTTGTTCTTTTTTATTTAAAATAGATTTATTGTGTAATATATTCTGATTATGTTTTTATCTCCCTCAACTCCTCCTTGATCCTCCACACCCACACAAATCCATGTCCTTTCTTCTTCTCATTAAAAGTCATTTAAAAGGAAATAAAAATAATAAAATAACATAAAACAAAACAAACCTGAGTACAACAAAAACAAACAAACAAAAAGAGAGAAAGATAAAAAGCCAGAGAAAAAGCACAAGAAGCATACATCATTATAGAGACTCACACACTGTTATACACAGAAAGCCCCCAAATCACAAAATCGGAAATCATATATAAAAAGAAAAAAAAAGCTACAGGGAAATAAAAAGAAGAAAAATATGTCCAGACAAAGTATCACAAGACAAAACAAACAAACAAAAACAGAAGAAGTCAAAAATACCCTTGAGTTCATTTTATGTTGGCCATATACTATTGGGTGTGGGGGCGTGGCCTTAAGAATGTTTTCTCTACCCAGTAAGACTCCATTGGAGAAAACTTATTCTTTATTAGCAAGTGGTTATCAATTTTGAAATAGCTTCTGGGTTAGGGTTGTAGACATGTGTCCATTTCTAATCTCAGCACTGAGACTCCATCAGGACCAGACCTGTGCAGGTCTTGTTCATACCATCACAGTCTCTGTGAAGTGTGCATCAGTCCTGCTGTATTTAGAAGGCCTTGCTTCCTTTGTCTTCTTCATTTTCTCTGCCTCTCTCTGCCTCTCCTCTTCCACAGAGGTTCCTGGGCTGCAGGGGAGGGGGGATTTGATGGAGAATCCCATTTAGGGCCTAGTGTTCCAAGGACTCTGCAATTGTTCAACTGTGAATCACTGTGCTTATCCCCATCTACTATAGGACATGAACGCCTGGTGATGGTTCAGCAGGACACTCTTCTATGAGCATAGTGCTCTCCCTAGAGTCCAGAACCCCAAAGACCATAAGAGACCAGATCTGATGCAAAAGCAAGGAGTCTTTTGTATTATTCCAGCAAGCTAGGGCCAAACATCCTACACAAAGGTGAGATGGCAACACCTTGAGAAGGAGGTGGGGGCTTTTTTTTTTAATCCTTAGTAAGGGGAGTGCCTGGAGAAGTTAGGTCATTTTAGATATGATCGGCTTAAGCAAGTAGCTATCTTATTAGTACATTCTAATTGGCTATGGCTAGTCGGGGGTTGGTCAAGGCTACAGTTTTCCATTTTGGGCAGGCCTAGACAAGTCCCAGGTCCTGTTCTGGAGCTGCTGTAGAGGCTGGCTCAGGCCTGGCCTGGACCAATACTGCATGTACCTGGTGTCCTCCTTGCTGTTAGGGATATTGGAGATTGATTGTCCTTTGTTTATGGCTCTTCTTCAGAAACTGCTTGTTTAGTCTCAGGAAACTGAAACTGAGGCCTGATCTCTAAGAGAAGACTGTGCAGCCTGTTATGATTGGGAACGGCCAGGGTAGGGACTGGTCAAAGGCCTGGGTTCTTCATTCCTCCCTCCATATGTAATTTAAGAGGAACCCGAAAGGAATGTGCTGAGATCTTAGCGTCATCAGTTGTACTGTATTGATCCTCTCCTTAAAAATGAAACTAATTTGCTAAGAATTCAGGGACCAAAATCGAGTAAGAGTAAGAGGTTCACTATAGGACATACCAAGGTGGAGATCAGGATAATCAACCATAGGGACCAGTTATTATTTTATCTCAGGTTTTCTATAACAGAAAACTCCTTCTTGATCTAACATGCTTAAAGACATCACCAAGTCTGGTAAACAGCAACCAGGTCATTATGTTATCCTGTGGATATATTAGTTCAAATGGATCTCTCAGGTCCTGGGTTTTTTTCCTTTGATAAATATTTTTTATCCCCAGACATTGTAGGAACAGTTAGACTGCAGCTTTTATTTACAAACCATAGATGTCATATTGACACTTTTTAAGAAATAGGTTTGGACTTTTCTATGAAACTCTGAATAGCTAAGAGTTTTAGCCTTGTCATTTCATAGGAGGCCAATCATATAGAATCTTGTAACCCAGAGTGTTGCAACATTATGATTCACTATTAACTTGTATTTGGACCTCAGTCCTCCTTTTACCTTTAAAGAGCATGATCCCATTCTTAACATAAATATTCTGCAGTGAAAAAATACCAGCTTTTCTAAATGAAGAAAACCAACCAGAATTAACCCAACAAAAAACCCATGTATTTTTATTTCTCTGTGGAAATAAAAGTATAATTTTTCCTAAACGTAATGTTTTTCTTGACTTTTATTTCAAAGTCAAAGTTTTAACCATTTTTCAGACCATGTCAGGCTAGCAGCTGGCCAACAGCCAAGACTAGAGTTTGACTGTCACAGTGAAGAACTTGTCTTAGGAAGGAAGGGAGGGGGAGCAGCACTAGTGGGCACAGAGCGTGTCCTTGGGAGTCCTGCAGGTAGCATAGTAACAGTCAGACCAAGACAAAGACAAAGAGGCTCACTCACAAAACAGGCTGCCCACCCTGCACAGATCTGAAAGTGGAATCCAATCCCTCCATGTCCCTCCCCCTCCAAACAAGTGTCTCCCAACCCACCAGCAGAATCTCAGAACATCTTTGGGAAACCCAGCCTGTGACCCACCAGCACTTCTGCCTAGGTCCTAAGCAGGCTTTAGAGAAGGAGTTCCAATCAGAGACAGAAACCAGATACAGAAACCCAGAACCCAGATGCCCAAGCAAGTTTCCTGATGTTTGGTGTGCCTCAACACTCAACAGAGGTTAGTCGTGGTGGACTTGTGGGATCTTGGTAGAACATCTAAATGTTGTGTTCACAATCCAAGCTCCCAAAGATCACCAAGAGACCAGATCTGACGTAAAAAGTAAGTCTTCTTTTTTTATTCCACCCTGCTGGAGGAAACCATTCAACACAAAGGTACGATGACCACACCCTGAGAAGGAGGTTACGGCTTCTCTTAAATCTTAGAAAGGGGAGTACCTGAGGAATCTAGATCATTTTATATATGATTGGCTTAAATGGCAATTATATAAGTGCATTCTAATTGGCTAGGGATAGTCAGGGGTTGGTCAAGGATACAGATTTCCATTTCAGGGCAGGCCTGAGCCCAGGCCATTTCCTTGAGCTGCTGTGGAGGCTGGCTTAGTGCTGACCTGGACTAGTACTGCACATACCAGGTGGCCTCCTTGCTGTTGGCGGTATTGGAGATTGATTGTCCTTTTATTCATGGTTTACCCTCAGAAACTATGTTCAGTCTCTGGAAACTGAAATTGAGGCCTGATCATGTTGAATGATAATTTTAATATGTTCTTATATTTGGTTGGAAAGTTTCACAATGCCCAATGATGTCCTATGACCTCCATATAGACACCATGGCACATGTACACGTGTTCCATAAACACAAATATATTTTATTTAGGTCCTATGTATATACTCTTAGATATTTTAAGATCCACTAATTCTATGATAGTATAATCATTTGCCTTTGGACACTAAGAGTTAAGGTTCCACAACTACTGATCTTGTAAGTCTACCAGTCTTAAACTGAACTATGATACAGACTAGTCATTCCTATAAATTCCATGGGAGTTCTATAAGAGGCCATTTGAAGAAAACATGTTTTTTGTTTGTTTGGTTTGTTTTGTTTGCTTGTTTTTTCAGGAATCAGCCTATGACTTACAGCTGTAGAAAAGAGTGTCTTCAAGGTAAGATGAGTGGCGAGCAAGGATCTCTGACATCATCCTAAGGTCAGGGACATCATAGCAGAAGACACTATGGAAATAGCCACTACCAACCAGATAGACAGTACCTGGAATCACCAAGGCACTGAACAGGGGCAGAAAAGCTGCAGTATTTTTTTTATGTGTTTATCTAGGCAGAATGTATGATTGAAGAACAGAGTTGGTAATATTGGTTCATATATATTCTCTCAAGTTGAGATAATTAACATTACAGTTATTTTCTGAATGTTAACCAGCATGTGACATAAAGACATAACCTCTTGTTATTCTTTAAGACGGTGTGCACACAACTGTTTCAGACCTCCCTCCTCTGGGTCCATGAACTCAAGAGACTGCTACCAGCTAATTAGCTCTGTCCATGTGGGATGCAGTCTTATTGACGATGATCCAACTCCTTGTGGTCCTGTGTTCCATCCTTTCACCTTATATATACAGTCTGCAATATCACGTTAAAGGTAATCCAACATTTATGTATTTTACTTGAAAAGTGAATAGTTATGGTGAGAGAAATAATCTAAAAAGGATATGCTACAAGTTATGGCTATGCTATAAATAAGTTTGATTAGCTTTATTCCAGACAGACTAATGAGAAATAATTTTAACAACTTACTGATGAATCCTCTGATATACCTCCTGCCTCTGAAGTACTTTTATCCAAAGCAACAACAACCAAAAAGTTTTGTTCAATCACACCATTTTAAATAATCAATATGGAACTGAGAAAAACACTCCTCATTTTTTCCTAAAATGGTTGTGTAAGGTGTTAGGCTAACACCAAGAGATTCTCTGGCAGATCAAGTAGAGTGCTTGCTAAGCTTTGGGTTGGGAAGTGATGCTAGAATTATGACAAGCACTACCATGGGGATGATCTTATAAAAACTCCTTTGGGTCATGGCGTTTGTGTGTAGGAATGAGGTAGAAATAATGTAGAGAAACTAAGGTAGTTAAAGTGTCATGGTGCATACGTCAATGAGACAGCATCTTCAGATATATAAGTGAAAGATAACTGTGCCATTTCACAATGAAAACGATGTACAGTGGTGCCTTTCAAAAGAGAAAAGGCAATTATTTTAATGTCAGCTAGAGTTATAGGTTAGTAGCATAGGTAGCAGTGTGGGTTATGCATGACACAGCCTATAAGGGGAATTTCTCCTGTCCTCTATGCCATTTTGTGACGGATATTTTGTAAATTAATGTGCCCTATTCAGTTCAGCAGAAAGTAAATAACAGTGACAGCAGCATCAACAAGTCAGAGCGCTTTTGAGTGGAAATAAACTGTGGCTCCAGCTCCTCCCTACCCATTCCAGCCCACAACCTGAGTGCAAATCACAGGTCTCCCTTTCTGCTGAACTGTCTGAGCCACACAATCTCTTGCTGTGGCCACTCTGTAATAAAGAAAAAAGGGAGGGCAATTTAAGGGAGAAAGGACAATTAATAAAAACTCAGGGTCAGAAATTGGGGTTCAACCTGAAGATCCAAGAAGCAAAACAATCAGCCACTGGCTCTTACCTCGACCTCAGTCTGTAAAGGCAATTCTGCCTCCTGGAGTCTCAGAATGAGACTGAACCTGAGAGCTGTCTCACCCCGTCTTATATTCCTCTCTAGGGCTGGGATTAAAGGCGTGCACCACTGGGATTAAAGACGTGCACCACCCAGTTTCTATGGCAACTAAAGTGGCTACTGGGATTAAAGGTGTGTGTTACCATAATCTGGTCTGTAAAACTGACCAGTGAGATTGTTTTACTCTTAGATCTCCAGACAGTCTTTATTTATTAAAATACATTTGGCATGCCACTACAAGGACGTTTTGTCTTATGCTTTGAAACTCAGTTCATCATTGTGAAATCCTAGCAGCAGCAGTCTAAGACTCTAAGTGAGAAGTCTGCAGCTGGACACAGTAAGGAGTCTACAGATGACACAGTGAGGAGTCTGCAGTCAGGAAGCAGAGAGTGATGCTCATTAGCATTTCCCTTTTTTTTTTTTAAATCCAGAAACCAAGCCAAGGGAATGGTGCCATCTTCTTCAGGGCAGGTTTCCTGCATCAGGTAACCTAACAAAGATAATCCCTCAAATGTCTGTCCACAGGCTGATCTAATCTCTTCATACGTTAGGGGTGTGCCTAAAGCATGTTTCCTAGGTGATCCCAGATCCTATCATGGTCAAACCCACACAATCACAGTCACTCTTAAGCTAGTTCACACCTTTACTTTTGTAGGGACACAATGCATAGACTGTCCTTTTGAGAACCACCTGGCACTCTATGCCCCATGATACCTTTCTCTTAACACAAAATGAGAATTAACTGTTTCTTTTCCTTGTGCTCAGAGTAGCTTGCCCCCTTTTCTCCTTGAATATACTTAGTTCATGTGTTTAGTTATCTGATAAAAAATTCAAATGTCTAACGCCATAAACTCCTGCTTTACAATTAATTATTCTGATCAATAAAAGTGAGTGCTAAATATGTTGCTGTGAATAATGTGTTAGTGATCATAATCTTTTTCTAAAGTGTAGTAGTCATAATAAAACAGGATAAATTATGACTTTCTGTTCTAAACTAATTTGTTGATAAAATTTGCATTCCATTTAACATAGGAGATGTTATCCTAACAGGACAGACAGCCCACTTCCTAGGAGAGATTCTTAACTCTAGAACTCTAGGCACACTCCCTCATGAACAAATTAAGGAGTAAGTAGAGAAGGGCACATTTTTCTATATGTGTTACATCTATAAAACACACACACACACACACACACACACACACACACACACACACACACACATACAAGTGTAAATCCCAGACTTGTAGTAAGAGGAGGAGCAGCCTGTGTCCCGCCCGGTTCCCCGTGTGGGTGGATTGTCTTCCCGGAGCACGGACACACAGCTAGCTTATACCTGAAATAATTACACACAAACTGTATTCATTAAACACTGCCTGGCCCATTAGTTTTAACTTCTTAAACATATTAGTCTAATGCATATCTAGAAATCTGTGTATCACCACGTAGTCGTGGCTTACTGGGAAGATTCTAACCAAAGTCCATCTTGGGCTGGAGAAACATGCCATCTGCTCCAATGCCTTCTTTCTCACAGCCTTCCCTTCCATTCTGTCTACTCTGCCCACCTAAAGGCTACCCTATCAAAAGGCCAAGGCAGTTTCTTTATTCAACCAATGAAAACAACAGAAATACAGAAGGACCCTCTTACACCACAGACCTAACTTATCTCATCTGGATAATAGATAAATGCGCATGTTTATATGTATACAACACATGCAAACATATATATATGTATATATATGCACATCTATGTATAATTCCAAGGCATAACTCCATTCCATTTTGAAAATCTCGTTTATGGAATCAAATAAGTTCTGGGGAGACAAAGAGAAAGTTTACTTATGTCACAGCAGTCTTCCTGAATATCAGCCTCCATTATCTATCTGAGGTGGCCTTAATATTTCACCTCACCTGACTTAAATTTCAGTACGTTTTCTTCTAACTGAATTTCATTATCTCCCTTTTAAAGGAATTAAACAATTGTAAATTTGTTTTCTTTAAGATAAATTCTTTCCCCAGAATACTCCAGTTTCACAACATAAGGATGCTTCTCAAAGCCCTTGAGTCATTTTTTTAACTAATCAGTGATCTAGTTAGCTCCCCCATCTCCCAGTCTCCACAAAGTAGGAAGCTAATATTGCTAAGCTGTACCAAACATTCATCTCTGTCCCCTCTCGTAGCCTTTATTAGCTCTTTACAGTACTTAAAAATATGTCTTTGGTAGAGTTGAACTCAATCTCTCTCCCTTTGTGGAACAGGCTTGACCTCTATTGTAACAGTCACAAATAGCGTCTTCTTTGCCTGTTTAACTTGTCCAGTGCAATTGTACCCTAACATGACAAGATGAGCAAGCCAAGACACAGCACTGTTGTCCACTTAAACGTTTTCCTTATTGTCATCCTCTATCAACCTTTGATGGGAGTTAAACTGGGATGGCAGGCTATTAATGTTCATCATCTCTGCAATTCTATAACCATATGCAAAACATAAATAGGAGGGAAAATGTCCTACCTTACTATTTCTGGAGAGCAAATTCATTTGAAGAAATGGTTAAAAAAAATGGGAATGTGTAGAGGAGTTAGTTGCATTCTACCTGGCCTAAGTTTCATAGTAGAATCAAACTGTAAGTATAACCATCTCTTCTTAGGTTGATGCTGTAATGGTTTGTATATGGGTATATGAATTTAAGTTTGGTTTTCTCTTGATAGGTTTTTACGGTGTAGGAAAAAGAATCATTGTTTTACTAGAGAGAAGATCTTTATGAGTTACTAACCAGCCCACAGCCACATATTACAGTAAATACAAAACAGCCTGTGACTACGCTTGACCATGTAATGTATCTCTACTTCCTAAAATGTATTTCTTCAACCATTACATTTGATCATTCTAGCCCATTTGCTTCCCATTTCTAGTGTATCAGAGAGAAAATGGCAAGCTATAAGACCAGGCATGTCAATAGTAATTACCAGATGTTCCTGACAGCGCAAGGATAAGGCTAGTGAACAGTGAGGAGACAAAACACATTCAAAATGACATTCAAGAATTTACAAAAGACATGTTCTGAGAATCGTCTTGTAAAACACATTCAGCTCAGATGTACTTGCCTCTTTCAAGTCATTCTTTGAGAGTCTTTCCCTTTGGACATTTTCAGTGCAATTTAGCTAGAAAGTATTAGGTAGAGAAGTGACGATTTGTGATTTATTTCTTATGGTGAAAAGAAGATAAAATAGGAAAGTTGGTTATTCTATTTTTGAAAGGCAATACACAAAAGATTTCCCGTGCTCTTATCCGAATTAAGTCCTAAAGATAGACTACAAAAAAAATTCTGAATTGAAGTATAGTTTTAAGATACTATTTGCATTCTTTCAAATTCTAAATAAAGTTTGGCATAACAGGGCTTTTATATTCTTATGGTTAATTGTTAAGTACATATGCCCAATTCAATACATGAAATTTTGAAAATGTTAACCATAAAAGTGTATATCAAACTAATAATAAAATTATCTCTAATGAGATAATAACACTTCAAGTTTTTTTTACTTGCTAAATTTTGTTCTCCTTTTATTAAATGTGGATCAGTTTTGAAACAAAAAAAATCAATAGGCTCAAAGAAGTTAGCAGAAAGTTATTTTAAAAATTCCTCTCAGAATTTCTTAAATTGCTAACTCTGATTCACAAGAACAGGGATCATCATACTAGACTTATGATGTCATAGACTTACAATGTCACACTGTTCTACAGAAGACAAAGAACAGAAAAGATTTGAGATGCAATGCTCATATAGTAAGCCTACACTGAGGTGAGCAAGATGAGTAAGATTTCAGATACAAATTAATGATTCAAAGATGGCTTAAACATTTTAGCAGTTCTCTCCTGAATCCAGAAAGAAATTGAATACTGTTTATAGCAGCCCACTAGTTGTAGACTGTTTCGCAAGGACAGTAAGAACAGGTGTGGATATTCATTGACTACTCTGGTTCACATGGGATGGTAAATGCTTCCAAGAATGAACTCATTGACTCTTGATACCTCTGTAGTTGGGCATTATTAACCCTGTGCCAGACACAGAAGTGTGCTGGCTAGCTTTTTGGTCAGTTTGATACAAGCTGGGGCCACCAGGGAACAGGGAACTTCAATCAAGAAAATCCCACATCACATTGGCCTCTGTGGAAGTATATGAGGCTTTTTCTTGATTAATGATTTTTGTTGGAGGACTCAGACACTGTGAGTGTCATGACCCCTGGGCAGGTGAGCCTGCATATGGAGAATAAGTCAGGAAGCAGCACTCCTCCATGACCTTTGCATCGGCTCCCTGTCTCCATTTCTTTCTCTGATCTCCGACC
The DNA here is from genome assembly GCA_028555095.1 of Dicrostonyx torquatus. Taxonomy (NCBI): domain Eukaryota; kingdom Metazoa; phylum Chordata; class Mammalia; order Rodentia; family Cricetidae; genus Dicrostonyx; species Dicrostonyx torquatus. The sequence goes on along the minus strand of JAQHUG010000473.1, from coordinate 956,629 downwards.
CTGGCTTCCTCCCATGATGGACCTGTAAGGTAAAATAAACCATTTCATCCCCAAGTTATTTTTGGTTCATAGTGCTTATCACAGCAACAGAGAGAAGCAAACTGAAGAAGATGCAAGGTACTCCACAACACTGTGTCTCTAAACAACCATTAAACAATCCCACGTGGCATGTACTGCCTTGTCCCTCTTTACATCCTTTACCCATTATAAAATGAGAATATTCGTATCTGGTAAGTTTTGAATCCCCAGTTAATGGGAATCCACTGCGAATGATGTAATGAGCCAATCAAACCGAAATAATAAAGCCAGGTTTAAACTGAGCAAAGCCTCCTGGGTGGCACTCAGGAGGAAACAAGAGGTATCACGTGGAAAATATGGCTACCAGGTCTTAAGTAGCCTAGAGTCATGGTTTGGAACAGCCCCAAGGAGGAGCTGACTTTTGGCGGGCTTTTTCAGTGTGGAGTTTGAAGAGGGCAACTCCAGGAGAGGGGCCACCGCTTGCCACAGGGAGGGCGGGGTTTGGAGAGGGCAGCTACAGCGGAGATGCTGCAGGGGTGCAGAGGGCAGGATCTGGAATGGGGCTCCAAGCTGGAGATTCCAAACATCCCAGAGCTTTTGGGTACTTGTGGGTGCCTGTAGCACTTCCACCTCAACAGTATCTCTGAGTTCACTGCAGATTGCTTTAGTGGGCTCTCTGTGACATGACTGTGGCTAAACAACAGTTTCTGTCTCTCTTGGCAACACTGGGCCATAGTTTCAAGCAGAATAATAAAGGATTCATTTTGTAAAATTTGGTTTTTTAGGAAATATCCCATTGATAACCAAGGCAGTAACCACTATCTGACTGTTATCCTAAAATGTGATGGCAATACTGCTAAGATTCTACAGATCTTGCCAGTACACTAAAGGAATATGTGGGTTTTCACTCACAACTCATGAGTGTCCATAAATTCACTTACATTTCACTTCATCTACAGAACACAGCATTGCTTATGGATTATAAAACTAAAATCTATAGAATAGGTACTTAACAATAATAATACTACAGAAGCAAGGGAGAGCTGGCAGCCAACTAGTTGTTTTGCTGGCTTCTGTTAGTGCACTTCAATCTATTTGTAATGATGCTTCCTTCTAATTTGTTGCAGTGTTCTAGGCCACCAAGGATCAAAAGGATTACAGCCTGCAAAATAAAAGCTCGCTGTATTCATTATTGAACACTACTCATTGAAGTGAGCCAATAACATCAAACTAAAACGCTAACACAGACCTCTCTCTCTCTCTCTCTCTCCACACACACACACACACACACACACACACACACACACACACACACTATCCTATCTCTCCAAGTTTCCACAGCATGTTGAAAATTGCAGAAGTCTCACGCAGCTCCTCTACCAGCAATGAGCCAAACATAGCATTCACAACCAGGAAATTTAATTACCTTTTATGCTATGCATATTCTAACAATAAGAGCCGTGACACCTCCGGGCTAAATCTCTAACCATGCATTTCAATCACAAATTGCAGGTTTCTGCTTTGTCTGTAGGGTCTGAATATTCAGTCAGGAACTAACAAGGAAAGAAAGCCATTTGGGAAATAGCTGGACTGTAGTGAGGCAGAGTGACACGGAACGCCTTTCCAGGAGCTCACATGCAGCAATCTCCTCATAAAGGCTTTTACTGCCTCAGGTCAAGACCTGCTGGAAATCCAGGTCAGCAGAACCTCCTAAGTGCCAGTTGGACTGAGCTCTGGATCTCTGCATTTGTAACTCACAAAGCAGCTAGGAGAAAGTACCCCGTCGGAGAAAGACCCTTTTGTTGTCACTGATAATATGCAATGCACCCAAAGACTCCAGAAAATGCCATTTTCTAACTGGCAGAAGACATGAACCTAGAATTCAAACAGCAGATACCATTAAGAATGTTTTAGTGATTGTTATTTCTTCATTTTCACAGAGAGTATCAGTCACTGTAGCAAAGGCTAGACTTGAACTCCTGAGTAGCGACTCTTTTATTCTGGTCTCCTACATCCTGAGACCACAGATACAAACCACTGGACCTTGTGGGATTTTATTTATTTATATTTCTTTACATTTTTATTATTTATGTGCATGTAGCTGCTAAGGTTAGAAGAGGGTATCAGAGCTGCTGGAGCTGCAGTTCCAGGCAATTGTGACCTGCCCAACATGGGTGCTGGGAACTAAACTCGGGTCTTCTGGAAGAGCAGCAATCATTCTGAACCTCTGAGCATTTCTCTAGCCCCTTGCAGGAATGCTAGAGCTTCCTTTCTTAATCATAATTTTCCTTAATCATAATTTTCCTAACCTAGATACTGTTTATTATTTTTTATTTTTGTTTAGTTTCTTTAAATATACACATGATATATGTGTTTATAGCATATGTGCACACATGTGGAAGCCAGAGGAAGAAGTTGAGTAACATGCCATATCATTTTCTATCTTATTCCTTAAGGACAGGTCTCTCACTGGTTCTAGAATTGGGCTAGTGGTCCACAAAATCCAGCAATCTGTATAATCTCTGCAATGCCAATACCACTTATGAGTTAGCTCTCTTCCAGAACTCTCATCTATGGAATACTTTCCACCCCCAAAAAGGAAGCATTCCTCTCTTCTTCCATTTCTATTTCTCAGGTGGACTCCTGCAATTCTGTCACATGCAATCGTCATCATTTGTTTCCATAGTTTTAAGTTCTTTATTAAATAAATGCCTCCCTTGCCATTGTTATAGCTCTCAAGCCTAGGAAAGTGCCTGACATTGAATAGGGCCAGCTGAGATGAAACCGGCAAATCACGTAAACATTCTTCCACATCACACTTACATTCGAATCTAGTTCTTCCACCTACTGGCTCTGCAAACATGGGCCACCTTCCCTCTGTGTGTCTAAATCAGTTCATCTGTAAGACAGGTTCTTGAGTGGCCTCAAAGAGTTAACCATAATTAAAGGAAGGGTGTTTAGAGCATAGACACTCTCTAGATTCTTAGTAAATCAGAAATGAAAACATTATCACCATCATCACAACCAGGATTAAGGTTATTACCGTCTTCCCCAGAATGACAGTGAAGCACAGTGACCAAGATGCTGAATTTTATAGTACCATACATTTTATTTCAAAGTGTGCTCTTTCGCTTACTGGTTAATGACCTTGGTCAATTTATTTAGCTTCTCTCTAACTTGGTTTGTTTCTAGAATCAGGATAATAAAAGTGCCACATCGTTAAATATTTTGTGAAGTTCAATTAAATTATGTGTATGGTACAACGATTCACCCCAGCAAGCTCCTTCCTACCATACCTGTTTTCCCATCTTAAGTCACTGTCACTCTAGCTGACTTTGAATATTACCTCAATACAGGTGTCCTCATCAATGTGGCACTTGTTTTTGTGTCTCATTGGCTGAGGACAGGGAGGAGAAAAGGAGTCACGCTTTCTATATAAATCCTAATGAGCTCAGGAAATTCTTACGAATGTAAGATTCATCATTTTATCTCTGACTGATATAGTTGACATAGTTGTACTAGCCTTCAGCCTGCTGGCAGTTAGATCTATTCCCAGACTTTCCGTTATATTCTGTAAAACACAGAGCAAGACAAGGAGCACGTGCTCGGCATAAGCCAGAAGGTGAACCCTCTCCTACTGAAGTGGTAGGTTGATTTTTCTCTTAAGATACATTTAGGCTCTGGGGATGAGCTTGGTGCTAGATTACTGACCTGGCATATAGAAGGGCCTAGGTTTTATCACCAGAATGGATGGGGTAGAGGGATAAACTTTGGAAGGAAAAGCCTTGGAGAAGCCTTTGTTTCCGGAATGCAGTTCTGTAAATTACTAATGACAGACCCCTCAGCTTCCTGGCTGCAGGTCTCTTCAAACCTTGCCCCTTTTAGTCCCTGCTCTTACTTTCATTGTAAATTCAACTGGCTACTCTGCTAATAATCTCAGTGTGTAGAAATTCCATCTCAATTCTGTTCTCCTTGACACCTCCACTGCACCACTTCTTCCTCTTAAGTCTTCTATTATAAAGCCGACTGGAAGTAAAACCCACACCTTTTGAAATATCACAGCAAACCTCATAGATTTCATTTTCGATATATTTTTGTTCCCAAATGTTTCCCTCTCCATGAATCTCTGTGAAGCTGCAATAGGAAAGAGGTAGGCCAATGCCAGAACAATTTTTGCAACGGCTCAAAGGAGAAAGGGAGGTAGGTTTTAAATTTGTAGTATGCTAATGAGATCATTCAGTGCCGTCACCATAAAAAAAGCAAAGGCACATTTCTCTCTACTCTCTCCTGTCCTCGTCCTTTACCCTGCTTCTCCATATCTAAAGATGAAGGTTAATATTAAGCATCACATTAATGGTTGTCAAATCAATCATGATTTCCTCTGAGTTATGTTACACAGAAGCAACATGCTTTATCAGAAATCAAAGAAAAGACAGTGCCAAAAGTGGATGAGCTAATGTAAAATCACTTACATGGGCACTCTAGAGACAGAAACCTGCTTAATATTTAATGTAGTCATTAACCTAAGAATAAGAGAGATAGGATAATGGATGGTCTACTCTCTTAGCCTGTGGGATCGGGTATGAAGTGAGCTGTCCCTTCTGGGATCAAATTGACACATGTCTAAAATCCATAAAGTGGGTCACAGGTGAAGGGAATAGGAACAGTCCCGAATCTCCCAGATGCATTGTGCTGAGTGGGCACTTGAGCTTGGCAGTCAGGCCTAAAGTTCACCACACTGAAAGAATCAGAAGCAGTGTCAATCCAATTGCTCAATTAGCTTGTTGTGGCAACAGACATGCTGTCCCCAGCACATATGGTCAAGCTGCAGCACATAATCAATTATCGAGAGAAACTATCTCCAAGAAACACTAATCCATCCGGATATTGAAGGGTTTGTTTTTGTCTCTATTCGGATTTGGTTAGCATAGAAAGAGATGTCTGCTTTGACTTGATGCCTGCCCAGAGTTGTCCCAGAGAGCCAGGCTGTCAAAACCAATTGAGAAAGCAGAGCAGGGAAATGCAGGTCAAGTCTGTAACAACAAAAGCTAGCTGAAATGAACTTCCTCGAGATGGGAGCATGGATTCTGTAGAGAAGTCATGCAGCCAGAAGGCTGTGTTCACTGTGTCTTCCCTGTTAAACGAGTTTAGCCCAAGACGTCAGTGCCGCTACAATCATTCCTACAAACTAGGGGATTACTATTATCCCACTATTTTTGTTTTATTTAAGTGAAAAGTTGCTATTGCATATTTCCTTTTCTGATATGAATTTTCAGGGATTTTCAAGAACTCAAACTTGTCAAACTGATCAATTATGCAATTTTCATGTAAAATCAACACCTCTGCCTCAGCAATGCCGATGTAATCCACTGTTTTCTTCCTTCAGTGTGAGTCATTTCACTTGGTGAATGTTTTTAAAAGCTGTCTCATAAAAATGTGTGGCTTCCAGGGACTGAGGTATTAATACAAGTAATAAAGAACTTGCAATACAAGCATTAGGCGTAAATTTGATTTCCAGTTCCCATAAGAAAGGTGGTCCTGGCCATATTATCAAGAGCTGTTACTCCAGAGATGAGAGGCAGAGAGACAGGTGAATCTCTGGGGCTTACTGGCCAGTTAGTTTGGTCAAATCTATGAGCTCAAGGTTCAGTTAGAAACCCTGTCTCAAAAATAACATGGAAAACAACTGAGGAAGAATCTGTTATTTCTCTCTGGCTTCACATGCATATGCACACAATAAGAAACATGCACACACACACATATACACACACACATACACACACGAGGGGCAGGGGCTGTGAGGACCAGACTTCAGATATCTGGCACCAAAGCAAATGCTAGACAGGTCTAGCATTAGCCTGTAATCCCAGCAGTAAAGAGGCAGGCAGATAGGGAATCTTCAGAGAAAGTGAGCCAACAAGACTAGTTATATATGTAATCGCCAGCTTTAAGAAAGAGAGCCTCTCTCAGTGTATAAGATGAAGAGCAATTAAGGAAGATACCCAAGTCAGCTTCTGATCTCACACAAATTTTCACACATATGCATGCACACGTATACCCGCACATATAGCTACACACATGAAAATATGCACACATATAGTCACATACACATACACATGCAAGAAATAATTTAAATAAAAGCAGAGAAGTGGTTTCTGAATCAGAACAGAAGCTACAGGAAAAATGAATGTCAAAGAATTATCAGTAGGTAGACTTCAGCAACCTATCCAAGACTACCAGAAAAAAAAAAAACTGAATATAAAAGACATTAAGAAATGAAGACCTTGGCAAAGTGTTGCAAGACCTCCAGGGCAAGCACAATAGTGGCTAAGTTTTCTACCCAATATGTATTGTGGAATTATAACACGGGCTATTGAGGGCCAGCCTCAATGCCCTATCAGGGTACAGAGTGGAAGCTACAAGAAGCGAAAGTGACCTTTTTCTCTTACTAATCTGAGAGTGAATGAAAAAACTCACCTGTGCTTTTCTGAATCAGTCTCTTTATTCTTCTGTTTCAATTCCAATTCTCCTGTCGTACTTCTAACTTCTCCTAGCTTCCTTTCCTCATTTCTTCCTCTCTCCCATCTCAAAACTATCTTTTCCCCAAGAATCTTGAAGTGATAAAGTACAAAACTTGTCTCTCATTGGTCTAAAGCACATTCCTAGGGCAAGTGATAGGGAATTGAATCATTGTCATAGCAGCACATGGGTCCAAGGTTACAGAAGTGAGCTTGTGACTGGGGGGTAGGGTGTACAGTGTCCATTGAGACATACATCTTTCGTTTACAGACTGGCAAACAAAGAATTGGCATGCTTTCTTTAGTAACCTTGGTTGAACATCTGCATCATTTGACTTGTGTACAGCTGTAAGGTTTTAAACTTATGAACTATTTACAGGTCTTTAGTCTAGTTTGAACTTGTTCTGAGGTGAAAGTGAGCTAATTGTGTGCTGTTAATCTGATCAAAAGAACAAGGCAGGGTTTTTAAGTGTCCACAGTCCTTGTGGGACAAATAGACCCAGTTATGAAGCATGTCACAGTATATATCCTATATATCAAAAATATACAGCTAAATGAAATGTCATCTTCCTGACCATCCACCAATATATGTGCCCATAAGATTGAGATCATGGAATTACACATACACATCACACGAGATTATACATTACAATACAGGTATTGGGGCGACATAAGCTGCTTTAACAAACATGAGCAACAGTTTCCAGAATCAATGGTCCTGCAGGCCTTGTCTGGGCAGGATTAATATCCATCAGATAACCATTCCTCTGGTGGGTTGACATTTGAACACTAGTTGTCACTTGCTGTAACTCTCATGGCCCCTGACAGAATTATTGATAATTTGTCATATATTCTTATTAAACTTACTCAAGATGTTTTACTTCACAAAAATTAGTTTGACTGAAACTGCTAAGAGTGGCAGGAATGTCATTGTCTACTTTCGTTTGAAATTAGCAAATATTTAAAGGAAAAGAAAATAAAAAACTTCTGAGTTGATTCATCTGGATTTCTGAAAGAAGTCCATTAAAAATTAAAGACTTTCCTACCAGGCAATGGTGGTACATGCCTTTAATTTCAGCACTCTGTAGGCAGAGGCAGGTAGATGTCTGTGAGTTCAAGACCAGACTGGTCTACAGAGAATATTCCAGGATAGCCAGGGCTACACAGAGGAACCCTGTACCAGATAGATAGATAGATAGATAGATAGATAGATAGATAGATAGATAGATAGATAGATAGACAGATAGATAGATACTAAGATAGGGGTGGTGGTTTTGCTGTAAGCACAGCAATGGGAAGTAGAAGATGCATATCTCAACGTCATTCTCTGATACATAGCAAGTACACAGCCAACTTTTAAAACCCTGTCTAAATAAGAAAGGCAGGAAGGAAAAAGGAGGTAGGAAGAAAGAAAGAGTGATGGGGAGGGAGGGAAGTAGGGAGGGAGGGAGGAAATAACAGAGGGAGAAAGGAAAAAAGAAATGTCTATTGAAAACAAGAGATTGTAAGTTCTATCAGAATGTCATGGTAGAGCAGGCTATTAACTCTCCAACCTGGATGCGAAGCTTCTTCAGAAGACAAAGGAAGCAGCAAGAACTTACCTGACAAAACTCATCTCTAAGTATCTACTAATGGAACTGTGTCCATATATTATCACTTTCACTCTTATCTCTGAAAAAGTCAGACCAGCGGTCATGTTAAAGGGTATACGGAAGGACAAGAACTCATTCTAATCTACCTTCCTTAGTCCCATGAGACTTCACATGTTGCATAAACACTGAGCCATACCTCTCCAATTATGAGAATTTACCTATCCTCACCAGAAACAGCAAAAAACTACTTCAAGTTGTAGGTCAACAAAGCTTTTGAGGCTAATCACTGTACACACAAAAGAAAGAATATTTCATGACCCACAACACAAGTCTCTGTACCCAGAACATACTTGGAACACACATCCTCGATTTTACCTTTGCCAGACATACTCTTGACCTGGCAGATTCTCAGATCACAAAAGCCCAAACACCAAATAAAGGGTGACAGTTTCCTGTGACAGTGCCTACAGAAAGGGCTGGAAGCTAAAATTAGAGTTTTTCCATTAAATATTGTAAGACCAGAGAATCCTAAACCTCGAAGGCTGTGCTCACAACCTTTCTCTATATCCTGAATGATTGATGAGCCGAGTTTCTCTCAAGTAGAAATGTAGAACTCAAGGTACCAAGCTCTGAAAAGAGGAGAAAGAATGCAGAAAACAAACAGATTAGGGAAAGTGACACATCAGACAGAGAGCAGCCTCACAAGCTCTCCTAAATAGAAACTTTCCCTCTGAGGAAAAGTAACAGCAGTAGAGAAAACACTCCAAACACTAGCTATGGAGGGAACCATAGCAATGCCTCTCACTGATCATGCATGCTATTGGAGAGTCTTCCAGAAGACTGGATCTATTCATATAGTTGTAAAAGGGTTTTTACCACTATAAACATTTTTATTGTTTCATTTTGATTTTAGTGTGAGAGATGAAGTTCAGTCCTGCTCCCTTACCACATGCTATATTCCAGCACCAGAGAAGCAGTCAAGATCATCAGAAATTTAGGAAAACTTGTTGAAATGGAATTTAATGTGTAGGGAGATCATTGAAGAACAAGAAACCTTGCAGGAAAGATGATTTTATTAATACATATATACATATATATGCATATTTTCAAAGAGACAAAGTATTTCGTTCATAAAATAAGAACACAGGCATACCTAACGTAGATCTTTTTTAAAAAAAGAATTTTACAAATCAAAAATGAAACAGTTTAAACACTAGCAATATAATTTGAAAACAAATCATACTATCTATAAATAAGACTCATGATTCAAATGCTGGGGTGAAAACCTGTTAGCTCAGGGAGGTTGGAGCGCAATAGCTTACCTTTTCTCCTTGCTGTTGTCTCTGAAAAACTAGTACTTCTTCTTTGCGATACCAGAAAAAAAAATCATGCCATTTCAAACCCACCCTACTAATTCCTATGACTCTGTATCTCTTTCCTAGATGCTCTCTAAGGTTCTGTGATTACTTTCTGTCAACTAGTCATTAACTCAACCTCCTGATGCAAGGTTAATTTTATTTAATTAATGCAAATGCAAACTTGGGGTTCACAATGTGACTGAATATCCCCCAACAACTCCTACCAAGGGCAGGAACAAACTAATGAACACTGCAATGCATGCCAGTGCAGAAGCAATAGCAAATCCTTCTGACAGTTTCCTTCACAATAACAGGAGCATTTCTGTTCTGGCAGAAACCAGTCAAGACTTGACCAAAAAGTTGAAAGACTCAGAACAAATGAAGTTTCTTTGAAAAAACTGCAGTGATGTTTTGGTACAATTGATGATGGCTATGGATACTTCAGCTCTATCACTCTGGTTAAATAGCAGAAATAACTGATAATACACAGAAAATCAAAATTGAGTTTTTTGTATGGGAGGGAATTATGAATCCTGAAAAAGAAAAAATTTGCAATATAGCAAATGCATTCCTTCTTAGAATGTGGCTCAACTATTTTAAAAAGGATTACATTGCTACAACAAAGTGAGTCTAAACACTGACTAACAAAGGTGAGATGCATTTCTGCAGGAGGATGAGAAAAGTGAAGCTATGGTTGGTGAGGGCCAGGAACTGAGGAAGCAAATACTTTCCATAGTAAAATGTAGCCGAATATTTTCCACAGTACCCTAAGCAAAAACACACAAATATAGTTGGAAAAGTATATTTTTAGAAAGTTAGGGATAAATTCACATACAGCAGGCAAAAATATTATCAATTCTTGTCATTGAGAGTCATAAATTTTGCATTGGAAAGAAAAGAGGAGAGGAATGCTGTGTGTGGGGGGGTGTTCCTCTTTTTATCCATAACTCATAAAACTATGATCTTTTCACCTTGGTATATAAGTGACAATGTTATAATTAGACTTGCAAATATATTTATTCCCCCAACACATTGTACATGAAAATAGAAGCATATATTGAAAGGTAGGCTTATGTAGTATTATGGGTACAAACATAATGAATCCTAGGTCATCCAACATTGCTTCCTAAGTGGCTATTTAATGTCACCACATATGCTCTGCAACTTGTGTATAAAAAAGACAAAGAGAAAGAGTGGAGAGAGAGCTCAGTTAGTGCTTGTATCTTAGGTATGAGGACTTGAATTCAATCTGCAGCACTCACATAAAAGACAGGGTATGATCCTAAGCAGTTATCATCATAGCTTTGGGCAAGTGGAGACAGAAGGATAACATATAAGGAGAAATAGCATAATTACACATGCAAATGAATATATTTTGTCCTTCAGCACAATTTACATAAGAATAGAAGCATATACTAGAAGGTAGGTTTGTGTACAAAGAGTACAAAGCCAGCGTTCCAGTCATTGGTGAGCTCCAGGCCAATGATATAGCCCATGTCAATGGAATTGGATGACATTTTTGAGACTGACCCCTGATGTTGTCCTTTAGTATGTATACACATGTCTTCCCACAAATACGCTTATAGGCAGACACTCAACTGCATACATGCCTGTACACCACACACTTACACACTCAGAGGGGGGGGAGAGAGAGAAAGATTAAAAAGCAGAATAAAGATGTGTTAAGCCTGGTAATGTAAATGAGCTGCTCTTAGATATAAAAATACTATCAATCTAGTAAGGAGACATGAATCTTAATAATAATAATTTTAATATGACATGAGCGATATCCTTCTAAAGTTATATCTTAATGTCATACAGGATAAAGGAAGATATGTATAAACCCTTTTGATTTTACTCACCTTTCATGAAAATATTCAGGAGAATCCTGGGACTATGCAGAAAGATCAGAAATGACACACTTCCAAGTTAGCTTCCAACTCCAAACCTAGGAAGACACTGTGAGAATGCTTCAGAGCAGACATTCCAATCACCTCAGACAACTCAGAAACTTGCAAAGTTATCAGTTTTATTTTTTTTAAAAAATCTACTTATTTTCAATTGACTTCAATGTAAAAGATGCAGTCTTTAGTCGACCCCTAGATGAATTTTTAAAAAGACGAGTCTTTCTTTAGGAATTTTAAAACTACTGCAGATTAATGGGATGGGAACAATTGGAAGGTGGTCTAATTTTAACTACTGAACTCAGGAGGTAGAAAGAAGCTGAGAGAATCACTGATGTCACAACTAAGAGTCTAAGTAAGTTCTTGTGGCACTTCAAAAAAAACAAAAGAAAATCACACTTATGACAAGGGATCTCCTGCTTCTGGAATAAGTTTAGAGAAGAAGAAATGAGCACAAGTTTCCATCCTATGGGATCCCATTCATAACACAGATCATAAAGGCTGACTATGTTCAATAGAGGGACTCAGTCAAGTCAGCAGAAAGAGAGCAGGATACCACTCAGTTGTGCTGAAAGAGCATTAAAAGGAAGAAACTGAACCAGATTCCAGAACACACACCCCAACAAGCAGATAGCATATTGCCCTGTACATATAATTGTTTCAGGATTATACCAACACAGCTTATTAAACTATAATGTAAACAGACTCTCCTCACACCCCAAAGAAAATAGCCAAGAAAGGATATGTTACCTAAAGATGGGAGACTGGAATACTGGTTAATGATATTGAACTGTAGAAAGATGATCTACCTCCAAAATCAATAACAGCATTTTAGTTAGGACCTTGAGGGTGTGTGTTGGCCTTATTGACTGTGGCCAGTTCCATCCCATTAAACTGTAGACAGTTGATGAGACTGTATCCTAGGGTGGAATTACCACCCAATTCATCAGCGATCCTTATGGAGCAGTAACCAGTGAGTGTGACTGAATAGTCTTCTTAAAGACAAGTTATCCTAGTAAAGGGATCTGGCAAACAGTTCCTTTGTGTGTCCTCTTATTTTTTTGTTCTTCTAGAGCAGCTCTTTAAAAATACCAAACCCCAGAAGTAGTAGGCAAAAAACATTGCATTGGACCTGCTTTATAACCTTTAAAGTTATCATAACACAGATGATTTCTAGTTATGATCTGTGCATTCATGGGTAAACTAGTTTCAATCAATAGCACTATTGCAAATAATTATTTAAATAGCTAATAATTGTTGAGAAAGGTTTCTGTCCCTTCTATTCCCACAACCATTCAGTCCCAAAGAAACACACAGAGGTCTATTAATTAAAAACTGGTTGGCCTATTAGCTCAGGTTTCTTGTTAACTCTTACATCTTATACTAACTCATAATTCTTGTCTGTGTTAGCCATGTGGGTTGGTACCTTTATCAGTGAGGCATTCTCATCTTGCATCCTCTATATCTGGGTTACAACTACAGAGTCAGCCTTTCCTCTTCCCAGAATTCTCCTGTTCTTGTTGCCCCTCCTATATTTCCTGCCTGGATATTGGTCAATCAGTGTTTTATTAAAATAATACAAATGACAGGGTACAAGACCATTGTCCCACAGCAAACAATTATATGTACTATTTCTATTGATACTTAAAATGAGCTTAAAATAGTAAATGCTGTGAGAGAATGCTTTTGTACACTGTAAAGATTTGTCACTCATTTCTTTATCATAAACATTGTTTTCTTGCTGCAGACGAGTTTATTGCCACATGTGTGCATGCTGGCTCATATGAGGAGAACTGATGAGCAGA
>JAQHUG010000473.1:912956-933352 GCA_028555095.1 Dicrostonyx torquatus | reverse complement strand
CCAATGGGGACTGACTGATAAACCAATGATAATGGCACAGGGACCTATCTCTTCTGCATGTATTGGTCTTTTGGGAACCTATTCTATATGGATGCACACCTTCTTAGGCCGAGATGGAGGGGGGAGGGCCTTGGACTTTCCACAGGGCAGGGTATCCTTCCCCATCTCAAGAAAGCAGGGGGAAGGCGGTGGGGTATTGAGGAAGTGGGAGGGCCTGGGACAAGTGGAGTAAATGTAAATTCTTCTTTTAACAATTAAAAAAATGATAGATAGATAGATAGATAGATAGATAGATAGATAGATAGATAGATAGATGCTGCTGTCGGACAATGATCTGTACCCTGTCACTTGTATTTTAATAAAACGCTGATTGGCCAGTAGCCAGGTAGGAAGTAGAAGCAGGGTGACCAGGCAGGAAGTAGAGGTGGGGCATTGGGAACAGAAGAATTCTGGGAAGAGGAAAGATGCAGTCTGCAGTTGTCACCCCAGGCACAGAGGAAGCAAGATGACCATGCCTTGCTGATAAAAGGTACCAAGCCACATGGCTAACACAGACGTGAATTATGGGCTAATATAAGTTACAAGAGTTATAAGAAGCCTGAGCTAATAGGCCAACCAGTTTATAATTTAAAAAAATTGCTAGTTCCTCTTCTCATGTCTGGGGCAAAAGCATTGCAATCTAAGCAGACTGTAGGCATCTCTGAAGACAGAGAGCAAGTCTGATTCCCTCCTCACTCTCCTTTTTGCAATCCCCTTTGCCAAGGAGGAAGGCTACCTGTGTTTGAAATGGGCTGTTGGCTCTTAGTTTGGTTGAATAGGGATGCCAAGAGACAACAGCAGTCTTTGGCTATTCCAGGAGCAAAGGGGCAGGCTCCAAGGGACTGCTTCCACATATGACCTCTCCTCAGTCATCTCCTGAATTTGTATGTGGCTGTACCAGAGATTTAACTCCCTGGGAGAGAGCTTGATTCATGAGCCTAGTCTTTAACTAGGAAGCAAATCTCTTTTTGTCTGTCTCTTACTTCCCTCTCTCCCTCCCCCTCCTACTTTCTCTCTGATTTTCTTTTATGTACTTGTTTTTCTTCTCTCTGTATATGTATCTGTGTGTCTTTGTGTATGTCTGTCTTATTTTGTGCCCACATATGTCTGTGTATGTGTGTGTTTGTACATGAATTTGTTTCTATAATACCACTCATGCCAAAACATGTGATTCATACCCAGTGAGTTGAAGCCCAGAACAGTTATAATAGCTGTTTGTGGGAGAATGCCTCTGAGCTGGAAGGGCCTGAAGATGGAGCTAGTAAGGAATTTTTTGCTTGTTTTCCTCTTGGGAAGGAGTATTCCTGCATAAGAATAAAAGCAATGTGAAACTGCCGTACAGAAAGCTTGTGTATATGTCTGATAGTTTTAATAAATGATTAACTCAGACAAGAGAAGAAACTGGTGTAAAACTCAGTGGCATGTCATGGGTTGTCAGTCACCTTTGCTGACATGGATGCCCAAGTCTCTGTTCAGTCCACGAGGTGTGAGCCTCTGATATAAACTGAGAAATTACAGTTAAGTGTTTGTTATGCAACCATGAAAGCTGAGGATGCCCTTCTTATTATAATAATTATGGAAAAACTAAGTTATATAACAATATGTTATTAAATTTGTGCCACATGCATAAAATACATTGAAAGGAAATATACTAAAAGGTTAATAATAATATTGTCTCTGTAATTAAGCTGTGGATGATTTCTTATTACATTTGCCATATGTCTCTGTATAAGCAAGTTATTTTCTTGTAAGCATTCCTTATATTTACAATTTTATAAAAAAAAATGATACTGCATTCATTCATCCAACAAACATTTAGTGACTGCCTACTTTAGTTAGGTGCCTGTTCCTCACCCTTGACTCAGCGAAAAGCTTAGCAAACCTACCATAAAGGCACAGCTGCAAGAAGTAAGTGTTGTATAGGGGACTTAACTAGAGATGGCATGGAGGCTTAGTTTTCTGCTGTTGCCAAACCTCCTTAATCACAGAGTGACACCTTTTGTATTCTATGTGTATGATCACTCTCTCTCTCTCCCTCTCCCTCCCCCGTCTCTGTCTCTGTCTCTCTGTCTCTGTGTGTGTGTATGCATGTGTGCATGTGTGTGTTTGAAAGAGAGAGAGAGATAGAGGGAGAGGGAGAGAGGAGAGAGAGAGGAGAGAGAGACAGAGACAGAGTGAGAGACAAATAGTATGTACAAGGGCAGAGTATAACCTCCTGAGTGAGTCATTCTTCCTCCTCAATTGCCACAGGTATCTTTGCCCTTTACTGCTTCTGTATGTCAGAATAGCTGACATGGCAAGAGATTTACTCACTGAGCCATATCCCCAGTCTAGAGAAGCATTTCTTAATCCTTAGAGAAAATGAGATTAGAAGCTTAAGAAAACATTTTTTAAGTAGCAACAAAATTATCTAGTTTTTACTAAGCACTATAAAATTGCTTACTTTCAGATAAATGAAAAGTATAAATGTTTTGGTTGGAACATAAGACTTGATTGTGGAGTTATAGTGAAATATAGATACACAAGATTGCAATTCTATGGAAAAGTATTTCAACATTTTCAGAGACTAGAATTACGGTCAGTTGACTGGAGTTGCCTTTTATCTCTCTGGTATGGGCTCAGCAATTCTTCAAGCTTAGGAAAAGACAGACTTGTTCTTGCCATCTTGGTTCTTTTTTTCTTCTACCTGGTCAGTAGGGATTTGTCTTGTTTGGTTTAAAGCAAAAGTGAAATGTTAACCACTGTCCAATGACATCCCTTTGAATGTAGCACCTGTAATGTTGATAGGTACAGAGCAAGGATCAGACTGACAAAATGGGAAAGCTCCTGGGACTGTGTGTGACAATGACAAGCATCAACAGGGGCAGGTTGAGTGACTAGCTCAGAGGGCTGAGTGGCCTCCAGCAGCAAAGTCGGGAAGATCAAGATGTAGTTGTCAAGAGCCCTTGGAAGAAAGGCATTCACAGACAGGAAGCAATGAACAGAGCCTGAGCCACCAAGCTCCCCATCATTCTGTAGAGGACATGACACTTGCCTGCTGTTTGGGATTTTCCTCCTTTCTAGACTTTCACTGTGTCTGTTCTCAGCTGTTTCAAACTGCAAGCGTTTTCCTCTCTAGGGATTTGATCTGTTTACCTTCCCAAGCTTGGGACAAGCCTTGTGCTTGATTGGTTCACTAGGAAGAATAAGGAGCAAAAAGATAAGAGGTAAGTCTGTAAGTCACAAAGGAAGTGAACTGATCCCTGTGTTTCTTCCTGGTAAAAGAGGAGGAGGAGAAGGAGGAGGAGGAAGAAGAGGAGGAAGGAGTTCTACAGATCTCCATCCCATCCCAGGCACAAAGTGATCATTTCTCTAAGTATGGACTGAGAACAGCCTTGCTAAGTTCTGACTGCAGCTTCTGCAACAATCCAATGTACTGCACCCAGCCATCATGACAAGAATTGAGTGTGACATAAGGCATTAACTAGGGGAGTTCCACATTCTGCTAATCTCCATGTGCAGCCAGGAGACCAGGCTAGGAAAGGCATTGCTCTGCAACCCTGGAGCTGCTGAACTTGAAAGGACATCATTGTCCTGCAGCTTCACCCTCATGCAGAAATCAATGTGATCATTTGCTGAGATTGTTCCTCCATGTCTGTATCTCAGGGAGCTCTCTCAGTAAAATTCAAAAAGAAAAAAAAAACCAAAATCTTCTTACTATAAGGTTCAAGAACTTAACCCTGTCTTCTTCTCATTAAAATAACTGTTCTCACAATAAAATTTTTATTAGCTTGAATTGTCTTAGGATCAATTGAATTCTCTCATTTTAGAAGGGACTATTTTAATATATTGTCATTTTCAAAGAGCCAGGGATTCATTGTAAACAATACACTCCAGGTTGGCTAAAGGGTTTCACGTATTTATCCAATACGTTCCACCCTTGCCAGATGAAGAGGCATTATTTTTAACACTACACAAAATGTGCGCTGAATGAGGGCTTGAATTAGGGTGCTCATGCATGCTGTTGATAACAGGTGGCAGAAAGAGCCGCACTGCCATGCTCCCCTGCTTTAGTGTAGTGATGGGGGGGAGTCTTTCCTCTGGTTTACACATTAGCTTTCTGTCATGGCTCTCAAGGTCACCTGGCACACACTCATTACCCTTTATCACATCAATGTTCTTGTCAGATTCTGGCTGCAGAACCATTTCATACAAAAGTGATTTTAAAAAAAGAAAGACACTAGAGATGGGAGATGGCTAACCTTGACTGTAAGATGTATGGAACTTGGAATATCATAGAAAACATATACATGCACATATGTATCTATATGCATGTGCATGATATTGTATGTCTATGTGTGTATATATGTGTGTCTCTGTGTGTGTATAAATGTGCATGTGTGCACGTGTGTGTGTGTGTGTGTGTGTGTGTGTGTGTAAGAGCATTTCCAGAGAGGATCAACTGAAAGGGAAACACCTGCCCTCAAAGTGGGCAGGACCTTCTACCAAGTAGCCCAAATACAAAGAGATCCAAGGAAAAAGACATGCTTGCATGTCTTCTTGTCTTCCAGAGGGTGTGTGTTAATCACTGAGGTTGCTATACTTTGCTGATGTCAGATAGGAGGGGTTTTGGCTTTCCAGCATGATCTGAAGACCATTGACTCTCCCAGGATCTCCAAGCCTGCAGCACCAGATGGGGACTCGTGAGGCATCCAGTAGCAGGACTAAGTATCTACGGGGTAATAAGCCTCTCCAACACACAGATGTTCACTGTTGGACCTAGTCCCCATCATGAAAGCCAATATAATAAATACCCATTTGTGTGTGTGTGTGTGTGTGTGTGTGTGTATTCTCTCAGTTTTTTTTTCCTTTCAGGAACCCTGCGTAACAAAACAATACTGAGTCAGAAGAAAATATGCTTACTGTTGGGCCTCATCATCTTTAGGCTCCTCACCCATGTACTGGAGACATTAATCGTACTACTGTTAGCAGTTACATTATACAGCTACATAGATATCATTTACACTGAATGGGTTGCACTAGTAATCCAAAGAGGATCTGAAGTTCACAAGAGGATGGGTCTACATTACCTCACAAGAGGACTTGGGCATCTTCTGATTTGGAAAACCCTGAATGTCATAGAATCCGCCCTAAGGATGTTGAGGATAATCTTGCTCACTTTCATGGGACAGTCCTTACGAGGCAAGCATTCAGGATCTCCAACTGGAGGTCACAAACTCTTACAACTTGATAAACATAAAATTTTTAGTACAAATATGGTATTCTTTGGGGGGATTTATTTACAGTATTGTATTATTTTATTTGAACAATCTATAAGACCACTTCATTGAAATAAACTATTTAACTTCCCTTTTTAATATTGGCTTTAATTTAATTACATTTACATTATTTCTTTATTATCAGAGCACAAGCTTCGTTCTAGGAGAATACCATCCAATTTCTAAGAAAAGATAGTGGGAAAACAAGAGTCAAGAACCACAGTATCTCTAAACAGCTGGTCTGCACGGTCATAAAGTAATCTTTAAACTATCAATTCACTTTGTCTCTTTTGTATTTTTATTCTGTTTATGTGCTGTGTAGGGAAGGCAGACATACAATCAGCATCATAGGACAACTTTCAGGGGTTGGTTCCCTCCTTTCACCATGTGGGTCCCAGGGATGCAACTAAGGTCACTAGGTTTAGCAGCAAGAGGCATTAGCCACTGAACCATCTTGCTGTCCCTCAAGGGCATATCTGATGTCACAGAATGGACTAATGATAAAAAAAAGAAAATACAATGAATATGCATCAGAGAAAAGGTAGAGTGTGTGTTTCTGTTATTAGCACAAATCCATTGTACACACTGATGTATTTTCATATTTGTAGTTCATTCACATGTGTGCACAAGGCATTTAGTTCACAAATGTGTACCTTGTACTATGTTCACTTGTTTGTACCATACAGTTTGTTCATGTGTGTGCACTGTGTACTTCCTGCACACATGTGTATCACATACTTTGCTCACATGTGTACCATGTAATTCATTCACATGTGTATCACACACTTCTTTGCATGTGTGCACCATGTACTTCAGTCACATGTACACCTTGAAGTTTATTCACATGTATGCATGTACCTCATTTACATGTATACCACTCACTTCATTCACATGTACAACATGTGCTTTTTCATATATGGGCAGTGCACATCATTCACATGTGTAGCACACATGTGTGTGCTTCAGTCAAATGTGTGAACTATGTATTTTATTTATGTTTGTGTGTCATGCACTTAAGTCATAGGTGCACATGGAATGTGTTGGCCATGCTTATCCTTGTCAACCTGTCTTATCCTTCTCCCCTAGTTTTCCTTCCTCTCTCCAAATATCACCCTTTCTACTTTATAGCATGAATAGGCAATTAGTAGTAGAAACAGCATTTTGAGACAGGGTCACGCTATGTAGCCCTAAATGGCTTGGAACTTGCTCTATTCATAAGCCTGGTTTCAAATTCACAGAGGTCTGACTGCCTCTGCCTCCAAAATGTGGGAACTGAAAACAAGCATCACCACATCCAGTCCCCTTTCCATTTATATTTTTACCCTAAACTGCATAGGGCATGGAGTTTTGTCTTTGTAAGTATGAGTATCGAGAACAGGCTTTGGGGAATCTTGCCTCTTCCTTTGGTGGCTTGCTCTTCTTGTTCTTGTAACATCTTAGAGAAAGGGAATGTTAACAAATGTCTACTGTTTCCTCATATCAAAGTGGCCATGGTTATTGTCATACTGACATTGATCTCAGTGGGCCGGCCACTCATGCCAGCGAGGGGTGGGGAGGGCAGCAAAGAGTTCTTCGCTGCCGTCAGCACCTCCCTGCCCAGCAGCTAACCCAGAGGAGACCTTTCCTGCCAGTGCCACTGGCCCGGGTGCTGATTTGCACCCACTGACACCACTACAGCTAATTCCCCCTCATGATCTGTCAGCTTCCACTTGGGTCACTTTAACTCTGCCTCCTCTGTGACATGGATCTGCCTTTAAAACAGTGATGATCCGGAAAGCAGCCCTCCTGGGGCTCAGCTGTGATTATATAGTCTGTCACAGACCCGAAGGAGGTATAAATACAAGTGGACACTGAGATCCCACCAGGGACAAGGCTTAGGAGCCCTTGTGTCAAACGACTTACTTGCTCGCTCTAAGAAGCAATTCTCTATTTTCCTTTACCTACAAAAGCACCCGATGAGGGGAGCAGTTACCAAAAGGAGGATGAGAAGCTCTCAGCCATTAGCCAAGCAATTTTCCAAGTTACCTCTGATATGAGGCACTAAAACCGAGCACACACATCGGAGTGAATGGTAATTGGAACACTAAGTGATTTGAACAGTGATAATTGGTGTGTCATTGCCCAATATGAGCAAAAGGGAATGCATAAGTAGGAATAATTCTGTCCTAGCCATATGAATTTCCCATACATTAAGCACTGAAGGCTACAATTACCCACAGTACTGGAGCCCCTGGCACCTCAATTACATATGTTCTCTTCCATGCAGTTCCAATTTCTACTCTCTGCTCACAGTTAACTTTCTCACAATTTTTTAAATGGAAGTCCATTCTGCCAGCAGTTCTATATATACAATTTGGTAAGGAAATATTAACCTTGGCCTAAAGCCAGTCACCATCTTATGCTGGCCTGAAAACAATCGTGCTGAAAACCAATTCTCACCTTGTCTTCCACGGGAATGACTGACACAAAGCATGTTCATCTACACCCACCTGCACACTCACCCACAGAATGACACACCCCATGCAGGCATTAATCCACACAGAAAGATACAGCATTGACAGAGAGTTCCTCCCACAGCCAGACATTTATTCTTGACAGGTATGCTACAAACGGCGTTATGTTTTTGTTTGATGAAAACATATCTCATGTAATCCAGGCTGTCCATCTTAAACTTTCTAAGTAGCTGACGCTAAACCTGATCTTTCTGCCTCGACTTCCTAAGTCAGGCATTATGGGATTACAAGTTGTCCCCCACGCCTGGCACAGCACACATCATATGGATACATGAGGAGATAGTCGCCCCTGACTACATGCAGT
This sequence comes from Dicrostonyx torquatus, assembly GCA_028555095.1. Taxonomy (NCBI): domain Eukaryota; kingdom Metazoa; phylum Chordata; class Mammalia; order Rodentia; family Cricetidae; genus Dicrostonyx; species Dicrostonyx torquatus. Next base: position 925,238 of record JAQHUG010000473.1, on the reverse strand, counting down.
TAGACGATGAGCACACGTTTCCCTGGATCACTTCCAGGGCTCACTGCTCCCATGAAATTAAAGGTATACATCACGGACAAATTGCAAGTAATCATACAACCCAGAGAACACAATGTACAAAACCCCTACACACACACAGACACACACACACACACACACACACACATACACACACGCCTCTCTAAGGTTTTCTGTGTATTACCTAGCCCTTCACTACAGCACCACCTGTGTAGCATCACTCATGTTTCCAAGTGCAATAATACCTCTCTATACTCATCTTTCTTCTGAAACATTTTCAGAATATTTCAGAACAGTCTAAATTAGAGAGTTTCTGATCCTGTGTCTTTCCTAGGAGGACTGTGTAAGGTGGGCAGTCAACAGCAGGAGGCAAACTCCTGACTATTCCTAGACCTTGAAATATCAATGGAGTACCTCAAGGAAACAAAACATCCAGCATGAAGCTGTGCTAAGTTTGTTCAAAGCCCACATATTCGTCAAGAAATTTCTACATCTATTTACTTTTCTAAAGCTGCTTCCTATAATCAGAAACTTCCTGTCAAGAAATACATATATAAAGAGAGAGAGAGAGAGAGAGAGAGAGAGAGAGAGCAAAGAACATGAGCTACAGCAACAGATAAAGAAAATATACATATTCAGTTCTCCCCACATACACAAAGGAGGAACAAAATATATAGCCAACTTTTGAAAGGTAGGTAGACTTCTGCTGAGATTAAATATAGTGCCCCCTGTTTTGTAGGGAAAAGAAGAGTCAAAATATGAATTTTCCACAAAGAAGGAAGCATGTTCCACCTACCCCAGGTATGAGAGCCCCCAAGGGGCAAGAGCAATCCCAAAGGGCAAAGGCAAGGCCATTCACACACCTAATACATTGGGAGTAGAGAGCGAGAAATCTGTCTTAGGGACAATTTGTTCTTCCTCATAAAGACTTCAAGGTCGAGTTTATTTTTAGAGTTTGGCCATGCCTTAATTTTTATGCCATGATAATTTCTGTTCTTATCAATGTCTTAATTTTATATTTTCTGTAATTCTACATTTTACTTATAAAAGCTATACGTGGAGAAATGGATTATCAAGGAATCAGCTTAAACCATTTGATGTCTCCTTAATCCCACGCCCTCAGGACAGACTAGGGTCTCTTAAGTCAGTAAATTTGACTCCTGGTGCTCAGTGTTAAAGAAGTATCACCAGGGAAACACAGTTGACTACTGTACCAATGGGACCACTTCCCCCAGGCTGTTCACCAAAACCACGCTGGATGATGGGTGCAATTAGTCTGTGCAGCTAAGTGCCCCATGCAACAAGAAAGCAGTAAGCAGCTACACCCTCCGTGATCTTTCCTCCCTATCACAGGACGATTAGACAAGGAGTTTACAACCCTCCCCACCACATAGACCATGCGCCTGCAATCCTGAAATGGGGAGGCAGAGACAGAGGATTAGAACAAGATCTCCTCAGCTACATAGCGAATTTGAGGTGAACCTGGGCTACATGAGACCCTGTCTCAGAAAAATAAAATAATAATAATATAATCCTGGAGCTGGAACTCTGGTTCAGTGGTAGAGAGCATTGACTGCTCTTCCAGAGGACCAGGAGTAAACCAACGTGGTGACTGACTCACAACCAACTGTGACTCCAGTTCCAGTAGATCTGATGCCCGCTCCTGGCACTGCAGCCACCAAGAATGCACATGGTGCACAGATATAAGCATAGGTAGATGGATGAAAGAAAGAAAGAAAGAAAGAAAGAAAGAAAGAAAGAAAGAAAGAAAGAAAGAAAGAAAGAAAGAGGAAGGGAAGCAGGGAGGGAGGAAGGAAGGAAGGAAGGAAGGAAGGAAGGAAGGAAGGAAGGAAGGAAGGAAGGAAGGAGATATCTAGGTGAAACACCCATATATGCAGAATGAACTAATAATAATTTTTTCAAAGAACATAATACCCAGCCCATCTCCATATGACTTGGTTTTCTTGGTTTTAATGAACATTCCACATTTGCCTAATTCTGTGACACTACTGAACTCACAAGTGACATTTTTAATGGCAAAAAGCAGTTGACCTTGTTTGTTGTGTAATCAGAGAAGCTCATGAGAGTAAGAAAGCAATGAAGGATATTTTTTCTCAATGAACTGGTTAATAGGGACATGCCATTGTCCTGGGAATGAGAACCAGAAGCCCAGATCCTGTCTCTTCTGGTGTCTGGAGTTTCACGTGAAAGACACTGTCAGCATTTCATTCTGTAGAGACATAGTGTCCTCACTGTCCCTCAGCTGTTTGCTCATTTCTGCCCCACATCCATGATCTAACATTAGACACTGTATTGTATTTCATGAAGTGATTCTTCTAATATCTTACTAGGTGGGTTTTGGTTAAACTACCCACATAGTCATTTAAAGTTCAAAATGAGCATGATAAAAAATTCAATAATAAATATATTTTCCAAAGGAGTTAAAGGTCAATGAAGAGCTCTTTTTCCCTCTGCTCAGGCTTTTACATAAAGATAGAGCCAGTAGCTTTTATTTTTAGATCTATTCTGATGTCTTTTCTAAAAATAAGAAATAGAAGGTACCACACTGAGTACATGTAAAGAATGAAAGGAAGAAAGGAAAATTCAGGAGACTCACACCAAAGGAGCAAAGCCCCAGGCTGAGATCATCACAGGCAGCACCACCTGGTACTGCTGCCAAAGGGCCCAGAGGATGCTCTGAAGACACCGGAGATAACAGGTCTGATGAGCTAATGGTCTTACTTATTGGCTCCTATTGAAAGGTCAGACACTTGGGTTCAAAGTTACAGACTTCAGATAATTTATTTTCAAAGTTTATAGTCCTAAGTACAGAGCAGTTACATTGTGTGATCTAATGTGATCTAATTTTTTTCCCTGTTTGAAAGTCCTTCCCATTCAGTCTTCCACGAACCTGATGTCTGGCTTCTTTGCTCCCTACTTCTTCTCTGCCAATGCTTATTACTAGCAAGGACCATGGACCTCTTTTCACAAGCCAATGAAGCCAATCACCCCTCCTCACCACCAAGGTGTGCATCGCTTCCCTACCCCTATAAGTGATACCCACAGGCAAGTTAAGCTCCTTTAGATCTTTTGGAGAAACTATGTGTTCCAAAGGGACTCAAGAACTTTGAAATTTGATTGAAATGGATTCAGACTAATCTGTTTACATCATTTGCTTATGTTAAATTACTACATAACATCTTACTTAGTAACTAATAGGATCTATAAGAAAGCAAGATACATGGCTGAATAATATTTATGCTGTAAAGAAACTGGAAATGTTACCTTTTATAGATCATTTGGTTTTATCATTTTTTCATTCAGCTAGTACTTATTAGGTCTCTACTATGTTTCAAAGTACGTGCTCTCCCGTGGGAATAATATTTAGGATATGCTCCAAACTCTAACTCTAACATTTCACTAAGATAGTAAGATTTGAGGAGGAGAACATGAAAAAAGAAAAGGCATGCATTAAGAACCTGCTATATATCATACCCTATGATTTTTCCATACCATAAAAAGACTGTATCATGAACAATTTGCCATGACCGCTCAGGGAAGACTAGGTTGTCATGCTCACAACTTGAACTGAATCTCGGTAAGGCTGAACACAAGGAATCTGTCTAAGAAACTGGGTACAGTTACTACTTAGCGAAGAGACACTAATGGTAAATGAGAATCATGAGTGACTCTGAGGATTCTGGCCTGAGTAGCCTTGAGAATAAAGGTGTATGAGGTGGAATACGACACAGATGCAACTCAGATCTACAGAACAAATAAATGGTATCCAGTTCCATCTCTTGAGCTAGTCAAGCATAGATCAAGCCGACTAGACCACTGAATACAAGGATGTATGGGTAAAAGCAAATGAGAGGCAACATTGCTGGGAACATAGCACACAGGTGGTCCAGGCACTGACCACATGTCAGCCACTGGCAGCTTTCAAACACTTCTCAAATATTGTTCTGATGTGGTATATGGTGAAGACAGCAAATGGGTTTTTTTTGTTGTTTTGACATGGGATGGTAAACCATCCCAACATCTGCATAAATCAGCCTAACATCTGCAAAAATATCCCAATATCAGCAAACTGCATTCCTCAGGAAATCATTGTTTTCCAAATGACCAACACACGATGTCATGGCAGGCACCATTTAGAGCACAACACAATCCCATGGGTTTTGTGCAATGAAACACAAGAAGGGGTTTGCTGTACTTTGCATTCCACTTTACAGTGTCTTTTTCAGGAAGCACTTCCTATTGAGATTTAGTGTAGTGTCAAAAAATATCCACTGTGTCTGAAAAGATCATGAAATGCATCTCCATTGCGCCAGCAGTCTCTGTGTGAGACTGGATCCTTCTCATGTACCTCAACCAAGCCGCATATTGCATCAGACAGAATTCCAAGGTGAGAAAGAACCAGCTTTGCGCGATTCAGCCAGACATAAGAGGTTTGGGAAAACTGAATGCTCCTCAATTAAGTTTTTGTTTTGGAAAATATTTTCTAATGAAGTATATTTCCCATTATACATGAAACATGCGCAAGTTCAAGGCAAATCAAATCCCAGCATGGAGAATGGAGGTGAGCACAAAGTCCCATCCCTCAACAAGGAGCAATTGGCAAGTGATTCTGCAAAGAGCAAAGATGTTTTCTTTAAGAACGTAGGTCCTGGCAAGTTGGCTGTACTACAGTGGAAGACCCACACATTCAAGACGACATAGGCAGAACATCCAAAGCTACAAGGGCAGCACAAATTCGACTTGAGAGGTTTAAGAAAACAAAAAGAAGACTTGAAGTTGTATAGTAAGGGGAAGGGTATGCATCTGGGGATAGTTGGCAGAAGGTGGCTGAATATGATCAAAACACATTGAATTGCATGGAATTTTCAAAAGACTTATTTAAAATAAATTAAAATATATTACCATACTCTGGCTTCTCCTTATATCATGAAATAATATTTCCATCTTAAAATAATTACTTTTATTAAAATATAATATTGATACATAAACAGCTGATAAATAGTGGTTTTAAATGGTCTTTTAAATGAACAAATAAGTATTCTGGAGCCTCCTACATTTCTGTATTCAGTGCAATAAATATCAGTAGATATGACCATACAAACTAAGGTACTGGGGGGTCCTGAATAATATTTAGATAGAAAGAATAGCTGAGGGCTGGGGAGAAGGCTCAGCAAAGAAAAGCATTTGCTGTGTAAATGTAGCAGCAGAGTTTGATCTCCAGGACCTACGTATACATGGAAGGGGAGAACTGATTCCACAAAATGCTCTGACTTCCACCCATAGATAGTAGTTCAAACAAACCAACACACACACGCACACACATCACACATGCAAAAATAGGCATATTTTAATGTACAAGTTATCCAGTACTTAAATATAATTTGTGAAAGTAATCACTAAATCAGAGAATAGTCTTTTTAAGTAAAATACAACAAGAAATTAACTGAAATTATTGTGAACCTCAGAGTAATGATTTTACATTACAAAGAGATTGAAAAACAAGATCTCTGAGAAGCAGAAATACATATGAAAAATCTAAACAGGAAGTACAAACAAAAGACATCAATTTTTGCTGTCTGACAATAGAGAAAATCATTCTTTTGGTATGAAGTCAGCAGCAAAGATGTGCACCTCAACAACTTTGCCCAAATAGCCAAACCAGACCAAGGCAAGATTTCTAAGAAATTTTTAAAATATAAGTACATCATATATATCTAAAACACAAATTTAATAATGAAACAATAAGAAAAGATCACTTCAAATATTTTTGTCAGATATATCAGTTAACAAGAAAAACTGTTATTAATTGATTTACACACTATGACCACTCAAACTAATAAAATGCTAATAAGAAAATGGAAAATTGAAACCTCAGTTGATGAGGAATTTAAATCACCTCCCTAAGCACAGATAAAGGAGTCTCCAGTATTTAACAACTGTTTTTCAACATCAAGAAGGACACTATGGATTACACTTTACATAAAACCTTAATGAAAAAGCCAAGCTAAAATATTATAAAGGGCTCAGTGAACAATTACAGAATGGCATTGACACTCAGACACAGAATGTAGCTGCTTTTGACGAAGAGATGAGTGATTTCATGTGGCTGTGAAGGAGTGGATGTGACCATTCTGTACTATCCTGGTGTCCTGTGTCCTGTCTGTCTGGATTAAAATTTTTATAGTCAAAGCCAGCAATCAAAAGTAACAAGAAGTAGAATAGTGAGGCTAAGAGAGACTTGAGCTTCCTGGATTTTTCTATTTAAAAACAATAACAACAATAATCTGTGTAAACAGTCTTCAGTCCAATGAACACTGGAGAAAGTGCTATTTCTATCAAAATTGTTATCTTTAGGACATTGTAGAGTTTTGTTTGCTATATGTGTATATGTGGTGCCTGCATGTGTGTATATGTAGCATGTGTGTACGTGTGTGTGTGCATGTGTGCATAGGCAAAATTGTCTGCTGGTGAGTAATGGTTTCCTCGTGTGTTCTTTGTTTAACTATACAGAGCCACTATTATTTTTTACCTGGATACATAGAAACGAGGAATTTATGAAGCATCATTGTTTCTTCCTCTGCCCTCCAGACAATTCACATCACCCTCTACAGAGACCAAAGAAAACTCTACATGTTGCAACTCAATGGCCCCCTCTGGTGGGTACTCTTACTGCTACAATTTGGAGGTGAAACACACACACACACACAAACACACACACATACACAACTTAGTTTCTGTCTTTAACCCTAAGTATAATAAAAGGAAGATTGAATTCAAAACCAGAAAGAGAGTATCTAAGAAAAACCTAGAATTAGAGAAAATGTGTAAAAGCAAGTGACTTCAGAATGGCATAAAGAGACAGTATCTCAGCTGTAATAGCTGTTCAGCTTCCCAAAGATGGCTTTGGCAATATCCCTGGACCACAGTGACCATAGAAATCCTTCCTGAGAGACACTGGTGTAGCAAAAGAAAAAAACTACTGTTTATCACAATTAAATTTTTTTAAGCTACACAAGAAAAGCAAAGAAGGAAAAGCAGAAATTGTTTTTATGCCAATACATCTTTGCTAGAGCAAAGATTCTAAGTTTTTTTGGTTAAGAGATTATGGAATATACAAGGAGCCAAGAATCAAATTGGTGTAGGAGGGTCCTTCTGTATTTCTGTTGCTTTCATTGGTTGAATAAAGAGACTGCCTTGGCCTTTTGATAGGGCAGCCCTTAGGTGGGCGGAATAAAGATGACGTAAGGCTGGGAGGAAGGGAAGTGTGGCAGACACCATGATTCTCCGGATCGAAATGGACATAGATTAGACTCATGCCGGTAAGCCACATTCCTGTGGTGATACATAGATTACTAGATATGGGTTAAAGCAAGATGTAAGAGCCAACAAGAGGCTAGAACTAATGGGCCACGCAGAGTTTAAATGAATACAGTTTGTGTGTAATTATTTCAGGTACAAGTTAGCTGAGACCAAAAGCAGGCCTGCAGCCAAGAGCTGAGAGTCAGGAATGCAGCCCCCGCTGCCCCTTGCACAACATCAAATGGCTTGTGTGTTGTTTCTCTTCAATAGAAGGTTAAAGGGCATTTCTGAACATGAAGCTACAAAATTAAGAGTGTGCTTTAAAAGTGCGATATTGCTGGGTCTTCAGGAAGCTTGTTTCCTAATTTTCTGAGAAATTGCCATACTGATACCCAAAGGGGCTGTACCAGCTTGCATTCCTACCAGCAATGCAGGAGTGTTCCCTTTACTCCACAACAACCTCTCCAGAATACATGGTCATCAGTGTTTTTGATTTTTGGCCATTCTTTCAGGAATAAGATGGAATCTCATAGTTGTTTTGATTTGCATTTCTTTGATGACTAAGAATTTTGAACATTTCTTTAAATGTCTTTCAGCCATTTTAGATTCCTCTGTTGAGAGTTCTCTGTTTAGGTCTGTACTGCATTTTTTAATTGGCTTATTTGTTCTTTTAATGACCAATTTCTTGTGTTCTTCGTATATTTTGGAGATCAGACCTCTGCCTGATGTGGGGCTAGTGAATATCTTTTCCCATTCTGTAGGTTGCCATTTTGTGCTCAATTGTACCACAAGGACATGTGCTCAACTACTTTCATAGAAACATTGTTTGTCATAGCCAGAACCTGGAAATAATCTAAATACCCCTAAATAGCTAAATGGATAAGGAAAATGTGGTACATTTACACAATGGAGTACTACATAGTAGAAAAAAATAATGACATATTGAAATTTGTAGGCAAATGGATGGATCTAGAATCATATTGAGTGAGGTAACCTAGACCCAAAAAGACAATTATCATATATACTCACTCATAAATGGATTTTAAACATAAAGCAAAGAAAACCAGCCTACAAATCACGATCTCAGAGAACCTAGACAACAATGAGGACCCTAAATGAGACATATATGGATCTAATCTACATGGTAAGTAGAAAAAGACAAGATCTCCTGAGTATATTGGGAGCATGGATACTATGGGAGAGGGTTGAAGGGGAGGGGAGAGGAAAGAAACGGAACAGAGAAAAATGTATAGTTCAATAAAAATCAATTTTAAAAGATAGAAAAAGTATGATATTATCCTGTCACCATGCAATTTAACTGGTTAAAGGAGTGGTCACCTGTCTACAGCTGGATCAATTGTAAAAGTCAGTGTTGGGTCTTAGGAAAGCATCCAGAGTTGTTCAGACCACACTCCAGACATGGGATTGGCTGCATCCCAGAGCTGTTCAGACCACAACCCAGACATGGGATTGGCTGTATCCCAGAGTTGTTCAGACAACATCCCAGACATGGGATTGGCTGCATCCCAGAGTTGTTCAGAGCACACTCCAGACATGGGATTCGCTAGGACACACTGCAGAATCCCACCCGACAAGGAACGCTAAGGACAAATGCTCCTTGGCATTTTCATTTTATATGCCTCTCTATCATTTTTGCCCTTCCTGAGAAGACAGAACTCTTTCTAAAATCTTTAAACAAAATAACCAAGATAAAATAAAGAGCTCTTTCTAATACATAAAACCTTATGACTGTTTAGAAAGCACCTTCTAGTCCCCAGAAAACAACAAGTTTTTAATCATTCTTATTGAATTGTGTTTTAGTCTGACAGTGTTTCCTAATGCACCATATGCACTACTTTAGTAGACTGGGTTGTCTGAAAGCTGTTTAACACGAAAAGCAACAGGTTATTAGATTACAGTTAGAACTTGACTCTGAAGATGACAGTCTCATCAACTTGACAGTCACATGTTTTCATAACATAAACAAAAATGAAGGAAAGAAAACAGGAAACATGAATGATCTTTATATATCAAGATATTTGTTTAAGAGTTTATAAAACCACATACAGATGCAGCAACCTTCACTGCCCCATTTAGTTTTTTCTTTTCTAAATGATTGTTTTGAATCTCTCAGTAATAGTTTCCTTGCATTCTATTTTTAGTTATTTTTTTATTCAGCAAATAAATATTATGGTAAATGTCTTTTTCTGTGATGAGTGCAGACTCTCAGATACCATACAAAATGAGTGTGACTCTGGCTAGCATTAAATAACCCCTTTCTATACTATGTTTCTCTTTTCTAAGGGATGGAACCATATACTGGTTCCTAATAGTACCATGACTGCCATATATTATTGTAGTTGTTATTTGATACCTGAAACTATATAAATTGCTTGAATACTTTTATCTTGAACCAGGGCATCTTCTTTTTCTGAAGAAGAATTATCCAAGCAAACTCAGACTGAGAGCTATGAAATTGAACATATTTTTATGCTTGGAATAGCTCATCTTCAAAATAGAAGATTTTTTATTATAGAGATGGACACACACGCACAGAGAGAAAGAGAGAGAGAGAGGCTAGTTGTGTATTAGGGGTCTATAAAAACCCATAATCCTTTAAACAATTATCCTTAGAAGATAAAGATATTTATTGTTGATGGTTTCTGGATATCTTCATTCATTTTCCAAGGATGGCAGAACAAAGCAACACAAGTCAGCTGGCATCTGTGACTTTCCTGTGGCATCACACAGCAGAATCTTTTTCCCCTCACAATTCTGAAAGTAGAAAGCTGAAGTTGTCATGTAAATAGGGTTGGTTCTGGTAGGTTCTCAGAGGAAGAGTCTGGTCCAGGCTTTGTCCCTAGGTATGAGTGGTGATTAGCAGTTGCTAATCTCTTTGGTCTTCAGAGATAGCACTCTAATTCCCACATTCCATATGACACCCTCCTTATAGATAGTCCTGTGTTGTGTTCAAATGCCCTACTTTTGTAAAACGACCACTTTTCAGAATAGTGTGACTTCATCATAATCTGCTTATAAATGCACATATTTATAAATAAAGTTATGAGCAGATACTCAACTCAGCAACAAGCACACACCCTGGAATTATAAAACTCAGCCCACGATACATGACCTCCCTCATGCTGAATAAACTTTAAACTCAAGACTTTCAATTTAAATCGGTGGTTTTATTAAGCTAAATTTACCTTTGCTATTCCTAAGTTAATACCAAACTGAGACAGCCTTGTTTAAAAAATAAAACCTTTTAAAAATATTATTGCAGTTTAAGCTAAATATTTCAGAGTAATACATAACATTTAATAAAATGGCACTATCTGCCATTCATGAAGGTAAAACAAAGGATGGACAGCCCCCATTACCTTGTTGTGTTAACGGGAGATAAATAGCTTTTCTAGTTACATACAATTGTCTACATAAGAAAGAAAATTTTATGAATTAAAATTACACATTAACTAAAATTATTTTAGACATTTGTTTCAGCTTTTTCTTTAGTATAAATTTAACATATTATTTTTACTAATTCTTTGAGAATTTCATACCTGGATACAATGTATTTTGATCATATTAACCTCCACTTGTCCTTCTAACTCTTCCAAGATCTATCCCTTCCCAAAATGTCCTCCCTTTTTCATCATAATCCACTTAAGTCCATTTTGTACTATCTATATACTTATGCTTTAGGGGTCACACCCTGGAGCATGACCAACCTATCCTTAAAGAAAGCAATGCTCCCTCCCTCTAAAGTCATCATCTGTGAATAGATCCTCCACTAGGAGTAGGAGATTCTGAGTCTCCCGCCACAGTTCATGCTGAGATATTGACTATCTTAATCTTGTGCAGGTCTTGCTCTTTTGTGTGCCCCCCAGTTCACACTTGGATATCGAATGGTTTGATCTCACACAGGTCTTGTTCTTTTGAGTGCCCCTCCCCAGTTCACAGTGGGATGTTGATTGGCTTGAGCTTGTGCTGGTCTTGTGCAGGAGATTGATTACATCTGCTGTGAGTTCATGAATGCAGGGATTCTCATGTACAGAAGAGAGTTTCACCTCAGTCCTCCCTGCTCTGCCTTTCACAGTCTCTCTGACCTTTTCCCGCAATGGTCCCTGAGACCTGGGAGGGGACATCCTATAGATGCCACATCTGTGATGAAGCACTATGTAGACACTTATCTTCTTCAGTTTCACTGTTGTGAGTTTCTGCATTCACCACTGTCCACTGCACAGAAAACCTTCCTTGGTGAGGTGCAAGAGCTGCACTCAACTATGGGTATTTAGGGAGCAGTTTGAATCTATGTTCACTAGGCAAAATAATAGTAATAAGCTGACTGACAGAGACTGTATGCTACAAGACATGGGATCTTGGCCAGATTTATGGTATCTGGCATGTGTTTCTTCCTGTGATTTAGGCCTTAAATCCAAACAGAAAGGAATTGGTTACCCCCATAAAATTTCTCTTGCCACACAGGTCATTATTACAGTTCATGGGGCTCACAGCTGGGGAAAACTCCCCAGCAGTCTGGATAGCTCCTTCTAGTACAGTGTGAGCTGGCAAGCAGAGAGGATGCTTGTAACATGAGGGGCCTGGTCATTGGGGTTTCTGTCCCGCCCGGTACCCCACAGCTGGCAAGCCACAAAGAAAGTCACACAGAGAGTCTACATTAAGTTATACACTGATTGGCCCTTTTGCTCAGTCTTCCTACCAACTCCCATAACTTATATTAACCCATTGTTTCCATCCATGCCAGGCACATGGCTGGTACCTTTTCTCAGCTGGGACAGGGACACATGCTGCTTCCTTGGTGGTCTGTGCAGGATGGCCAGGGAAGCTTGCTGCTTCCTCGAATTCTCCTGTTCTCACCTCTACTTCCTGTCTGGTTTTCCCGCCTATACTCCCTGCCTGGCCAATCAGCATTTATTTAAAACA
>JAQHUG010000473.1:872051-900238 GCA_028555095.1 Dicrostonyx torquatus | reverse complement strand
TACATGGTAGCTCACAACCATCTGTACCTCCACTTCCAGTTCCAGGGCGGCCTCCCAAGGCAACACACACACATGTGATGATACACAGACAAACTTAGAGTCAAGGCAATTAAATCTATCAATCAACCGCTTCCACTCTAGCTCGTGCCATATCTGAAACACTTACCAGGAATCTTCCAGCATTATTCCTCACAATAAGAAAGGCACATTTGTGTTGGTGCTGGGCTTCTGTGTGATAAAGTACGGGCTATGGGTTCTATCAGCAGAAGAGGGCTCGTCCTGGAAATTGATCCCTACTGAAAAGCACATGCTCATTCATCTTTACAAAAAGGCCTAGAAACAAAGATGCTGCAGGCCCTTTTCTTTTACTGTTTCAAAATGAACATTTGGCTGAAGCAGTGAGGGCTTTGGGGGGGCACACCCTTTATCTGGGGTTCCCACTTACGTCACCCCTCTCATATTCTAACAGATGGCAAAAACTGTAGTTACTCACTGGACATACCTTGTTAGGAGGGCGTCCTGAAAAGACAAGAAGCAGGAGGCTGTGAGGCTCTTGCCTGGGAGCCCTTCTGTTGGTCCTCAGCACAAACACTATGGAAACAGGACCTGAACATAAAAGGCAGGAGTCCAGAGTCACTTAATAGACTGAGCGATGGAGTTAAAAGACGTCTATTTATGAAAAATGGCATCCAGAAGCTCGTTTCAATCTCACTCGGATCCTCTGAGGTGTCAGACAGGAATCAGAATCCCTGCCTGGCTGGAAAAAGAAACTCCTCCACTGTAGTTCTGAATTAGGCAGGAGAAACTTGGGCTCAGTTGTAGACCTTATGGCTGTCAGGCTGTCTCTCTTCCCACCACAATGCACACAAAACAAAAGGTAAATAATGATAATCATAATTTTTATTAAAAAAAAGACATAAGAATCTGCAATGCACCAGATTGTATCTGACTGTATCTAACTGGCATGAAAGTAGTGTGTGTTCTCTTCTCAGCCAGGGTATTTTAATTAAGATAAGGAGCCAAGAAATTTATAAATGGAATCTTTAACGGAAAGCAAATGCAAAGTGTATTCCTAAATACAAAAAGTCAATAGATACTTTCTTTGAAAACAAATGAAATATGAATTTGAACCCCACCCCCATGAGAGACTAGATTGAAATATGGAAATTATTTGGGATTTTTTACTTAAGGGGTGAAAGGAGGATTAGGAGCGGGAAAAGCTCTGGAGACAGAGGCTGCCGCAGGCCTGTTGCCGCTTGCTTTCTCACCACCAAAGCCCCAGGTAAATTATTGAAATGGTGCAGCCTCTTCCTAAACGGCTGGGATAGCTGTCCATAAAACATTAACATGACATTTCTGCAGCTTGACAGGTCACCTGGAAAAGAAAGGGTGAAGAATATGCAAGCTCTTGGTGAAGATGGGACATTTGTTTAGATAAAAACAAGCAAGCACCAGGCAGGTCCGCAGGCCAGCTTCAAGGAAAATGGGAAAGAAAACATGAATGTTTAAAGCCGACACGGAAATGGATTGAAGTCAGCTGTCTGCTGTAGATGAGCAGGCAGGAAGGAAAGTGTGGAAGGCCTTTTGTCTCCTTCTCTACTCTTTGAAAAAAAGATATGCTGGACTACACTCTGCCTTTAATTTATGCCTCTGCTAAGTAACTGAGCTACGTGTCCTCTGGTACACAATGAATGAAGGCATCTATCCATCTTGTCTGGTATTTGTCTGGTTGGTTGGTTTTTGCTTTGGCATGCGTCCGTGAGTGCATGAGTGCATGCATGCGCTGTGCATGTCTCTCTGAGTGTGTCTTCCCTCAGTTGGCAAAAACAAATATTCCTTTCCCCCGTAATCATTTTCCTTTAATTTAAACCATTATTGGGTTCCTGGTAAAAGACCACCAGCACACTCCAGCTAGAAAAGCAGGTAGGTTAAACACAGGCCTTCACCTCTCCCTCTGTTCTTTCAAAACCCACCCTCCCTCCACCCTGTTCTCTAGCAGATCACCTGCCTCCCTTTTCCCATCCCCTTCTTCAGATCTTTCTCCCTCTGCTCATTGCTTTATCCCAGGCCCTAACTCTAACAGACCGTCCCTTGGGAACCCCCAGAACACTTCCACCACCGAAGCTGGTAGGCACATTCATTACTGCTTAGCCAGAAATTGAAAACAACCTGGTTTCCCCTCGACAGAGGATAGATATGAAAAATGTGATACATTTACACAATGGAGCATTATTCAGCTGTAAAAAGAAAATAAATTATAAAATGCTCACTTAATAGATGGAACTATTAAAAAATCGTCCTGAATGAGGTATCCCAGACCCAGGAAGACACATACAGTATAACCTTATATAAGATAATGATAACCAAGTCACAATTGATAGAAACATAAAGATTAGGTATAGAGTAAGGGACTAGAGATGACAGGTAGATCTCAATAGGAAATAGAAATATTAGATAATTATGGATAGATGAGGGGTGCTTAAATGTGAGGATCAAGAAGAGAGATGAAAGGAAGGGAGGGTGAGGAAGAAAATATAGCAAGAGATAGCTAAAACTAAGGGTCGTTTGAAGGACAGTATGAAAATTTAATACAATAGAAATTTCTTAAAATATATACATATATAAAGGTGATCTGAATCAAATCACCAAATGATAGAGGAAACACTCTCAAGTGGATGTCCACGTTGTCAAATGAAGCTTTCATTACTGAGACTGGGTTACATATAATTGTGTGCTTGGCCACAGGGCATCCTAGGAGAATTCCACAAACAAATCAGGCTGTTGCCAAGACTGTAAGTTCCTCTCCAAACTGTCGCCAAGGCCACATTCCTGACAAGACCCAAACCTTTGAACATGGGGAAGTTAAGCTGGTGCCTACGTACAGCCCTCTCCCTTATGGTCTAGGTCCTCTGCGTGCTACCAAAGAGAGAAATCTAAACAATAAGCCAGTCACAATTTCTATGATCTACGATGGTGTGCTGCCTGCAAGATACCCTGTGGCAAAGACAGCACAAAACTTGTGAGAATAAGCAACCAATATTTGGTCTGACTGAAGGCCCACTCCATGAGATGGCACCCATACATGACACTACTTGGGTGACCAAGAAACCAAAACTAGACAGCTCAGAGTCCTAGAGTAAAACCAGATACTATTGTTCTAAAAAAAACAATTAATTAACAATGAAATGACTCCTGATGACATTCTACATTACTCATAGATCAGTGCCTTGCTCAGCCATCATCAGAGAAACTCCCTCCTGCAGTTGATGGGGACAAACACAGAGACCCACAGCCAAATATACAGAGAGTGGAAGAGACCTTGGTACACTCAACCCTAAATGGACGTCTCTATCAAATCCCTCCCCTCAGGACTCAGGAAAACCTATGGGAGAAGAGGCAGAAAGAATGCAAGAGTCAGAGGGAATGGAGGACACCAAAGAAACAAGGCCCTCTAAATTAGCATGGTTAATGCTCATATGAACTCATAGAAACTGAGGTAGCATGCCCAAGGCCTGCATGGGTCTGCACCAGGTCCTATCCTTCTATGTTATGGCTTCAAGCTTAGTACTTTTATGGAATTTCTGAGTGTTTGTACGTGTGGGCACTGGTTCTTGTGTCTTCTTTTGGACTCTTTTTTGTCTGTTTGTTTTGTTCAAATCTGACCCATTAGTTTTTGTTTTATCTTATTTTATGTTACTTTATTATTCCTCAGAAGCCTGTTTATTTCCTAATGAGCGACAGAAAGAAAATCATTTGGTTGGAAGAGGAGGTGGGGACAAACTGTTAGGTAGAAGGAAGGGAAGCCTTAATCAGGATACATAATGTGAGAAGAAAATCTATTTTAAATAAATCAAAAAATAATAAATTAAAATGAATTACAAAATTACCTGATAGGTAATATGCCTTCCACAAAGTAATAACCCATAAAAAACATAATTAGGTTCTTTGAATGTAGGCACGAAGGCTCAAATTTTTCCCCGTTGTTAATGAGAACATATCCATTCTTATAAACATGCCACAGTGTTCTGTGTGTGTGAATTCACTGCTCCCTGGGATCACTTCTATATTAATAGTCTTTACACATAGTACAAACAACTTTACTGTACTTTGTGAAAGAAAAGATCTTTCTCTAAAATATCGTTGATAAAAATTGGCACACCAGGGCATTTATAGAAATAAGTTTTAAGATATATGGTGTGATAGTTGTTTAGATAAGCATTGGCTACAGTGCCACAAGGCAATGGAATTCTTCCAAGTCTCCTGGCTACACATGCAAACACTAAAGGCAACAGAGGAGAGCAAATACTGCAGGAGTACTAGCAAGGAGATTAGTGTACCGAATGCCTCATTCTAAAGGGATTTCTTTTCCTTTACTGCATATGTTTTTCTTTTTATAGCGCTTTATAATTAGAAACAAAATTTGTCACACTAGATTGTATTTGTTGTGGCTTTTCTTCACCAGAAGTGTGTTTTTCTAAGAACACAGCTTTGGAAAGCCCTGCACCAAAGTACTGAAAACTCAGGGTGCTGGAACACCTCAAAAGACATCTTTCTGATTTTTGCTTCTTATCTCCAAACTCTCTGCTTCCTCTGAAATGAGATAGAAGTCAAATTTTCTCTACTCGAAGTGATGGAAACCAGATCTCACTCCATCTACTAATGTCAAGCCTCAAAACATTGAGAGATCACTGTTCTGCCTCACTCTTTCTCCTCAAAACTCCCAGAGTGACAGCAGTCCTGCCCCACCAAGGAGGAAGGAACGCCACACTGAGATGCTCAAAGGACTCCAGCAGACAAGTTCCCTGTAATTAGCATTAGACTCATTTTGTCAGTAACCATTCTCTATCACACTTAAGCAGGAAAGGAGACAGCTTTTCCTCACCTCACAGCTTTTCATTCCTGAAGAATCCCTTGTCACGTAAAATTCTGGTTTAAAAAAAAATTCTGTTTATCTTTCAAAGCCATCTTTTGTTTTGTTCATCACTGGTGCCTTTATGAAGGAAAGTTATATTGCCAAGATGGGCTCATGGGAGATGGAGTTGGTCCATAGAAATCAAATCTGCAGTGTCAAAGATACAGCTCCTGTCTAGAGCACATAAGACCTTGGGCTCAATCCCTGTCACCACAAGCAAATAAACCCAAAACATTATCCCTTCTCCCAGGGTCTAAGTTCTCTGACCTCTCAACTCCTCTTGTCCTTACTATTTCTTTTATAGCAACTGAAGGGACAAACTGGGATGAAATGGTGCTGCTTCTGAATGAATAGCAGTCACCAAAGAAGCATTCATGGGAGAACTGACACCCCTGTACCCCTTGCCACTGCACCTTCTCATAATACCTCTTCTTACCCCGTTTTGATATACTTGAAGCAGATGTAAATAAGAAAGCAACCACTGCTGACAGAGATAAAATTTTCCTCTCCTATAAGCAAGGTGACAGAATGACTGACGTCCTGGAATTAAAGCCAGAAGCTAGCTGGTGATCTCCTACCTATTTCTTGACACCTGTAAGTCACATAACTTCCCTGGATTAGAATTTTAGCGATGGGGCTGGAGAGGTGTCTCGGAGTCTCAGAGAGCCTACTGCAAGCAGAAGACCTGCATTGGGTTCCTACAACCCACAATAGGCAGCTCACGGCCACTTGCTAACTCCTGTTCCAAGGGATCTGGTACCCTCTTCTGGTCTCAAGGGGTACTGCATGCAAGTGCCTCAAACAGGGAAGCAGGCACACACACCTACACAAAAACAAATACATTTAAAAAAGATTTTAGCTACAAAATCGTACTAATTATTTTAATGAACAAATAATTTATGAGCTAAAGGCTCTTTTTACAAGCATATGTTATCGTTATTCAGCAAATCAGCAATAATGAAATGATGGGTTAAATAGTGGTTTCTAAATTGAGTTCAATTTCATGCCCTAGCAATTTTCTCAGGTCTTTAAGGTTAATGGGAAAAGCAAAGACAAAACTGAATGTGGCATATACTTACCATGTTGGAAAGGCTAAAATAAAAGTTACTGAAAGGAAACTGTTATCTCTTAAATTTTGTTTGCAGAAGGGATATGGGGAAGAGAAAATCTTTGTTATTAATGCATTGATCTCAGACTTTGCAAGCTTAAGAATCCAGGTAAATAGGGAAGGAATAATATACATGAAAGGAGGAGAATTAAAATCATTAAATTTAATTCTTGGTTATGCATTAATATCCTACCATATATGCAGGGTGTTGCAGGTTTCTTATGAGTTAATACATTACATAAGACACCCATGCACCTCTAGTGCCTGACTCTAGTGGCACACGTTCATGATGCTGATGATTAGCACGATGGCTTTTGCCCAAGAATGAAGCATATATAAGATTGTATCCGGTGCCTTTATAATTATTCACATCAAAGGAGCTCGTGGAGAGTCCAGCTGTGCACTGTGACAGACAGCACCCTGCAGGGAGGTGACAGTAGCTTGGATCCTCCTTATTCAGGGCAAGCAGCCCCAGCCGGTATCATAAAGGACCCTCGCTGTTCTTGCTTGTTTCTGCCTTCAGGAGGGCTCCTTCCTCAGCCCCCTATGGTGGATTTTCCATCCTGCCATAAGCCATATGGAAAGGCAAGGTCTGCCTTGTTCCCAATGGAAGTTGTTAGCTGTGTACCACAGTTGGATCCTGGGGGTTCTGGGGACTTGACTTCTTCACAGGCCATCCTGCCCTGCTAGGAAGCCGATTGTTTGCTTCTCAAATCACTGTCCGCTTTCACCTGATCTCTAAATCACAGGACAAATCTCTAAAGCAGGGAGGATTCTCCCATAAGAATTACAGGCTGCCATCCTGAGGCTTTCTTAACTGAGACTCTATGGCCAGGTTTAGGAGGAAAACAATCCCACCTGATTCTCTTGGCATCACTCTTAAAAATGACTTGAAATCTGAAATATATAGAAAGAATTGTAATCATAAAAAACATTTTAATAATAAAATTAGGTGTATAGAGAGAAAATAATAATTAAAAAGCCCCCGTAAGTTGTTCAATGTGATCGTCTAGAACTTGGGGTTTAAAGGACTTTGTGGCCAATTGTTGAATTGTTGTGATCTCCGAGGAGTAACATGACCTTGCTGTTCATCTGCTGCACATCTGCAAAGGGGTGCGAGCATGTGGGGGTGCATGTGTCTGTGTGTGGTAAGGGAGGATGTCAATTAAGAAAAGTCACCAGGCAATCAGAACTGCTACGTATAAGACATCAGAAAGCCAGTAACTATTAGCAGCCCTCTCCCATATTCATTCGTAGTTAAGAATTTGTTTGATGTAGCTGCCAGGGAGCAAAACTCTGCATTAGTTCCTAGGGAGAAAAGGCAATTTTCTTCTATTAAAGATTGTTTTCCTTTGGAATGATGTGAGTCTTGAAGCATATTTTAATAGCCTTTTTTCATGTCTACTAAGTCTGGGACTATAAAGTATCCTAACACACTGGTCCAACCACATGCACTATTGAGTTTCTTCTCTTCATTGTTACTGGAGGAAAAGGAATCCTCCTCTTTTTCTGTGATGAGATGACTTTGTATGACAACCCTTAGAGAAACATCAAGCTTCAAGAAGACATGGTTCAGAGGTTAAGTAAGAGTACTACTGGCTGTTCTTCCAGAGGTCCTTAGTTCAACTCCCAGGAACCACATTGTGGCTCACAACCATCTATAATGAGATCTGGTGTCTTATTCTGTCATGCAGGCATACATGCAGATAGAGCACTGTTTTCCTAATAAAATAAATAAATATTTTTTTAAAAAAGAAGACAACAGTTTCTGTATCCTGTACCAATTACGAAGCTCCTCTCAAAGGTTTGCAAACACCTTCTTCCATTCACATTTACACACTTCCGATACCCAACTCCTCCCCACAGCTAGAACATGAGGTCTCTGCCTGTGCCAAACGCCGTGGTGCTGTGACTGTGATCCTAAGCAGGACTGTGAAAAAGAAAATTCATAATTTCACTATGTCAAAAAGTATAGAAGTGGTAGTTCTTGACATGTTTTATTCCTATCAGGGCTATATTTCAGGACGCAGCCCATTTGAGCTTCTGAAGCCATACCCTCTGTCTACAGCATGGGCACATGGTCATATTACCTCTCCAGTCTTAGAAATGCAAGCTTACACAGGGAACCACTCCTCTTTTTTTTCTTTCTGTTAAGTTTATTTTGCTTTTATGTTTATGAGTTTTCCTTCATGCTATATTCACGTATGTGTGTCGCATGAATATCTTACACCTGCAGATCAGAAGAGGATATCAGATCCTGTGGCACTAGAGTTGAGGATGGTTGTGAACACTCAATGTGTGCTGGGAATGTGCGCTCTTTGAATAGTAATAAATGGTCTTAACCACTGAGCAGTCTTTCTCTCTAGGCCTGAACAGTTCTGTGTGTCACCTATTCTCCCATCCCTCCAGGCCCTGTGTGCTTTCCTCCAGATGAGTCACTTGGCGCTCATCACTCTGACCTTTGCTCTTCCCTGTTTCTGCTTCTGCCCTCCCTCCCCTTTTTTCCCCTTTTAACCCTGCTATCCCTTGTTGAAATTTTATACTCAGGCCTCAGGCATGCCAGTCACCAGAAAGTCAACCATAGCTATGCTTGTGAAGGAAAGTGTTAGTCAACGTTACTTCTTAAAGTGTGGTAAGGAAGCCCAGGAAGAAAAAGGGTGGGTGCTAAGGCAATAGAGGCTTGCAGTTCAAGACAAAGATGGTGCTGAACTCATACACAGGATGGCAGAGTGGGAAGTCACAACTGGAAAATAAAGAGAGAGAAAGTTACTAAGAGGAATTATCAACAGAAAAGTAGATGCTGATTAAACCTTCCTAACAGATTTCTAATCAAAGACCAGACAGGGTGCACTGATCTCTCTCGTGAGACAGTGGAAAATGCAGAACCCAGGTTCTCTCTAAACTAACAGAAACGTTCTTTCTGAAACTGGTTTTTATAGGACAGCATACAGGCCTTGGAGAGGTTTTAGAAGTCTTACTAAAAACTTTTGCCCAGCAGGGGATTTCTGAATCCACTCGTGCATCAACATTCCTGTCTTCCTAGGGGCTCTGCAAGCCTCTGTCTTGATGACACCACTGTGCTCATGCAGTACATGTTTATGAGTTGTGTGCCTGGCACACTGATTCCCAGTGGAATCTCTTGAAAGTTGAAGCCATGCCTCAATCCATGGATACTCTCAGCACCTACCAAAAAATGTTCTCTCTTTTCTCTTGGCTTTAGCAGCCACTCATTGGCTCGTCTGTGATAACAAGACTAAACCTGAGTTCTCAGACTCTGAGAGACATATGTGATGAAATTCAAACATTTGTCGAGTTCTGTACATGAGCTGAGTAATTATGTGACTAATAGTCTTCTAAATGATAAACATGATTATAGACGTCACTGAATGGAGCAAAAAGTGAAATGTGAAGCCTAGCATGGAGGAAATCAAAATTCAGAGAGCATCCATGAATCTGTGCCCCTCCATCTAATTTCTGTCCCAATTATCCATCTCATTAAAAATATTCTAAATTTCATGATGTGTCCATACAGCCCCACTCTGCCTATTGTTAACACATTTTAGCCTACTTGTATAAATTTTGAACTCCTTCATGCAAATAAAAATAAATATGATTATATTTTTTATTTCCCACATTTTACATAAATAGAATCAAATATATACTACTTGGTACTTTCATTTTTCTCAGATATATCTTGAATATTTTTCTAAATTAGTACACAGAAAGCTTCATTACTTTTCATAACTGAAGAGTACTCCATTATCAGAGCACACCATAATTTATTTAATCAGGATTTCTATTACAGGCTGTTTCCCTGTTCCAATTTCATACAGTTTATATGTCACATTATAGACTTTGCTGGGTCAGAGTCTAGAGGCATAGTCTCTCAATCATTAAGTTTGGGGTTGCACTAACTTTAAAGCCATCATCTCACTCTGCTGGCATCATGAATACATCAGTGTTTTATAAGTAAAACGCTAGTCTTTTTCACGTGAAATGTAACTAAGTCATTTCCCCTTTATTGTATGTTTAAGTGATTTATTTTCATAAAAAGGGGGAACTTCACATTTATCATTGTGAAAGCCTATTTTGTTTGTTTCAATTCATCATTCCCACATTCTAACATGACTTCTTGCATCTTGACTCTGTTATTAATCATATCAGCTACTCTTCACAGTTTGGGAGCCTGCACAAATTTGAAAAGTGTGCTTCCATTTTTTATTAATCCAAATAATTGATCTTCTTGGTCTACGTAAATAAAAACCTTTCTTGGAGGATGAAATCTCCTTCGTCATTCTTGCAATTTATTTTCTTTGGGAAATCTTGACCTCATCCTCTCATCATTCCCTGGATCTTTCTTAGCACTGCTTTTTTTTTTCAACACCTGTACCACCCTTCTCTCGTATGACACTTCCCCTCCCTTTAGTCTTTCCTGTGCCTGCTATATTACATTAAAGGGATTCTACTGGACTATGTTATCATCTGCTCTACTTTCTCTCTTTGGTCTGTACTTAGGGTAAATGCTTCTGCCCCTCCTCTTCTGGCTACCACAGGATCAGCAGGCACCTCTAACTCAGGAATCTTCCCACAGGACCTTACAGATGTTGATACATCAGTGTCTTGGACAACATAAGACAGGAGTGCCTGCCAGAAAACATTTGTTTGTTTCCAGATACGAGCTTGCTGTTCTCCACTGAACCTCTATGTTAAACTCACCTTGCTTCTGATTGTCCTGCCTCCACCAAGTGTAACAATATGTGAGCTGAGTGTGTGACACACAGAATAAAGTTTGAACACTGATCTGGAGAACTCCATAGTCCACCCAAGTTGGTACATAAAATTAACTACCATGAACACTGAAGGTTCATTTTATGTTGATGCAGATTAAATTTCAGGCCAGCCAAAGAGAATTAATCTTAAGAAAAAATGAAAAGCTAGAAGAAAGTAGGACTTCCACAGTTCCCATTCTTCCCTGTGACACTATGCCTTTAACTCAGTTGAATTTCCACACTGACCTCTGCATACAGAGTTTGAATTTGGAATACCCTGGTTTAAGTTATATTGTGAAGAAGAGTTTATGTCAGTCTTTGAAAGAGGTAGTTTTGAACACGCTTTCATATGTACATATATATTTATATATATATAGAGAGAGATTATAAAAGAAAACTAAGAAACATGTAAAATATATACATAAAGGTGACTTGAAAGTTGAAATTCAGGCACCCAGGCCACCCCAATGACTTCCAAAGGATTTAAAAAACCCTGCCACCCTCTTCACGTCTCCTGGTTACTCCCAAGTTGCAGTGATAAAAGCCAGCACAAGTTGTGCTGCTGGATTCTTGGAGCATTACTATAGACCACATGTTGGGGTCTTGATGACACAATTTCTAGGGAGACTTGAACCAACATCTCAAGCCAGACAGGGGACCAACAACAGACCAAAGTAATAATACCACCAAAACCAATACGCTTCCTGCAATGGTTTACAGAAGCATGGTTCACTCAAAGCTAACGTCATCACCAAAGTTTAAGTGAGTATAGGTGATGTTCATAAAAGCCGGAATCCTAGAGCTTTCTGCATTACTGGCTGGTTGTTGACAGATTGGAGAATTCTTCCACAGACTAACTTGTCTTAGTTTCCTCTTTTCTGCTTACATAGTCTTTGGTGGGCAAGGCCTGGAGTGTCTGGTCAAATTCAGGGACTTCCTGTGACTTCTGAGTAGGTTTCTCCCTGAATCTTAAGAACTGTCACCCTTTACAATTTCTTGAATCTTAACCTGGATGAAATGCTTTGACAGGGAGGAAAGAGGGAGAAGTAATCTTTAGGTTCTTGCATTGATTGAGAGGGAAGTGAGTCTGAGAGCAAGTGAATAGCCATGGAGATTAGTAACTATACACTTCTTTAAAACATCGACTTCTTAATCCTTAATTTTAGACAACTATTGGCAGCTTTTTAATGCCGAGAAGTACAGGCTAAGATTAAGGACAGAGCCCAACAATGACTTTGGGCTAAAGGAAAGAAATTCAAAATCCATTACAAAAGTGGACTGAATTAATCAATAGTGGTTTCCTCTACCCAGATTTTTGGGATACTCTAAGATCTTCAACTTGTCAGCTCCTAAACTTATATGAACTTGACATTAAATCTGATGGGCTATAAACAACATTTGAAGGAAAAAATCAGCCCTTTAAAAAATGTTCTTTTGCATAACGCTGACTTAGCAAATGCAAATGCATTTATTTTATTTCCTTAAATTTTTTTCATATAATAAATATAACACTCAGGTTAGCTAGGAGACAACTGGGAAAATATCCTTGTGATAGAAACTCTACAAATAGTTAAGCCACCCACCTTGGCTGCTGTCTCTTCAGCATAATGGAGGTAAAGGAAGACAGTAGTGTTTATAATTATGTTCTCAACCACAGACACATAATATCGCTGCAGAGGTTTCCAAAGATTAATCCATTTTTAAATTGAAACAATGTCATCGCCTAATTTATCCTTGAAAGAAATGGTAAACAAGGAACTTCCAATTCTCCACATGCAGAAAACAAAAAAGTCACAAATCAAGAAGAGAAAACTCATCCTAATGAAAGAAACAAAACCAAGAATTAATATTGGACAGAGTTGGAAGACAACTTATTCTTTTTGAGTTTCATTATTATTAGAACTGTAAAATTTTAATGACATTTGAGAAGGGATAGAACAAGATGAACCAGTTTCTAGGAAGAAATGCTATTTGAGCTTCCTGAAACTCTTCTTTCTGAGAGGCAGGGATCTAGGGTCAAATGTGAGGATGATGCAGAATCTGATCACCCTGAGAGGAGGAAGTGAGTACACCTTAGAGCATCACTGATGAGAGAGATAGGAATGTGTGTAAAAAAGGTCTCAAAGGAGCAACTGACAAGGAGTCATTTCTGACAAGAATATGTCCCAAGCACATCAAATGCAATATCAAGGCTTATACCCCATGCAACAGAGACAATGAAGAAACCATTGCTAGAAGTAGGACTGGTGTATATAGGCTTATATACATAATGAAGTTGATTCTAAATCTATCAAGTCTGAGGTAACACTAGGATGTATCTTCTATGAGTCATAGTTTCCTATTCCATAAAGTTGAGACTATGATGTTTCTAAGACTTTAATGGGGATTAATTAAGGAAATAAAATGTGCATAGAAAAGTGCTCATTGTTAGCACCATTAATACACAAGGGCTTAATTTCAGCTTCCCACAAGGAATTCCTCAGTTCCTCAGATGTAACCTATACATATCCTTCCAATATGTCCGTAAACCTCCTTAGATGATTTATTATACCTAAAACAATGCAAACGCTATGAAAATCACTGAATAACAAGGAGAATATGTATATGTCCTCAGGGCATATGCAAATAAGTTTTTTAAGTATTTTTGATCCACAGTTGTTTGAATCCCCATTTACTGAAGACTAACTGTACATATCTGTAAATAGTTTCGATTCTGACAAAGAATGTAGTATATGCAGTCTCTAATACAGTTGATACACTCTTTTTAGTACCGGAAGTCCTTTCTATTTCCTGATTATTCTCTCTTCTGTCCATTCTATAGCTGTCTTATTTATAATTAGTCAGGTCCTGACTCCTTTGTTAGACTTGCAAACATACATTTCCAACTTAGCTGGGACTTGAAATCCCCTCATCTGCTTATCTTTTACACTGCCTTTCCAGTTATCCTAAATCTTACCACAAATAGTCACTGTTCATGGCTACACTAGCCTATTTCACAGGCTGCTTCCACACACTAGGATATCACATTGTGATGTAACCAGCATAAAGATGAACGATTATTCCTTTCATCAACCACTAAATCTCAAGCACTTCGTGTGGTGGGGCCCCTAGTACCCAGTCACAGTTAATTCTATTAAGATCACCAGCATGGGAGGGAGTAAGAGACGCATCATAAAGTCATGCAAATTAATGTCAGAAAGAAATTGCCATTAAATTACACACACACACGCACGCACACACACACACACACACACACACACACATACACACAAGGAGACCTGAGCATAGTGCCACATTCCTATAATCCTAGCACTCCAGATGTAAAGGCAAGAAGATCAGAAGTGTGTCAGTATGTGTTTGCTTGCACATATCTGTTGGAGTCCTGAGACCAACATCGGGAGTCAATCCTGATTACCCTCCAGTTTTGCTCATTGAGTCAGGATCTCTCAGTTTAACCCAGATCTCCATGCTTTGGGTCATGTAACTAGCCAGCTGGCTCCAGGGAATCTCCCATCTCCACCTTGTGAGCCACAGTTAAAGCTGGGATGCCACAAGCCCTGGGCATTTACATGGGTTCTTGGGGTCCAAACTCATGACCTCATGCATATAACAGCCAGCACTTTAGTTACTGAGCCATCTCCTCCGGCCCAAGGACCAGTTCTTAAAGTATGCTGTCATTCAGGAGTGAGATGCAGGAGAGAAGTTTAGAGGAAAAGAGACTGTGATTCTGTGAAGTCACTACATTATCTACTGTTGCTTTTTTAATGTGCTGATTTTATAGCTTTACTGGTGATTTACTTTTATTTTATCTATTTATTTGGTTTCTTGGAGACAGGAACTTTTGTTATGTAGCATAGTTACCCTTGTATTCACCACTCAGCCCAGGCTAATGTCAATCTAGAGGCAACACCCTCCTCTCAACCTCTCAAGTGCTGAGGTTAAAGTGTGAGCCACCACACCCAGTTTGCTACTGCATGTTTTGAATGACCAATTATCCTATCTCAAAGATAGATCCAGACAAGTGCTCCATCTACTTTGAGGCTTCTCATGCTCATTTGACTTCTTCATAGCGCTGCCTTTGAAAGTGGATGAGTACATGAAAGGAGGCAAAGGTCAAGCGATTGTGGTCGCCATATTTCTGAGCAAATTAGCCTCATAAACTTCACCACAAAGCTTAGGAAAGGGGAAGTAAGTAGATATGGAAAGTTCTGCCTTCTGGGAGAATTCAGAAAGGTTGGGAAAATGAAGATTATGACATGTAGAAAAAATAAAATTAATTTCAAATCTTGGGAGGTACATCTCCACTTTGAAATGAACAGGCCCTGCGTTGAGCTATAGAAGGCAGTTGTAAATATGAAGTGCAATTTCTGAAGAGCACATACTATCTTTGCAGCATTAATTAGAGTGAAATTTGGGGAAATCTGCAGCCTGGGGTAGGGTCTAACTTGCTTGGCAAGAAGGGGCTTTGTAGGCCTTTCCTATGAAGCTCTAGGCTGCTGATCAATCATGTCAAACAGGACAAAATTATTATTGGTGATTGTAGTGACACAGTTGCAGAAATACAGCCAAGAGACAGCTAAAAAAGAACGTTTACCAGAGGACTGAGTGAGAAGCTTATCTAGTTTCCAGTGGGGTTGGTATTCGTATAGTTCCTGTGTTGAAAGACCTCAGTCAACACCAAGGCCCGGATGTTCATCTCCTCAAGCAATACATGACATCCTAAAACTTAAACGCTACTTAGATACAAAAAGTAATCAAATATAACCCTGTAAGCATTCTATACAAACTCCAATAGAAACGTTTCTAGAATCCCCTGGCATGACAGAAAATGACTAATAACGTCTCATTTCACAAAGAAGGAATGGATGGTATTTATCTGTCTGCGTGTGGAGAAGTTGAGGTCCAGTGATCATCAACCCTGGAGCTGATAGATTCTCTAAGGAAGAACTCAACCACACCACAATGTGAGTAGATGGAGTTCATTGGAAATTCGAAGATTAATTGCACTTTTAGAAAAACCTTGGCTCTTTTTTGCCTTTATATGCCCACAACCCTGAGCCTTGAGTTATTAAACGGCATGATTGAGGCAGAAACACTGGGTCACAGTAGGGTCAAGGTGTGTAAAACCATCTTTAGGATTCATAATGGACTTGTTTCTTGTCCTTGGTGCTTAGACTATAACTGACTCATAATAGGTACTCAACAAACAGATGGTGGATGAAAATGAATGAGTGGCTGTATCACTACTTTAACTTAATGTAAAATATCATCTCCAGAAGAAAAGCTCTAAATAGTGGAACATCCTGGGACCATGAATGAAGATTTAGCCTGAAGATAACTGAATTCAATTGTGATGATAAATTTATCTGACCTGAAAATTCCCTTTATGATTCAAAAAGCTCCTTTAGTAGAAGCTACCCATAATGTCCCAGGAATCCGTCTATCTTGACATTCAGGTCTCTACAAGCCACTGAGTTATAAACCTGACTGACTGACTGACTGACACTCTATGTCAATCTTAGGGCTGTTTGTGAATTTTTTTTCTCGCTCATAGCATGGATGAACACTGAAGCAACACAAAATTCTTTTATCTAGTTTAGGCAGGTGAGATGACCTAGTGTCATTCTAAATTCAGTCTCTAATGATTCCAACCTCTGACAACTTCTTCTTTGATTTCACATTAAGAAATTAGAATGGCATCTTTACAATGGTGAGAAGTCCTTGTAATATTCAGCCTCGAAAGAAAATGAATCTCATCTGCTTGTTTTTAAGCCACATGGTGAATCCATGTCTGCCCTGTGCTTCTCCACAAGAACCTTTCTGAACCACCAGCCTATTTGTAGAGCCAGGGCTGTAGCACAAACAAGTACAGAATGACATCTGACTTGGCCTCAGGCTTGTTTTCTCCGCCTTCACTCAGAAACAAACACTTAAACCACCTGGCTACCAGGCACCAGGTGACCTGAGCATAATGGAGTCACAGCAGCAAGCCCTAGGGGAAATGTTTCTCCTGCCACCAGTGGGACTCCAGAAGCTGTGGTGCAAATGGGAGAGATTCTAGTCTAACTCACAGTTGTGTTGTTATTGTTGCTGCTGTTGCCATTGCTCTTGCTGTTTGAATTCATGCATTTAATGGACAATGATTGCCCACTACACATCAGGTGCTAGAATGAGACTAGGTCGTTTATGACATGAAGAAAGATCCTCGTGGGACAAAGATTATTGCAAACTAAACTGTAAAAGAGACCAGATTATAAACATTATCGAGGTTCAACTTAAACCATTCAGGATTTCTGTGTGCTGGGGAATTCTATATTAACAATTCCATGTGATATTGGCATTTTGGGAAGTTACTTTTAAAGCGAGATAGAGTGTGAGTTCAAAGAAAACAGATCTCTTCCTCTAGACCCAGAGTTCTCCCTACCATGCCTCCCCTCTGGGTGGGTGGGGTGTGCAGGTCACTGAATGTGTTCCTTCCCATGACACTTGAGAGAAACACAAAGCAAAGAAACTGCACGAGAACAAAGGAATTCTGAAATTCAGTGAGGATGGAAACTTTTCAAAACAGGACAAAAGTGCCAAGAGTAAGCATAGTAATTTAGCAAGTATATCAAATGAAGGTAGGCAAAAACACAACAAACCTAAAACCATTTCTGTTCATTTTGGTAAGGTACATAGGTCCCTGAAAACTGAAAGCATCAAGAGCTAAAGATACAAGACTTTCTTTTTTCATGTCCAAGGGGAGGGCTCATAGATTCAAAATTCTCTCTAGAGTTTCTTAGAGAAAAGTCTCCTGAATTTGAGCTCAACTAGAGGCTCACACATGTGCACAGATGTTTTTCCAGGCTAAAGTTAGCGTCCTTGCCTTAGTATACAACTCTATTCAGAACCTGGCATTGACTTCCTCTTCCAGTGTGGCTGTAGAGCCCCCGAATCACACATCTGGATAATAGACCGCAACACACTCTACATGTTCCCTATTACTAGCAGTCCTGGAGGACACAGACTGGGGCTTAGTGGTTTGTTTGTTTGTTTGTTTGGGGGTTTAGGATGTCTCGCTGTGTAAATCAGTCTGATCTTCACAGAGATCAGCCTGCCTCTGCCTCCAGGGTTCTAGGATCAAAAGCAAGCACTGGCACACCTGGGAAGACTGGATCTTCATCAGATCATGTAGGGCGTGAGGGTCCTGTGTCACATGCAGCTCATTGTCTTTGTCTCACTTGATTGCCAAAGCAAGTCTTCAACCCAGATAAAAGCTCGTTTTTCAGATTATTTAAAAAGGGCAAAAGTGGTTAACTAATATGCAAAGGGTAACAACTTGTGGCTGATAAATAAACATCAGATCCAGCAAGTTCAACTCCAAAACCCATCACTTTACCATACTATGCTTCTTCCTTTGTAGTCTAATCCAAGTCTCAGGCCAGGGCACAGCACCGAGTGGATGTTCATTGAGTATTGTCATAAGGATTGAATAAAAGACCAAAATAGCCCCACCCAGAGAAATCACTCATCTCTGTATCTCAACATTTGAAGGAGATTTGCTGTTTATTTTAAAATTAAATTAAGTTGCTTTTCTTAACCATACTATGACCAACTTGTGAAAGGAGACAGCTCGGGACTAGATTATACAGCAAGGGACTATCTATGAAGAATTAGGTGCCCATACAGCACCACTAAATGGTATTGAGAGTTAGCAGTTAGCTATTATTTAATAACATGTACTTAGATCCAATATTTCAAGACCTTCATGAAATATTCAGGGCTTTATATTCATGAAACTCTCATTGCAATTCATAAATACTAACAATAATATTTTACTAAGAGCAGGAAAAATGGTTATAACATTAAGTGATCCGATTTGGCAAAGAACTGTCAGTAAATCTCTGCCTAAGACTGAAATAGATACAATAAATCTAACTATGAGGTCTCGAGAGAGAAGGCCTGGTTCTTTCAAGACAGTCCTGCTCATCTACATTTTGTTCTTCTTCCTAGTTACTTTTCTTGTCCTCATCTCAGGGCTCAGGCCTACCATTTGGCAAAGCAGGAAGGATGGAGAAAGATAAAAGGGGACAGCGCCATGGGAGCCAGAAACTAGGAAATACATGAATTCCTCAGAGAACACATTCCCTCTCCCTTTCTGCTACACTCTTGGTTCCCTGCCATGACTCAGTGTGACTCATTGTTAGAAGCTCACTGTAAGGTAAATGGAGTGTTCTCTCAATGGAACCAAAGGCAAAATTTTGTCTTAGCCCTTCAGCCAGAAGCATTCTAGAATTCTAAGGTCGTCTTAGTCTGATCCACTTTACTCCCAAAATAAGACCTACAAGACAGAAAGCTGATGTTGCACGGGCCTTCCCAGCATTTAACCAAGTAGAGCTTTCCTTGGGGAAAATCTTCTTATGCTGTCTTTCTTGGTGAGAATGTAGCCAAGCAATGTCAAAAATGGAAAAGAAAAGGCAGCTCTGTCATTCACGCAGGACAAATGCATGGATTTATAACATTTGACATCTATTTATTAATATCTAATGGGCCTGAAATGTATAAATCTTCTTTCTCAACACATTGATCGACAATCAGAGTATTGAGCAGACAATAAAATACAGATTAACTGGTTTTTCGGCTTCCAAAAAGTACCACTGTGATTTAGATACGCTGACCTATTAGCACAAAATCAATATTTGACATATAAATATTTAAATTCTATGCTGAAACTGCATTAAGTATTTAGTGGGAGAAAATAAAATTATTCTAAGGTTTCAAATTAAGTGAAGTTAACACCACAAGCAACATATTACTTTCCCCTGTTTCCCGAGCTAAACGTTCTAAAGGGGAAAAATGTATAATTTTCATTAGTATAGTAATAATTTAAGTCACCTATGTTGAAGAATATAATCTGTGAGTTGCTGGTTTACATTAGTATTAAAAATATTTCTCTTTTTGTATTAAAAATATTCCCAATGTCTACTTTTCTAGAACAAATTTCACAGAGATATACCCATAATTAGTGACTAAATGAGTAAATAAGAATGTGAGTGTTGACATACAAAAATATTTCAATTCATGTGAGATATAATTAGAGATACAATGTGGGACTCTAGTCAGGATGCATCATAAAATACATATAAAAATATTTACAAAGGCAACATACTATAAGCACTGTTTTTGGTGAGGAATATGCAAATCTATTTTAATAACTAGAGTCTACAGGAATTGAAATATGTACTTTTTTATTTCTCTAAACTGTGGAACAGTAGGGAGATCATATCAGACAAAGCTTAATTGAGGGTCTGAGAACTTAAGATAGAAGGAATGTTCACTAATTTTCAACACAAACTGAACGTGATATGAGAACCGTACATTGGTTTGATTATTCTCCACTTTTCTTCCATGGCAGTCTGGGCTCCCATCTGCTGGTCATTTCAAGAATTTAGAAATAGCTAACCCCTCTTCTTTGATTTTCTTTTCTGTCCCTTGATGCTGGCATTCATTACCACCTTTACAATGTTGCACAGCATCCAGGCTCTGTGGCTTTAGTGCATGAACACAAAATAAAATCTCACATTAGAGGCTTATGATTGTCTACATTGAATACTGTGGGTTTCTCTGAAATACAAAGAAAAGATAACTCAACACATTGTTTTCATCTGATCTTTTCATGATCAATTCTGCAAGGCGGTACTGTCCATGGAGCAGTTTCATTTGAAGGAAAATCTCTCCCAAATGACTAAAGGTCTTTTACTTTTTATTATTTTTGCCTCTGAGTTTCCTTCTAACAGAAGATAAAATAGCCTGAACACTGACTGACTCATCTCAAGAGTCCCCCTCAGTCTGAAAATTCTGCAACAATGTAAAATTAAGTTGGCAAAGATAATTCCCAAGAAATATTTTATTACAACCTCTTTTGTCTGATTCAGGTCCTGAAACTCCAAACATTAGCTAAGCACATTAATAGTCATAAAGAACATTTCTGTATTATTCTTAAGCCAGTCTACTCCAGATAAAGGAAGAAAGATTTTCCAAAAGATTTAGATGATACGTTTTCCTAAAGTAGCGTCACTTTCCTTTGTTTTCAGCATCTTCTCTTTTTCTCTTTTCTCCTTATTTTAAATTTTAATCTTTAGGGTAGTTTAAGTGTCTTCCCCCTGAGACATTAAATCTCAAATCTCCTATCACCTCCCTTGACACTATTTTAACATACTCTTAAGTGGATTTAATAATTCATCTGCAATGAGCCATATTGTTTCATTTTGAATAATTAGATCTGACATCCATAGGCAAGAAAAATGAATAGATATTTTACTTGGAATTACTTAAGTTTTTTTCTTTTTTTCTATTTCTCTAAGCTAGGTGAAACTTTTGTCTCTAAAGAAAAGCAACCTGCTTATTCAAAGACCAATAGGAAACTAAATGAATCTTGGGAAAGTCGGTAAGAAAATTAAATTTAATTTAATTAAGATCATTAAAACACATTAAATGGTCATTCTGGAATAAGAGGTATACCAGTTCAGTATGTGTCTTTACTGTATTCCAGGTTTAAATCACCCTAAAAGAACAAAGAACCATGTTGTAGAATTTACACAAATTCAATGGCCAAGGTAGCAATTGGTTACTCTTTCAGGTCCATCAGAGGCATAGACTGTTGCTGCCTTATACTATGTAGCATGTTCCTGCTGAAGTACCCTCTGGTAACCCTGCTTTACCAAACAAATCTAGTATCTCCTATGTTTAGAAACACGTGCATCCCTGTGAATTCTGCAGTCACAGCTAGTTGCTATCTATGTCTTTTCTCGCTTTCACACCCACGCATCAAGAAAAGCTGTCTATGTGATGTGTGGAGTCTCACTTGATCTCAGCCTCCTGCTGTTGGACTGTCCGCCTCCCTCTCAGAAGAGCCTGTTCTTCCTCAGGATCGCAGGTTGCTAAAGACTGATGCTCCATGTTCTGTGTCTCTTTAATTTCAATACAATCGGGCACCTCTTTAATTCTTGGCTCCTATAAGAGCATTCTAATTTTGAATCTGCGTCTCTAACAATTTTACTAAATATGAAGCCCCCATCTCCTATGGTTTTTATCCGGTGCTATCCATCACTAGGCCCTTCCATTCTTCTCACCCTGCCTCCCCTGCAGCCTATGCCTAACCAGGGCCCATTCTTCCACTCCCACACTCCCATGAGAAACTGGATATCTATCCATTTGTCACCATCCTTTTTCTGCACAGAGCCTGCATGTCTTTGCCATATCTACTGCCTCCTGACAGACATTGACCTTCTTTTTCCCTTCGAATTGTAAAGAGGCATAATTTCCTTTATTTCTTCCCAAGTCACAGGTCTACTTACATGATCTCATTTAATCCCTCGGCATGCCACATAACTTCTTAGTCACACTCAGCGCAATCTTAATTACTTGTATTTTGCAAACCTTATTCGTCTTTTCCCTGAGATGCTATTTGACACATTTCCTAGGTATTGTGTGTCATGCTTAGGTTCTTCCTCCACAAACTAATAGATCATAAGAAACTATTATCCAAAGGAAGGTCATTATACTTTAAAAACTCCTAAGACAAGGTTTTGACTTCTGTTTTCCTATTTTTCAACAGGCTCTTGAAATGTGGCTTTCATTCCTTGAACCCACCAAACCCAATCCCTACCCAAAAGACTGAAGATTTCAAAGACACAAAGAAAAAGTGAGTTGAAGGGACCCATTGGTTGTCAGGATCCTGTTCTGAGAAGTAAGAAAGGCAAAAGTACGCTCTTGTGACTGGGACAGGGATTGCCTGGTCAGTCTTAATTTGGGTCCACTCTCTTCTGAGGGAACTTTTAAGTACAGGGGCACCGTTTTCACCGAGAAGAAGCAAGAGAGGAGGAATATTCCAAAAGCCTTCCTCACAACAGGAATATTGTGGAGGAGAACCATCTGGGTGGTGTAACATTTAGAGAGAGGACTCAGTTCCATGCCATCATCCTTAGAGAGATCTATCATTAGACAAAGAAGACCCAAAGCCAAGATTTTTTCCAGTGGGAAATAGATATCTAAGCAGGTGGCCAGTGGTCAAGAGAATAAACACCAATGCCACAGGACTTGCTCTTCCACGGCTTTAAGATACCACAAACACTTAGGGCTTATGGGAGACTCCAGAATCAAGGAATATCTCTTTAAAAGTGACGCTGGAACACAGGTTTGAAGCAGACAATGTTATGCAGAAATGGGCCCTCCAGAACCTATACATCAGAGGTTAGAAGTACCAGTTGGAGCAGCACATTTCTACCTTCCTGCGGTGCAGTCCAGGCTCCAGGACCACAGGGGCAGCTTCATCTCATCAAGCACACATGAGTAACTTCCATCTCCATGTTTTCTTCGTGGCTTAAGAAGAACACCTGGTTTCATGCTTCAAGTATACAACAGAAAGTAGGAACAATGCTATCTTTCTGCCCTCTCTGGAAGTCTTCCAAAAAGGGATCCAAATGTTCGCCTGTATTTCTTTATCAATATCTATCTATAAAAGATATTTAAGATGTAATGCTCTCATCCTCCATCTCTTCCCTTCTACTCTTCATCACAGTTTTCTTAGATCTTAGCTATTTCTTCTTCTTGGGGTCTTCCATGCATGTCTCTCTTAGGGCCCTCCTTTTTATGTAGCTACTTTGGAGCTGTGTATTGTAGCCTAGTTATCCTTTGCTTTGCATCTAATACCCATTGATGAGTGAGTAAAGACCATGTTTGTTTTTCTGGGTCTTGGTTGCTCCACTCAGGATGATTTTTCCTAGTTCTATCCATTTGCCTACAAATTACATGATGGTATTGTTTTTAGAGCTCCATTATGTAAATTTACTACATTTTCTTAATCCATGCTTCAGTTGAGGGGCATCTAGGTTGTTTGCAGGTTCTGGCTATTACAAATAATTCTACTCTGAACATGATTGAACAAATATCCTTATAGTATGGTTAAGCATCCCTTGGGTATATGCCCAATAGTGGTATTGCTAGGTTTGAAGTAGGTTGATTCCCAATTTTCTAAACTGCCATACTGATTTCCAGAGTGGCTACACAAGTTTGCACTCCCAGCAGCAGTGGAAGAGTGTTCCCCTTACTCTACATCCTCTCCAACATAAGCTGTCATCAGTGTTTTTTATCTTAGTCATTCTATCAGATGTAAGATGGTGTCTCAGCCTTGATTGCATTTACATGAAGGTTCAAGATGGCCGAGTTCAGGAAGAGATGGAGAGGGAGAGAAATGAAAGAGATTTCTTGATAGATGGGGCAATTATGGGGCTAAGGAGAAACCTGGTGCTAGGAAAATTCCTAGGAATCTCCAAGGATGACCCCAGCTAAGACTCCTAGCACTAGTGGAGAGGGCACCTGAACTGGCCTTTTCCTGCAATCAGATTAGTGACTGCTCTAATTATCATAGAACTTACATCCAGTAACTGATGGAAACAGATTCAGTGACCCACAGCCAAGTCCTTGGCTGAGCTCCTAGAGTTCAGTTAAAGAGAGGGAGGAGGGATTGTATAGTAAGGGACATCAAGATCATGATGGGGAAAACCCAGAGACAGTTGATCCGAGCCAGTGGGAGCTCATGGACTCTGAACTGAAAGCTGGAGAAACTGCATGGAACCAAACCAGGTCCTCTGAATGTTGGTGACAGTTATTTGGCTTAATCTGTTTAGGGAAACCCTGGGACTGGAACCAGGACTTATCCCCAGTTCATAACTGGTTTTTTGGAGCCCATTCCCTATGGTGGGACACCTTGCTCAGCCTTGATACTGTGGGGAGGAGCTTGGCCCTGCCTCAACTTGGTATGCCAGATTTAGTTGACTCCCCAAGAGAGGCCTTACCCCCTCTGAGGAGGAGATAGGCGTGTGATAGATGGGGGCCAGGAGAAGGGGAGGGAGGGGAAATGGGGTTGGTATGTAAAATGAAAATAATAAATAAATAATCAAGTGATTACTAACATAAAAAAGATGCAATGTTTCTGCAGTTAATTTTTCGGTTAAATGAGGTGGGAGGGGAATTGGGTACTGCATTACCGATTACAGGTCACAATTTAATTCTCAGAGAGAAAACCAGAGACAAGTTGTGAATATAGGTTTTTGTGAGTTGAGAATCGCATATCCCATTCTAATTTCATAGCAGATTGCAAACTGAAAGAAAGTTGGGACAATGCCACTGCTGTTCAGTCTGACCTAAGCATCTAGCCAACTGTCTGCTATTCACAGGCAATCAATAAACACTTATTGAGAGAATGACAAAATTATTAATGGAAAAGCAATGGATGACAGGGGTCAGAGAGATGCTGAATGAATAAAGAGCTTGCTGCACATAAAGAACCAAGCTCAATCTCCAGCACCCATGTAAAAGCCTGGGTACTCTTAACAGGAATAGAAACCCCAGACACAGAGAGGCAAAAACTGTGACTTTCTGGCAAATCAGTTTTACCAAAAGAGTAACCTCCAAATTCCCTGTTTCACAAAATAAGAGAGTGACAGAGGAAGACACCATGGTCAACTTCTGGTGTTCACAAGTGCACATATAGGCCAACACTCCCATCCCCCTCATACAGCATACACGCTGACACATACACACACACAAACACACACACATACACACATACAGTGGATGAGTATGTATGGTACTGCACCAATTGGCATCAATTGAAGTTTACTAAATGTGTTTGTGTATTGTGACAGCCTCTTGTGTTCTCACTATGTGTTGCTGAAGCCCATTTCTGGAAACACAGTGGAACTGCAGAGCCAGCTTTTCTTGTATGAGGAATACAACCAATGAACTGAGCAGAGATTGGTATATTATCTTCTGACTCCAACGTTATAACTGCTGGTGTGTGGCACACCAAAGCCCTCATTCCTATCACCAGAGCAACTGGCCACAGTGGTGGTGGCTTCCCCATCAGTCAAGCTCCGTACCCTGCAGTGTGCATTTGGCAAAGACAGCATCACATATCCTGGATTACTGGGCTTTCCTGCCACACTATAAACTCTTTTAACACAGTCAACTGAGAACTCGTTTTATTTGCCTTGAAACATGTAAGTTTGTGTGGTAGACCTACAACTACCTTATTTCTGAATCACTCGAGTCAGTGTTTAAAGGTTGAGTTCAGAATTAGCGATGTGATATGACTCCCACATTAAATAAATCCAGTGTAAACAAATAACAGGCAGGGTAAAAAAATATTTCTAAGACAATATCTTAAAGTTCCAGAACTGGAAATTATCTTTAAATGGTTGCATTGGAATCAAGTTAAGAATAGCATTATGAGAACAGTACAATTAAAGGGGTCTCTTTTATCTTTTCATTACATATATAATCATATGCCAAAAGTAATCATAAATAATTACTTACTAAAAGTACTAAAAGGCACTGTTAGACATATGAATGTTTTAAAAGACAAAAAGCTCTCTTTTCTATCTTTAAAATTATTAATCTGGCTGACCACTGGTGGCACATACCTTTAATCCCAGAACTCAAGAGCCAGAAGCAGGAGAAGCTCTGTGAGTTTGAGGTCAGCCTAGTCTACAAGAGCTAGTTCCAGGACAGGCTCCAGCTGTACTTATTTCACAGTTTCCCAATCTATAAATAAGAACATATTTTGCAAGGTGATAAAAAACGATGAATATAGTTTTCCCTTAAATGTTATGCTTTATAAATTTTGTACTTTATAAAATTTGAATGTAACAGTGCAATATAAAGTCTGTATTCTAATATCTGAGAAATTCTTTTAGTATAATATTTTGCTTCTTCAAAACAGAATAATTTTCATTGCTTTTAGTCATTTTTCCCTAACATGCAGTTCTGTGAGTATACACAATGATGTCACTGTATAGTAATACATTTAATGAAACACAAAAGGCACGTCTGAATTGGTTTTCTTTTCTGGAAAAGCTGATTATTTTTCATGAGAATAAAAAAGATTTTATATTAAAATGTATTGCCTTAGCTAACTAATGATAAATTAACCACTCAGGTAAAAGGAGTAACTAGAAATAACTAGGTGTTTCTTTTCTTACGTCTACATAGAAAATATCATCCACTAAAAACTTCAGGTAAATTTGTTAAGGGCTCACAGACTCAGGGTTTGCATGCATTGCTCTTTTAAATGCACATTAGGTAAATTAACCAGCTCACGTGACAGTGCCATACAAGCAGATATCATACTTTGACCATGACGACCTTCCTCTCTGCCTTCTTTCATCTTTTTCTCTCCATCTTTTCTTGTTCAGACTCCTCTCCCTCTTTTCTACTTTATATTTGTCTTTTATTATTGTTGTTTGCTTGGTTTTTTGTTTTTTTTTTTTTTTTGGCTTTCCACATAACCCGACTGTCCTGAGACTGACCTTGAACTCACAGTGCTTTACTTGCCTATCTTCCTGTTTTCCTACTACTAGTAGTCTCTCTTCTATGTTCAGATCGTTTTGCTAAGCCTCTACATATGAAAGAAAACAAGCCATTATTGTCTTTCTGTGCCTGGCATGTGTTATATTAACACGGTGTCATCCAACTCCATTCATTTTCCTGCAAATAATGTAATTTCACTCTTATTTATGGTTACTGACATATCCTATTTTCACTCTCTATTTCTAAATGGAATGAGTAATTTGAGATATCAAGCAGCACTCTTCAAAGAGAAAAAAGAGATTCGGGGGCAGGGCCGGGTACTGAATTTTTTTCCCCAGCCCACTCCAGCTCCCCCTTCCAGCTGCAGGGTCCTAGGACCTAACAAAGCAGCAGGCTCCAGGGCTAAGGCTCTGGAGATTGGAGAGTTAGAGCAGGGAAGGAGGGGTTATTTGTCCCAAGGTGCTATATCCACCAAGCCCGTGCTTTTCCCTCTGAGATCCTGGAGCACCAGGGGGCCCTGATCTAATCCCAGCAGAAACATCTGGAAGGGTAAGTCTGTCTCTACCCGGCGCCTGCCCAGCCGGGGAGGGGTGCAGGGTCACTCTATTCCTCTGAACTCTAGTCACTCGGGCACAGGGCCCTGCCCGGGTACTGGATTTTTTCCCAGCACACCCCAGCTCCCCCTTCCAGCTGCGGAGTCCTAGGACCTAACAAAGCAGCAGGCTCCAGGGCTAAGGCTCTGGGGTTCCGGGAGTTAGAGCAGGGAAGCAGGGGTTATTTTCCCACGGTGCTACATCCACCAAGCCTGTGCTTTTGCCTCTGAGATCCTGGAGCATCAGGGTGCCCTGATCTAATCCCAGCAGAAACATCTGGAGGGGGCCGGGTACTGGATTTTCTCCCAGCCCACCCCAGCTCCCCCTTCCAGCTGCAGGGTCCTAGGACCTCACAAAGCAGCAGGCTCTAGGGCTAAGGCTCTGGGGACCCGGGAGTGAGAGCAGGGAAGCAGGGGTTATTTGTCCCAGGGAGCTCCATCCACCAAGCTGGAGCT
>JAQHUG010000473.1:847830-867811 GCA_028555095.1 Dicrostonyx torquatus | reverse complement strand
CATGTATACAATTACAGTACTCTGGATGCGGAGGCAGGATGATTCTAAGCCTAAATTACAGCATAAACTATGTGAGAAATCCTGTCACAATAGAAAGAAAGATAGATAAATAGATAGATAGATTATAGATAGATAGATAGATAGATACATACATACATACATACATACATGAATGGATGAAAGGATAAATGAAATGCAATATAAAATTCAGAAAGAGTTTAGTCGTCAACCTAGGCAGTGAAGTATAATGCTACAGACATTAAACCATTGCTAGGGTCAAGGGTTTAAAATATTTATAGGCATTCTCCACCAAATTTTCTGACTTTGTTTATTTTATAATACTGAGCTGTTACATCGTGCTGATGGCTACAGCCAAAGTTTCCAGTGGTGTCAGGAAATAGAAAAGCAAATAAAGAACCAACGATTTCCAGATGAGTTCACTGGCCTACTAAGCACACTCAGTATATATTCTCAGGTATACAAAGCCCATTCACTTTAACAGCGGTGAGAGATGGTGATGCAATTTGTGTAAGGTATTAATTCATCACCATTCCAGTTCATAGACAATGCACCTCTTCAAAGAACCCTAAAAAGTCACCAATAACCTACCAGCAATGTAATTTGCCAAAATACTATACGTCCAACTCTATCAAGAGAAATCTGATGTTTGGGTTCAGCATGTGCTCACTCGGAGCAACACCTGGCTGCTGCCCCCTCTCTGAAACTGTAGCTGAGTCACAGGAAGGCTTCCAAGGAATTGTTGTCTTTAGACAGTAAATCAAGAGTTAGTGGTTTCTCATGATACCTCAGATCCATGTTACTATCACAACGAAACATGTATGTAAGTAGCTGTGAATGAGGTGTTATCTCCCTCCAAGCTTCTCCATTGGTGTCCTTCCAGGCTACCCATTCATATAGCCTGGTTGTACCTTCCTGATCACTGTGGATTTGATTCTGTGTTTGATGACAAATATTGGGCTCTGTGTAACAACTAGGACTATTGTGCCTCTTTAACCCTGAATCATTTAACCTATTTCCTTCCTTATGTTCTTAAAAGGAGGCTTTAATGGAATTTTGAATTTTTCTATCATGAAACTTCTTAAGGTTTTTGTCAAAAATGATTTGAAATGCCATGTAAAATGATGCACTCGCATCCCTCACTACCACCTCCAAATAACTGCATTACATAAATAAAACATTACATGAAAAGTGCTTGGCTACAATTTATGGGAAGTAGCTTCAACAAGAGCTGGCTCATTGTGGAAAATTCAACCTATCTTTCTCCTTTTATTCTATACAGGGAGTGAAATTTATGTCAGTTTTAAAAAAAATCTATTACTGTTTCTCATAACTGAATCCATTATTTTTCTCCATGATCCATCAGGGTAAAGACAGGAATAATAGATTGCTTTGACAGAACCTTGAACATAAATGTTCCCAAGAATCCAACATGGTGAGTTAAACAAGTTTCACATGGTATTAAAACAGGAAAGGATAGCCACTTTGTTTCAAAACCAGATCTACTACAAATTTATTATGATTATCTACCACAAAAAAGGACATAGCATTTGAATTTGCACAATAAAATGGGAACATTTCCATTCATTTTTATATATATATATATATATATATATATATATATATATATATATATATATAAAATATTCCATATATATCTTCAGGACAGAATCTGTCCTGAAGAAATTAACTCAGAAAAAATAGAAAATAGCCCTTTATTATTATTTTAACCAACTAGTCGAAAATCTTCTCTTTGCTTAGATTAGACTAGATAACTTGAAGTGAATAATTGAAGTTATTCCATTCCATTCTCTATCATCTGATTAAAATATTAATTCTTACTTTTCTGAGTGCTTATACAGTTTTTAGCTCCATGTGATCCAGATTAAAATCTTCAGAAATGCTTGAGATGTACATAGATTAATTCCAACAGTTAATTCCTCTTAAATGGTTTTGTTAATGGACATCTATCCATCAACTAATCTCTAACTTTATTTGAATAAACAGCTTGTCTTAAAGAAGGTCATATCCCATCTCCAGTGCAAAAATTCTTCTAAGCCATTCAACACTCAGCACTCAAAGTAATTGTACTGTTTGTTGTCCAGACTTGGACACAGGACTTGTGTTTGCCATCAGCTTCCTCCCCCCAAAAGAGGAGAATATTTTTATGGATAATGCCTAAGAGTGAAACCACTTTTCTCTTGTTGGCTAAAGTAATACAAGGAGCCTAAGTTACTACCAATGGGAATCTGTGACCACAGGAACACAACCACAGACAATGCTTATGGTAGACTGGAAAGTTTGATAGGGTTTGAGTCTCAAGTGGCGTGATGGCTAGCTACACTTGGCAACTTGACACAACCCAGTTCATCTGGTAAGAGAAGTTCAATGATGTGTTATC
The DNA here is from genome assembly GCA_028555095.1 of Dicrostonyx torquatus. Lineage (NCBI taxonomy): Eukaryota > Metazoa > Chordata > Mammalia > Rodentia > Cricetidae > Dicrostonyx > Dicrostonyx torquatus. Next base: position 865,392 of record JAQHUG010000473.1, on the reverse strand, counting down.
TATATTGGATTGGCCTGTGGATGTGTTTGTAGAGAATTGTCTTTGTTAAGTTAATTGATCTGGAAAGATCCAGCCCACTACATGACACACTATTCCCTAGGCAAAGGGTCCCAAACTTTTTAAGAATATAGAAATTGAGCTGAGCACAAGCAAGCAAATGAGCAAGCCACATATGCATGTACTTATTTCTCTCTCCTCGGAGCTGTAGATGGGATATGATGTAACCAACTGCTTCAAGCTCTTCTCATTGTGACTTTCTGCAGTCATGAACTGACCTGAAAGACAAAACACTTCCTCCTCTAAGTTGCTTTTCATAAGGACTTTTACCATGGCAACACCAAACTGCTTATGGTTAGTCCCTGGTGCCTTGCCCCCTAGTTTCTAGTTAAAAAAAAATGATTATTTTCTTTTTTTATTGCCAGCAGATTTTTGTGACTATCTAGATATTCTCTTCTCTCTTAAAGAAGGATAAAAGGTAAACTTGATATACCCTGTTTCCTTTTGGGAAGTTCATTCAGTGCTGTGTATTGGAAGGTCTAGAAATAAATAAATGTGACTTTGACATCACTTTAGGCAGACCATTTGATACACTAAGAAAACAGAGACGTTCTTACCAAGGTTAGAAAAAAGTTAAGAAACTAAAAAACTTCCTGTCTCTACAGATTGAAGGTATAAACCAAGTTCAGACATTATCCCAAGACTCAAGAGCTGAAGCAGGACTTAACCTGTTATGTCCCCAATTTGAAACCAGCCTGTGTGCCAAAGTAACTTGCTGTTCTTACTGAAAGCATGGCAGCAATCTTCCAGCTCTCCTAAGCCACATAAATATCTACTTCTCAGACCAGGTGGTCAGCACAGTGGCTCCCTTATATTCCCAAACATAACCATTCATCAGCTTTGCAACCTGATTGCTGACACTAAACAATTAAAGCTAATGCAGACGATTCTCTGAGGACACATCCTGAGGTATAGAAAAATGCCATCATTTCCTTCTACAAAAAGAAAAAGATTTTAATTCTTTTTCTCAACAGCTGCTTCATTTTCTTATGCGTAGGAAAAATATGTGCAATTACTTCAAGTACAATCAAGTCATTTAACATGGCTTTGCCATCATTGTAGTTACAGGATATTTTAAAAGAGAGGGGAAAAAAATCTCAAAGCACAGGTCCTGCTGTGCAGCAGAGCAATCAAATTCCTTTATAATAACAGCCTGATGGGATTCAGCAATTTGAGGAATAATGAATAACCAGTCTAATCAGTAAACAGGAAAATGCTACAACCGTTACTGAGTAAAAACTATCATCTGTTGATTCTCTTGATCGGCATTTCCAACAATAAATAGAAATGTGAGTATTTCTTAAAAGGAAAAATAACTTCATTTCATGTGTTTAATTGTACCCGGCAGTGAGAAAATGACATATCATCTTAGACTGTCCTGCAGTGTGCCTGAGGCAATAAAATACAGAGATAATCTTTTTTAATGTATAATACATGGCTGAGCTCACCCTACCACCTGAATATGTCAAAATGAACTGATTTCACAGTTGGTTTATAAGATTGTATTTCTGGAGAGATGATTCTGATTTTTTTCACATCTTCATTATATTTCTTCTTTTTCTTCAGTGTTCATCTTATGAAATTATAATTCATAGTTATGGAATTATATTTGTATCTGAATATGAGGAATCAATTTCAAGGTAGTCTTCAAGTTGCCTGTGCAGGGTCTCAAATTTTGGCCGCTGCTTCGGCTCTGCATCCCAGCACTGCAGCATGATGCTGTAGAACTTCTGTGGACAGTTAGGTGGTTTCGGCAGTCTGTAGTTTTGACTCAACATCTGAATTACTTGAGCACCTGTCATACCTAAGAAACATATAATAGAACAAAAAAAATGGACAGAGACTTCAATTTATAGACACTAAACTCTGGGATACAAAGCAAATTCTTTTTCTTAATAGAGCCATGAGATCTACCATCTACTTTCCAGGATGTAGACATTAAACTAAAACCTGCAGAAAGTAATGTCTATAAGACTGCAATTCAAGAGCAAGGGAGAAGAAAGCAATAAACCACCTCATTAATGCAAATTATCACCATCAAATTTTATCTCTTGAGCTCCTACAGGCACATGGTATGGTCAACCTCATAACTCTGCCCTCTAAGTCTTGGCAAAGCAGTTAAAGTCACATCTAAGCAAGTGACCTGCAGCGGAAAGGCCCACTTCTGAATTAATCACTTACCACTGTAAGGCATTTTGCCGTAAGTAATGATTTCATAGAGAAGGATTCCAAAAGACCACACATCAGACTTAATGCTGAATTTATTAGTACGAATGGCTTCAGGTGCAGTCCACTTCACTGGCAGCTTTATTTCGTGTTGAGATTCATAGATGTCTTCATTATCTACCTGTTAATGTATCAAGGATTCAAGCCAAGTTAACAATTTGTTGTGCTGCCCTCGTTTGTTTATAACCTGTTTCACATGGAAATTTACAGGGAAATATTCAATCTGAGCTTAGGTAAATTTCTATTAAAATATTAAATATTATGAACTGGACATATAAAATTAGAAGAATCAGTGAGATGTCATTAGCAAGATGTTTCTTGAGAACTTACAGTGTGCGGATAATAGCCATGGGGGAGCATCAATCAATTGCATGCAGGAGAATTGTGGTAATTTGGGTTTACATCAATCCTTTACAAATTAAAAAAAAAAGGAGGAGGAGGAGGAGAAAGAAGAAGGAAGAAGAAAGGATAATGAGGAGAAGAAGAAAAGGATGAAAGAATGCCTGGTTTCCTTTGCTGCTGGTATTGAAGAGCTCATAAGGCTAGAGATGGTGGACTGGAAACTGGGTAGCCAGTCTAACCAAAATGATAGCTACAGGGTTCTAGGAGAGACCCTACAGCAAAACATAAGGTAAAACCCAGTTGCTCTCAATAGGTTTGGAGAGAAAGGAAAGGGGGGTTGGGGCAGAAGACAGAACTTGGAACATAAATATAAGAGCATGAAGTGGGTGGGTAGGAGTAGGAAGATGGAAGATCTGGGACAGTTTGGGGGAGGGGAGGAATATGATCAAGATAGGTTGCATGAAATCCTCAACGAATTAATAAAAACATTTTAATAATTTGGAGAAATGACTGAAGAAGAGATCTCAGTGTAAACTTCTGGCCTCTACATGTACTCACACACACAAGAGAACAAGTAGACACACATATACAACAGTCACATATATACATACACAAAGTTTCTGATTGCTGCAGAATCATGGCAACATGGCCTCAACGTATTGTCAGGTGAGCAAAGGTAGATACAGTCTACTGTTTTCTGGGAGAGATGTATGAAAGTAAGTAGGTGCTACTGGTAGCATATGAAAAATAGACCAGCCGGGCGGTGGTGGCATACTCCTTTAATCCCAGCACTCGGGAGGCAGAGGCAGGCGGATCTCTGTGAGTTTGAGACCAGCCTGGTCTACAAAAGCTAGTTCCAGGACAGGCTCCAAAGCTACAGAGAAACCCTGTCTCGAAAAACCAAAAAAAAAAGAAAGAAAAGAAAAATAGACCATAAATTCAACCACAAACTTAAATACATATTTATTAATCTACCTGATCATTGTTTTCCTTCACTGCCCCACCCTTTTTGAAGAAATAGAAAGAGAAAAATATATTGTATATAAGGACCCAGAATACTTGCCTTTATCAATGGGCCATAGATAAACAACATGGTTATGTTTATATGTTTTGTATATGTGGCTTTGTTACTCTTGCTACAGTTACTGTTTTGAAATAAGAGTCTCACTGAAATTCAAAGTCTAACCTTGAACCCAAACTCTTCTGGCCTCACCCTCTTGAGTGTTGGGATTCCAAGTGTTTGATACCACACTGAGTTGAGAAATATAGTTTTAAATAATAATCATGAACTTAATGGTCTATTAACCTGTTTGGTATTTAACATACTCTAAGAATTAAGGAAAACAAAAGTAAATCTACCTTAAAAACTCTTGCAAGTCCAAAATCTGCTACTTTGTAGATATTATGTTCACCAACAAGAACATTTCTTGCAGCCAGATCCCTGTGGATGTAGTTTTGGGACTCCAGATAGGCCATTCCAGAGGCCACCTGTGCCGCCATGTCTACCTGTTGAGCCAGATGGATTTTTGACCCACCATCATCTAAACAAAAGGAAAATGAGAGATTATCTTGCAAAGCATTGAACTACCAAAGTGAATTCTGATAAATCAATCATATGTGATACAACACCAATCTACCAGGAAAACACCATCCCAACACAGGTGCCAGTTTGTGTGTTTTCAGAATCACACATCGCTGACTTGCCTCTTCATATAAACTGTCATTTGGCGACTTCTGTCTTTTTAAAAGTATTTACAGGTTAGAGAAATGGCTCACTGGATGAGAGCCTGAATTTTAGATCCCCGGTAATTAAATTAAAAGTTCTGGTCAGAGTTGCAATAGTTGCAGATGCCTGTATGTTCAATGCTGGGGGGGGGGGCAGAGACAGGAAGACGTAGATGTTGTTGGCTCACAATGAGTAAGCTCCAGACACAGTGACTCTGTCTCAAATAATAAAGTGGAGAGTTATTGACTTCTGACCTACACACACACACACACATATATATACATATATATGTATGTATATATATATATATGGAGAGAGAGAAAGAATATGTTGTTATATTGAGTATACATATATATATATATAATTTTATGAACAGGAAAACACACTGCATAATTTACTTTATTCATCAAACTCATGAAATAGCAACAAAAGAACTGACTAAACCAAAGAAAAGTTTTCATTCTTTCACTGTATTTTTTTAAAAATTAGATCACTGGTAAAATTTAAGGGTTTATCACTTATAAAATGTATACATTGCATTTACACCCACATGCATAATGCATTTTATTTCATACCTTGCTATTCTCAGAACAGGTTGTACATCTCCCCAGATACAGACACAGCTTAAATGGACAGAAATCCACCTACTGCTCATTTTATATAATGAAGTACAGAATTTTACATAGTGGAATGGGCTTGCTCATTAGTAGAAGTGTCCAGTGCTAGCTTTGGAAACTGAAATTTTCTAAGTCATCCTCAAGTTAAGCTATCATATTGTTGGCGAGTACCTGCAGACATCTAGAAAATTGGAGTTATTTCACAAAAAGACATGCTTCTGTTCTCCTTGCCTTTCTAAGTCAAATATTATTTAATATAGTTGGCTGGACTGTGGTCATTAGGTTTAGACATAAGCCCCAACTTCAGAGAAAGCTATAGCACAGGAGATAGGGAGACCGATATAACACCAGGGTAGCAGACTTGATGTCAGGGTTACTCTTTGTATTGCATTGTAACATTGAGCCATATGATTAACATCCCTGTACCTCGGTGTCTCCAAAGATCTGTTAAAATAGAATTTCAAAGAATTTTATACATGTGAAGCACTTTACACACTGTCAGGTACTTAAGAAGAGCTCAAGATCCTAGATGTTGATACTATCATTGCACCTGTGCGAAGGTGAAGCAATTTTCATTGCCCAGTGATATATGTGAATAACTCATGTGAAGTTGGCTGAAAGAAGAAATGTCTGTGGGCCTGGAGCCCAGGGTTGCAGTTAAATGTACAAATGTAGTGGTAGTGCTAACGAGTGTGTTAGATTCCTAGGAAGAAACATTTTACATGAAAACATCAACATCAAGAGTCAGCAGAGAAAAGTAAACCTTCAAGAAAACTGGGAAGAATCAACCAGAAACAAGAAAGATAGAAGTGTTGTAACAAGTCAAAGGCCTACGAGAAAACTACCACCATAGTAAAATGTGATAAATCTAATCTTCGTTAGATTAGATAAATCTTAGCTAGATTAGATAAATCTTCAGTTCTGACCCTTAAATCTCCCTCAACTTTGAAGCTACAGGGATGAATTTCATAATGTAAAGTCACGCAAAGAGAAAAGTCTAAGTCCTCATGTCACTTCTTAGAGAAAGACACCTAAAGATCAATTTATCCATATGAAAAACAGTTAATTTTTCATGCAAAGTTACAGAAGCTTTAAATTGTATGTTATAGTCTCTAACATCAATTGCACAGTTGAAAACAAAATGTTATCATGAAGATTAACTAAAGCTCAGCATGGACAAAGCATCATGTTTTGATGGCCACAGCAGCCTACCTTTTGATATCAAATCCACTCAATAAGGAACTAAAGGTATAGGGACTAGGAGATGCTGATGACTAGCCAACGGCTCCCACTGACCCTTGCTTCCTAGGCATCATCCCCTGGACCAAGTTACACATTTAACTGATGCAATATGGAAAAACTGAAGGCACAGAATTTCCAAGAAGTAGTCACAAAGGACTGTCGCTCTGTCGTAAGGATGCTCCCTTGCTTTCTCACCTGCCCACACTACTGTAACAAACTTCCAGGTTATCTGTGTGATAAAGAAAACAGGACAACCTCTCACCAAAACCCAGCAAGGAACTGATTTCCTCAACAGCCCAGGATGAGCCAGTTTCTGCCAGCAGTACAAGTTGGTTTGGAAATATATGCCTCCCTGTTAGAAGTTTGAGATGATTTTGGCAAATGTTGACACCTTTGCCATGATTCTTAAGCTCTGAAACCCAGGAAGCTACAACTGCATTCCTGATTGTCTTCGTTAGGGTCATTATTGCTGTGACAAAAATCACGATCAAAAGCAACTTGTGGGAGGAAATGATTTATTTCACCCACAGTTCCCTATAAGAGTTCATCATCAGAAGCAGAGAGGGCAGGAACTCACACAGGGCAGAAACCTGGTGGAGCCAGGAGCTGATGCAGAGACTATTGTGGGGTGCTCATTACTGGCTTGCTTCTCGTGGTTTACTCAGTCTGCTTTCCTATAGAACTCAAGCCCACCAGCCCAGGGATGGCACCTCCCACAATGGGCAAGGTCCTCCTCTATCAAACACAAATTAAGAAAATGCCCTATAGGCTGGCCTTCAGCGGGATCTTATGAAGGCATTTTCTCGATTGAGGTTCCATTCTCTCTGATGACTTTAGGTTGTGTCAAGTTGACATAAAATTAGCCAGACAACTTACTACAGCAAGTGGCATAATGAATGTTTGCAAGATAACAACAGACAACTAATATAGACTGGGGAATAATATCAATGCTATCCATGGCATTAAAGCAGAAGCTTGTAGCCCCAGATAGTCACTTTAAATGAGTTGCTAACCTTATTGGGCCTCTTTCTTTAATTGTAAACTAAGGATATTTGCCTCATAAGATATTTTTTTAAAATGAGCTAATTTCATGCTTGTAAGTAATTTGGAAAAACACCTGACACAAAGTTGTACATCATTTTTTTTTAAGAAATAATGTATGTGTCCTCTCTTGTTGTTACCTCAGGCATTTGGTTTCCAGAAAATCACCTTATTGTGTGCACAGACCAATACACAAACCACTGCTTCCTGTCATGTCTATTTCACAGGGCTTTCGACTACTCTAGGAACAGGCTGGAGAGGAGACATTTAAATCCAGGCTTGTTTGAGGCTGAACTGCTATCATCCCGGGAGCTGTTCTGTGCTGCCTGCCTAAACATGCCTTGCCTGTGCCTCTAAACACACAAGAGGAGGATGGAGATGCTCCAGGCTCCTGAAGAACAACAGTTATGCGCTCCTGCTGGACTGAGCAGGGCAGTGATGAAAATAATACACCTGCAGCTTTGGTCCACTTCGGCAAACTGTGCATGAAAACATGAACCATGCATTGGAACCCAACTTATAAAAACAGAAAATGTTTGCTACTCCTTAAGGGGAACACAGATGTTTGATATTGCTAGGGGTTTTTTTTGTAAGTATTTATTGAGAAGAAAGGAAGCTCAACATACTAAATCAAATAAAGATATTTACTTCCCTTAAGTTTCAGGAAGATGTTATTAGTGAACTACATATATAAGTCCACATATTTCACAAATCATTACCTGAATTGCCTGAAATATCTGGTTTTCTTAAGTGGTATTTATTAAGGGGCCAATAAATCAGTCATTAAGTATTTATTCTGCCCCTAAATATCACCTTATTCAGTCTATGACTGTGCATATAGTTGTTTTTCATATGACTCACAAATGCTGTGGCCGAACACTGGAAAGAACACCCCAGCTCACACTGATACTGTTTGTCCCCTAAACTGCCTAGTTTCAGTCTATAAAGAAACCCATGTAGTTTAGAATATACTCAAAATAAAACTTCCGTAGGAACCAATATAAAGTTAATATCCATCATAGCTTCTTTTATTCACAGTCTGTATAAATGCCCATGTTTGTTTAAGTTTGTGTTACTGGGTTGACTGAAAGCAAGAGGCCACTTTTTTTCAGTAGAGCAATTCAGCTGCTCATACTTGAAAAAGGAAATCTGCCTCCCCATCTTCCACTTCAGTGCCGTTAAGCGACAATGTTACACAAGAGAAATGCTGTCACTTCATCGTTGTGTGAATGTGTAGTGTACATCCTCCCTTCTTTTGATTAAATGCACAAGAGTGAGAATGTCCATGTGTTTAGAGCTTTTTTAAAATGAGCCAAGAAAAAAGTGGAGTTCTGAAATACATTCTCCTACAACGGTGATTCCTTCCTCCTTTATGCTGATGGTCGCTTTCGCATATAAAGATGCAAGTGTCCTAGATGGAGGGGGGAGGGCCTTTGGCTTCCCATAGGGCAGGGTATCCTGCCCCATCTTAAGAAAGCAGGGGGAGGGTGGTGGGGTAGTGGGGGAGCAGGAGGGCCGGGAACAAGGGGAGTAAATGTAAATTTTTCTTTTAACAATATAAAAAAAAAGAAAAAAATGCAAGTGTGCCACTATTCTCTTGCATAAAAGCTTTTAATTTTGATTTCTTTCATTACTATGTTTATTGAGATATCTGATTGACATGACATTTGGTACTTTAAGATATATTTTTACAAAGTATATTTAATAAAAATGGTTTATATTTTAAAAACAACTATCAGTAAGATATATAAATATAAATATTCTCAATGCTAAAGTATTTTAATAGGCTTCTCCCATTTAGGCTTCTCCCATTTTGAAGAAAGTTATTATCAAAACAAATCAGCTAAGATTAGAGACTACAAAGATTCCTATATAGAAAAAAAAAGTGCATGTTTTTTTCCAAACATACTTTACACTGTGATCCTATTACAGAGGGCATGGGAAGTTTTCACCAACAATCCCAATACTGGAAGACTGTCTAATACACTTTTCTATTGTGAAGGACTCGCTGGCCTAAGAATTGCCTAAGGTCACAGGACTTCCATAACACCATGCATCAAGACTACCGCAAAGTTCACAAACCTGCAGTAGTTTCCATCTTCAGAAGGAAATCGATTACATGCGATCACTGAAGAGTCTTTTAGCTCATCAAGAGCAGCCAAACCCATTCAAGCTTATTTTGTTGAGCTTTTACCTCTTTACTGGTAAAGACTTAGATGTAATAAATACACATCTATTACTCCTCCTACCCGAAAAATACCTTTGAACATGAAGGCCTTAGTAAATTTGCCCCTGGTGGACTAATCCAGAAGACAAGATTCATAACCCTTAGTAAACCACATCAACAGGCCTAAGAAATTCTTAAAGTCTTAATTTTCATTGTACCGACTAGATCTTTTCCAGTTGATGCCTCAACCTCAAAGCTAGCTGATCAAACTTATTAGGTTACAGGTGACCTACTTAACTCTTCAGACAGTCACCATGTATTTGCAAACATGCCCCTGTGCATCAGACATTGCTCAAACACTGAAATGGAGACAGTTTCCAGTCCTTGTGGGGTTATGTGTAGGAGACGCTGTACATAAGCTACATAAACAAATCAGTAACGTGCTCAGATGATTAACAACTACGGAGTTAAAGCAGAAGCAGGGAAAAGGAACATGAAAAACCAAGAGAGAAATTAGGCTTCAGGGCCTCACAGTTGGCCAGCCAACACCTCGCTTAGATGGAAACGACTGTGCAGACTTCCCGGAACAGAGAAGCAAGCATGGCCTAGCCCCATACCCTGGAGGAACAGGCAGAGTACTTACTGTGCACCTCCCCAGACAGCCATGTCCACACTGGAATCCAGACTTCAGTCCTGGCCACTTAAGGGTCATAGCCTAGCGAGCCTCCCCCAGTGAGTAACACTCCTGTCACAGCCCCAGCTCCTACCACCTGAGAACCATCATAAGACTTGTGTACTTTCCACAAGAAGCACCCACACACTCCCACTATGACTTAGCCCCAGCCACCTACATAATGGACCAGCTACATAATGACACAAGCCTTTTATAGACTCCTGAGTGTCTGCAGCAAGCACCTGCTACTTCTCTGGAAGGTCTGTTGCTAGCTATGTTCAGAAGCTGCAGCTAGCCCTTGCTGAGCTAGCACTACTTCTGATACCTCATTGCCCATCACCTGAATGGCCCCGGGATTGAATCTCAAGCACGATTCAACTGGCCCATAACCTGACAAGTTTTGGGTAACAGCAAACAGGGATCTAAACAGTCACTTAACCAAGTGGAACACACCAAAAAACACTACCAACTACCTAACTCCAGGTACCAAAATAAAATATGAAAAACTACTAACACAATATATCTCCTCCAAAAATCGGTTCTACCACAGTAGTGTCCGCTGGGAAAACAACTCAGGAGATACGCATGACAACGACTTAGAAATAACAATTGTAAATATGTTCAAGGAGATCAAGGGGCTATGGATGAACACAGGCATTTAAACACTGAGAATAGGTGACAGTAATAGGGAAATAAACTACAGGAGGAAAACATCTTAGAGGAACTCTCATTTGCTGCAAAGTCTGAAAATGGACATCACAGAATGAGACGAATCAAAAAGAAAAGATAAGTGAGACAAAATAAATTAGTTAAATATTTAAATAGGCCTAAATACTGGGAATCCACAATTACATCTAATGTGGCTGTTATTGGTGACATTTGCAAAGTACTTTCTTGAATATGACAGAGAATTGTTCTGCTTTGTTCTAGGAATAAGACAGCAGGCCTCAGAAGCTGAAGCTGATTCTTCTGTAGTGGGTCCGCATTCTGAAGCTACTAACTTTGGTGAGTGCATGCAAGGGGGCTGGGTATATTCTGCTTTTCACAGTACTGTGTAGGATACCTCATGATCTCTGTTCTCTTCTTGTTTCGCAATTTAGAATTCCTAGTTTCTCTAGTTCCTCTTGAAACCAGAGGGTGCTCTTATGTTCCTGAACCCTTCGTTCCACCGTTCTCACCTGCTCATAATCCTATCAGTTTTGTTCTGATATTGCATAAACGTCAGAGGAAGTCTGTTTTTCAAGCATGAATTATTCTTTATCTCAATTTTGAACAACTTGTTTCAATACCTACTATAATATTATTTATTGAATTATTTATTTGTGATAAACATTGTGCTGTCCTTTACTGTGACTGTAGAAATCAAATGGAGCAATGCAACAATACTCTATTTCTTATTTGTAATCTGAAAATACTAATGGTACCAAGCCCTAGATGTAGTTTTAACACACACACACACACACACACACACACACTCACACACATACAAACTTAAGAACAAAGAGCCTAGGGTACCTCTCTGTCTTTCTCCAAAGAAATCCATGTGCACAAACCCTTCTCTACAGAAAATATTGGTCCATGACTAAATAATGTTCAATTGGTTGATGAAGCAAACACACAAAATATCCATTCACTAGTTTCCCACATTGTACGTAGTACTCTGATATGTCTATTGTGAACAATTTCATCCTTCACTCATAAGTGTTTTTCTCTCTTTTGAGTACACAGAACATATTCCATTACATTGTAGTTGAGCTGGTCAATGTTACAACATTCATCCTTATAGATAAACACATTGTAAACATCCTTTGGGTTATAGACGGCTTGCTAAATTGACATTTATGGGACTAGCTAAACTAAATTTCTCCTTCTTTTCCTTTTATTAAATCTTCAGCTTACTTTGGAGATATTCTTGCAGACTTCCATTTCTCATCAACTCTGTAATAATATAAATTGGATCTTCTAAAGTGCAAACAGCGTAGAGCTGGATAAGCTTAGGGTGTCTTAGGCTCTTCATTATCTGTGCCTCCCTCAGGAAGTCATTTGGGTCCATTGAACCTGAAACAAGAAGAGGAAGAAATCACTTTATGTCATTGAGGCCTTCTTATCCTCACAGCAGCCTGGTGGGAATACAGAGGTTGCCTCCTGCCTCTCGGTAATATGAGGGCATCAATGTCACAAATCTTCAGAGTTATCAAAGAATGGAATCAGTTCAGCCGGGGCAACCTAATTACTACATGCGCCGTTGTATCAGGAGTTTGTAGTTTATGTGCCACAGTGTGTAGGAGAAGAGCAAGTGGATTCAGGTCCATATGAAAAATGAGAAGACACAGAGATACTGACAGTGTAATTGACAATACAAGGGGGGCATCTTCACTTGAAGAATGAGTGCCTATTAACACAAACACAGGCAGATGTAGAGCACTTGGTTTCAGATTCAGAAAGAACTGCACTGTCATTGGTGTTCACTGTCCTCTCTGGGAACGGGTGGAAACACTTTAATGCCATCACTTCGTCATGTTCCAGAAAGGACTGCACTGTCGTTGGTGTCCACTGTCCTCTCTGGGAACAGGTGGGAACACTTTAGTACCATCACTCCATCATGTTCCACTTTGGAGTATGCCATTGTAAAAACATAAGGTATAGACCACATAAGAACTACTGTGGGGATTTCTAAATGTGAGCAGTTGTATTTCATCATCTTCTATCTTTAGTGTGAAACTGGTACCCAAAATTTTCACCTGCATTACCCAGTTCCTCCATCAGAGCCCTAAAGGCTTGAGGGCCTAAAGCCTCCTTTGAAAACACATTAACAGTTAAATTGATTTTGAATGACCTAACTCTAACTCATATACAATGTATTACAGAGTTAATAGCAAATAAAATGGAGAAGGAAAGATGCCTGGAGTTTACATTTCAACAGTCATTTTTTTTAATCTATGATTTTTTAGTCTATAGCATTCCAGAAGTATTACTGCAACTGATCACATCTTGATATTCGCTTAGGACATCATTCCACTCATCATCTGAACCAAACAAAGATGTCATGATTGACATCTGAGCCCAGACGTAGATACATTTTGTAATGCATGTACTGTAAGGGTTGCACTGTGACTTGATTGTCAATATGATGTTATTTCACACTAGGCAATGAAACAGTCTACCCTTCAAAAGTCTAGTCAGTGTCCAGGCTCAAATTTGAATTCTGAAACCATCTCAGCTCTACTACTAACTTGCTTTGTAGTCTTAAGCAGGTTAGCAGATCTCTCTAAGCTTCAGGATAATAGCAACACCCAGCACACTTGGACCTAATAACTGCTGCTGCTGCTGCTGCTGCTGCTGCTGCTGCTGCTGATGATGATGATGATGATGATGATGATGATGATGATGATGACGACAACAACGATGGTAATGGTTTTACATACTCTTGGAAAAACCAAACACATCAACTGTATTTATTGTTGGCTGAGGAGAAGAGAAAATGTCTTAAAGAAGAAAAGAAATGAATCTTTTCTCTTCATCACTTATTTTTGAGCTCCTTCAATGTCAGCATTACCACCGATCAAGAGGATTAAAATGTGGAATCATAGTAGAAAAATGTAGCTCAGAATAAAAGAGACATATATGTCATAACAAATCACTTTGTTCTTGGTGGTTAAAAATAACCTCTATCAAATATATAGATACAGTATGAACCTCTCTTCAAAAGAAATTTAGAAAAACATATCTGATTTGCGAAGGTTCAAGTGACAGCAGTGGTTACAATCATCCTTTAGACAGTCTCTGCAGGACATTTAGACCATTCCCAAGTCAGACTATCTGTAGGAGCTGAAGTTGCTGCAATCTGGAAGCTGCTGCAGCCGAGGGTTGCTAAGACCACGTCTTCATGGCCAGGCCTGCTATAGCTGACCAGAAATAGAGTCAAGGAGTCTCAATCCCAAGTCAGCTAGTAATGCAACATTAAATATTAATTTTTGCCTGTCAAAGCCAGCGTGGGAGTTGATTTCAGGCTCATCTTTATTGCGTGGTAGTCTTCTAAGCAATAAATAGCTGCTAAAATTGATTAATGGCCCCAGTAAAGTGAAGACATTTAACCAATTGCCAAAGCTGTTTGCTGCTATTACACTGTAAATCAATAATAATTATTCCTGTTGGGGAGCAAACTATCGTGGCTGTTTTTGGCATAAGAAATATGACTTTCGTTGTTGTTGTTCTCTTTTAACTTCCAGAAAGCCTTCTGTAGGAGGCAGTGTTAGGAAGGGTAACTTGCTGTTTATCTTTGGAAAAGAATAATTAGACAATAAAGTTTCAATCTCAGTTGCCAACAAGATTGGCATTGAGAAGTGCATGTGTATGGTGACTCTGAAAATATAAATACTAGAACAGGTGTCCTCACTGACAGCCATTGGGTGGCATCTAGCCACATACAAGTGTCTCTCAGATGTTTCACCTGGCAGAAGTGAACGCTGGAACTGAATTCCTAATGTTCAAGCCTGAGCTTTGAGAGCAGCATCTGTCAGCAGCTGGAAGATAACACTTTGTTAAGAACTTCTGCATAACCATTGTTGCCCACTGACTTAATCTGTCCTTCTTAAACTCTACCAGGAGGACCTGTTATGATTCCCAAATTCCAATGAGGAACTATAGAAAGTTTAGTGAACTGTGCAGAGCCATAGAGAGACAGAGGAACATAGCCAAGTTTGAAATCAGGTTTATCTAACCCCAAAGTTCTTGCTCTTATCTGATACACCATCAAACCCCAACATTGTCAGTTCATATTACCTTAGTATCTCAGTTGATTTTCTTCACAATGCCCCATGCCACAAACAATATTTAACACTTAATTTGATTGTCAAGTTAGATCCAAATAACTGCAAGTTATTTTCTTAGAAAGCTAATAGCTATCTGAGATGGTGATACAGGGGAATTAAAAAAGGGGGACAATCAACATGTCATTTTTAACTACAAACTTTCTAAAGTGGCACAATCAACAAGGGATACAACGTAACTTCTCAAATCTTTCAATCAGATTGGGTGCTATTACCCTTGTGTCCCAGACCATGTTGATTTTTGTGTGGATTGTGCATTTGAAGATGGCAGGCATCAAAACCCAGAATACAGAAATAGCACTGGAACTAAGTTTCCACCACTTGTTAGTTTTCAGAGTGTTGGGGATGGGAGAAGGTGCAGCGCAGGCTGCTAGGGGAAAGGTGCCATCATCAGTCTTGCTCAACTGTAGACTTGGTGCATTAAAATGCTGACCTGCCAGGTAAGATATGCCTACTCATGCAATAGTGGCCAGACTACTATGGGGATAACAAGATACTCTTTAAAATTAGATTTGAGGCTGTCTCCAAGGGAGAAAATCCATGGCTGTACTGGGTACAGTCATAGACCCTAGAGAGGGACTTACTACTCTTGTTTACTAAATGAACATGATGTCAGGTTGTCTACCAAGTATTTACACTTGTACTCCTAGATTAGTGCTGCTCTCGGCTACAGGGAAGCTTCTTTTAGTAGTGGGTTGTGGTTAAAGCAGAGTCTCATAAAATGTCAAAGGACTGAGAATTTGTGCCTGCTGAGAGGTCACTCCTAAAAAGGGCATCCATATTACCCTCCACACCAAGGCACAGGGAGATTCTAGAAGAGGAAAGGAAGAGTGTAAGAGTGTGTGGAGGCAGGAACCCTGTGAAGCACTGTCTTCTGGACATGGCATGGCTGTTGCCACACTCAAGAACTCACAGGGACTATGGATACCTGTTTAAGACTTGCTCACAACTGGGCCTCTCATATTCTATTATGTATGGAGAAGGGACTCACGAGTTTCCACTTCTTCCTGAGGAGCAACTACTGGCTTCTGGAGGAGAAAGAATCATTTTCTTCAGTGGTACACTTCCTGTGTTCCAGGAAATATCACCAGTACTTTTGCTAACAATCCTGATTAAATGAGGCTGACCATCACACACAGATACACACACATACAGACACACACACACACACATACACACAAATAACTACAGAGAACCCCTGTCTCGAAAATCAAAAAAAAAAAAAAACAACAACAACTTAGTGTTATTTTCAAGATATTACTTCAAATGTCCATCAGCTTCTCTGGTCAATTCCTTAGAGTTCTGCAAAGTGTCCTGGCACACAACTGGGGAAGCATGGCATTATACCAACTAGCATCTGAGAAATGCCAAATGCTCACGTCCAGTCACCATGAGGCTTCTGAAGTTTTTAAGCACCATGGACTAGGCAATAGTGGAGTTCCACAGGGCGCTGTAGTCTAGCCAGTGGTTAGGATCCTTGCAGTAGATAGGTGGTGGCCTGAGCCTCGTGTTGTTCTTCCACAGAATGTCACTTCTAAGGAGTGTGATACAGCAATAACAAATATGGGTCAGAAGTTCTACCATTTACTCAGCTGTAGTAACAATAACAATGTATTTTTTCATAATTGGCTTTGAACCAGGCATTATACAATGTGTCTCTGCTAATGACCCAATTTAATTTTTGTAATAACTTTCTTAGAGTGGCCTTAGCACTGTCTTAGCATTATAAAAAGAAAAAAGAAAAGAACACCTGCATGACTAAATATTGATCTTAGGGTACTCTCATTCCAGGGCAGGGAAAATAAAGGTGGAAGAAAGAGATGGTTTCTACATTTTCAAATATGAGGTCTTCTAAACTGTGCATAGTAGCAAATGCATTTAATCCAAGCACTCAGGAGGCAGAGGCAGGCATATTTCTGAGTTTGAGATCAGCCTGGTCTACAGAGTAAGTTCCAAGAGGTCAGAGTTATAAGTAAAAACCCTGTATCAAAAAAAAAATTTTTAAAGGTCTTTTAGATGGATCCTTTTTATTTTGTTCTTAATCATGTACAGTTCATCTTTAATAAAAAAGTTCTTCTTTGAATAACTGCTCTTTATATAATTGTGCTTATGCATATATATATATGTATATGTATATATACATACATATATATGCGTGTGGGTGTGTTTACACATGTGTGTGGAAGTTGGAGGCCAGCATCAAATGCCTTCTCTGTCACTCACACCTTGTTTTGTGAAACAAAGCTTTCACTGAACCTTGAGTTCACCAATTCAGCTCAACTGGCTGGCCACCAAGCCCCAAGAGTCCTAATATGCCCACCTACTCAGTGTACTGCCATACCTGGCTCTACCCATGGGTACTGAGGGTAAAACTAAGGTCCTCATGCTTGTGTGGCATGTACTTCATCAACTGAGCAGTCTCCAGCCACCACATCCTGCTTGTAAAGTGTGTTTAGTTAGCGATTAAAAAAAAAGGAAGAAAAAATTCTAACTTTTCAAAAGACATGCATTATCAGGGTCTTAAACTGGGGGTGTTTTAAGCTTCAGTAGCATGAGAGCATGCCCTTGCCTTCCTATTTTAAAAGCTATCTATACTTTATAGTCGCTTAAGGTATACTGATGGCAACATCTGCTTGCTGTCA
>JAQHUG010000473.1:782213-830530 GCA_028555095.1 Dicrostonyx torquatus | reverse complement strand
GGGAGGGCCGGGAACAAGGGGAGTAAATGTAAATATTGCTTTTAACAAAAATAAATAAATAAATTTAAAAAAAGAAAACTATAAAAAAAGGAGAAAGAAAAAAAAGAATATCAATATATTAAATTACAAATTTTAAGTGTATATTATACATCCTTATACCCTGATCTGTCAAATTACCAATGCTACTGACTGACTCTTGGGTCAAGGTTAATTGTCCTGTATCATTGTCTCTGAGTAGAAAGCTTTTAAACCACGGAGAGCTTAGCTCATAATAGATTCCTGTATCTGGATTAAAAGGCTAACAAAAAAATCAAAAAGAGTTGTAAACAATACCACATCAGTCCCAGTTCATTTCTCCACAATGTAATAAAAATATCAGAAGTGGAAGTAAAATATAAAGTATAGCTGCAATTTATAGAACTTATTGGCCTGCAAATTTAAGCTTCGCCATCTAACAAAAAGGAAAGTGCATCCATTATAATTCTGATGTCTAGCAAATCAACAGATTTGTAGCTGGAAATGATGAAAAGCAATTCTTTTAATTTCGATTTTTAAACAAGATGGACCATCTCATGGCTTCAAATTGAAGTGGACTATGTGTACATTAAACGCAAATTTATAGATTTCTCTTTAATAGGCCTCAAAAGATCGAAAGGTTTCCAAGCAAGAGATTTAAAATCAATAGATAAATAAAGACTTAAAATACTCTATTTTTATTTTCTCAGTCAAGGATGAAAATCACCATGATTGATACAGTTGAGACAATTTCTATTGATTATAAAGAGAGCCTAAGAAAATATTTGCCGGATTGTTGCTAATACAGGTTTGAACTCTTAGCTAACATAACCAAATACTAATATTTTGCAACACAAGCACAATAAGAATAACTTTATTTCATGGTATAAATCATCACTTCAAAAGAAGGGGGATCCAGATTAAAATTCAGTACACAAGCAAAATGCATGCCAGTACCCCTGGACCTTGATGTCATCAACACTGAACTAAACATAGACTTTAGAGACCTGCAGGCTCCCAAATGTCTCTGCATTCATGTTCAAATTTTTCTGAGGCCGGTTGCTTTCTCTTCCTGGATCATGAGCTTTTTTGTCTTTTAGCAGTCTTTTTGTGAAAGTTAATTCATATCTTAAACTGTTTGAACTTGATTGCCTTTTCCTATGAGCGGCCTGACTGATGCCTCTCCCTATAAACTCCATTTAAACCCCAAGGCAAGCCTGTCCTGCACACTCAAGCTCCTGGCTTGTGTCTGATAACCTGTGTAAGTGCAGTGGTATGCATCTCAGGAAAGGCATTCCTTTGCAGACAGTCTATGCTGTGCATCTCACCTAGCAGAACTTGAGATGGAGTGACGACTCACATGAACATTTCTGAAGTGAACAATGTCATCAACCTGTGAATCTAAAGTGACATACAAGTTACTGAGGGGTCTGATGCAAACTTAAATGGGAAAACACACAAATACTTTCAGAATATGAGAAAACTTTCCTAGAATCTTGTATGTGTGCATTAATGTGTGTTGCCTACCTGTGTGTACAGGTGCATTGGCCAATGTGTGCACAGGTGGAGGGCCAAAGTGAATGGCGTATCTTTCTCTTTCCTTCTCCATCTTATTTTTGAGACGATGGTTGGATATTAATTTAAGATGTGTTATGTTTATTTATGCTGCGGAACATTTTTTTAATGATGCAAAGATGTGTTACTATCTTTTATTCTGCATTTGTTTAACTCTGTGAAACTGTTGTTACTTTGCCATCTAAAATACCTGATGGTCTAATAAAGAGCTGAATGGCCAATAGCAAGGCTGGAGAAACAATAGGCGAAGCTGGTAAGCAGAGAGAATAAATAGAAGGAGATGAAGAAGGAGCAAGAGAGATCATGGAGCAAGAAAAGAAGACGCCAGTCAACTAGCCACACAATCAGCCACAAAGTAAAAACGGAAGTAAATTACTGAAGTAAGAAAAGGGAAAGCTCAGAGGCAAAAGGTAGAAAAGCTGACTAGAAACAAGTCAAGCTTAGGCTGGGCATTTATAAGAAAGAGTAAGAGTCTGTGTATGATTTATTTGGGAGCTGGGTGGTGGGGCCCTCAAAAAATACAAGAGTAGAGAATGAAACGAACAACAACATGATGCCTCTCACTGAGCCTGGAGTTTGTTGTTTCTGTTACATTGACCCGAGAGCAGCAGGGATCTCCCTGTATGTATCCTGCTCCACCCAGACACACACACACACACACACACACACACACACACACACACACACACACACTGGGTGGGAAACAGATGTGCACTGCCATCTCTGAGTTTTACACAAGTGTTAAGCATTGGAAACCCCACTATCATACTTGTGCAGGGATCACTTTCTACACTGCACTGAAACATCTTTCCAGCCCTGAAGTCTTATTTTTTTTCTTTTTTTCATTTTTTCTTTTTTCTTCTTTCTTTTTGAAGTCTTGTTTTTCAAAGGAAAGAAAACAGACTAAAAAATGCTATTAAAAGAAAGTGATATGCAATACAACATCTAATTTCTGGGTTTTTGAAAATTGGTGATGATATATAATTATTCCTCTATTTTGAGGCAACATGGGCCATGTGACAACTCAATGTGAACCTTAATTCAATCTGAGCAAAACTGAAAGATATATGCTATTTAAAAATCAGGCTACAGACATTGTAGCAGGGAAATTCAATACATTGTAGTCAGAATGAGGGCACTTTTGATATTATATCATATATCTATATTCATGAATAGTCAAATTAAATTAAGTATATATAACTGATTTCTAAAAGTAATTTCAATTTGCTAGAGTTCCAAAACTTACTAATTGTCTTTGTAAATGACCATGAATCAGAGATCTTAGAAATAGGGAGAAATTAATTTTATATTTCTTTTGTTTCCTATGATTTGTCTTATGGAATCTAATGTACTCTCAGTTCTGGTGCCTATAAGTGGAGAGTCATACTTGTACCCTTTTCAGTGTGAGTTGCCGTGGGTTCAAAAAATTAAGCACTTTAATAGGTGAACTGCAAAAAATATAAATAAGGCCAACTATAAAGAATAATGGAACCATCCATCAAAAAGTCAGTAGCATCATGATGGAGCAGAACGATTACAGATCCTGTGTTTACCTCTTTGCTCTCATCTGTGCTACTAGACCTGGGGGGAATGTTCACCTGTCAACTGATTAATCTACCAGAACATGTCTAAGAATTGGGGTCCATTGATGCATGAGAGGTACATGTATGAGAAGTACAGTGAAGGTTTGGTGACTGCTTAAAAAGTTCTGTGTCTTTACCTTGCTACTGTATGGACCACACCACAGACGGCCCAGCTGCCCCCTTCCCCCTCAGAGCACCTGACTTGAGAATGTGGGGTATCCCTGTGATCTAGATCATTTGTCACAGCCAGGTTCATTTACATGCAGTTGCTGACAGGTCCAGCTCCATTCTGCCCTAGCAGTGTGGTCTTGTTCTTCCCAGTCACAAACAGAAAACAAGGGTGGTCTCATTCTAAAGAAATGTTTGGGGGTCAAATAACTTAAAACTTACAAATTAAAATCTGCCCCAATTCTGCCACACAGATAATATGGTATTCAAATGTATCAAATAAGCATGAAAGCCAAGATAGTCCAAAACTAGGTCTTTTGAAAGATAGAAGCTCCAGAAATGTACTTTGGAACAGAACATAGAAAGAGTTAGGGGCACAAAGACACCATCTAGTCATTTCAGCGAAAATACCAGCATAGAAAGCTGTTTGCTGTTTTATAGATAAATGAATGGGTGATTGAGCAAATTCTTATTTTTCAGCCCGTCTTCTGGCATCATGTGTTTGCAGTCTTATCCCTTCTATGATAATAATCAGTTCCCACACTGAGTAAAACAATATGACTTACTCGACTGAGCAGAGGATTGAAAATCAAGAACTCTCTGCCCTAATCTCATTCTGCCAATGATTTGTTCTTTGACCTTAGGCAAAGAATTTCATTTCAGTTTCCTTATCTATAAAATGAGAATAATGATCTTATCTGTGTACCCCCACAGGGCTAGTTCTAGTGTCATTGTTCACAAAGAATGACAGATATTTGCAATGTGCAATGTATGGGTACTGTATTACAGTATCAGTAATATCAAATTGCCTTGACAACACATAAGAGACACTTCTCGAGTCACATTTTCTACCCTTTGCACAAGGATAGCTGCAAAACACAGTGGCTACCAAAAAGATTTGATGAAAAGAAAAATGCTATTAATTCAAGGTGAAAGAATCCTGCACTTAGAAACTGTTTATTTGATTTGACTACAGAAGGTTTGTCTATGAAATTTCAGAACTATGCCAAAGGCAATCTTGATTACTCACCCTGTAAGATTGCCTCAGAATGTAGGCTAAATTAGCTCTACAATAATGAGTAAATAAATATAACTGAGTTATTGTGCTGTATCTCCCATTAGACAGATATCGAAATACACAGCCATTGCTCAGAGGACCTGAGTTTGGTTCCCAGAACCTATATTTGGTGACTCTCAGCTGCCTGTAACTCCAACTCCAGGCAATCCCACATCCACTTCAGACCTCCACCAATACCCTGCAATACCCTGCACACACACACACACACACACACATAGATCAAAATAAATCTAAAAATCACATTCATTGTATAGTGAATCCTTACTCTACAAAAAAGTGGACTTGGGAATGGAAAAATATATTTGTCTTAAAATATT
The DNA here is from genome assembly GCA_028555095.1 of Dicrostonyx torquatus. Taxonomy (NCBI): domain Eukaryota; kingdom Metazoa; phylum Chordata; class Mammalia; order Rodentia; family Cricetidae; genus Dicrostonyx; species Dicrostonyx torquatus. The sequence continues at coordinate 825,794 of JAQHUG010000473.1, read as the reverse complement.
AAGTGGAATCATGTAAAATAATTATTTTCTCCTTTGGGAAAAAAATTATTGACCAAGACTGAAAAGGATAGTGACAACTAGATTGTATTATGCATGTAACTTACTAGGTCCCCTAAACACACCTGTGCTAGGAATTCTCAGAATGAACTTTAATCCTGAAGCTGTCTGGTTCATTCATTCTGGTAGAATGTTAGGTGAACATTCATTTTAAAAGCATCTGCATTAGCTGACCGAGAAAAGCTTGCTAAGAATGTTCTTTAAGGAAATAGGTGGTCACTTGGACGTCCGGGGACTCTCCAGGATTATTCTAGTCTATGGCCTTGCCTAGGTTGCTACTGATCTTCAGAGGCAGTGACCTAGTCAATTACATAGCCAATGACCAGTGCAATCAAGCTCAGCTTCCTTTTCAAGGTTCCGTAGCACAGAAATCATGATCCTGAGTCACCTCAGCTGCTCAAATGATTAACACATGTTGAGCCTTATTCTCGAAGCCCATATCGACCAAGCCCCTAACAGAAACAGCCCAATTTCCCACTGGCTCCTCAATTTAGCTGACTCTTTTATTTTTGAAGAGAATGCTAGTTGTATTGTTTGTATATCTTGTGTCTAAAATAAATGGGTATCATTTTAATTACCAATGTATAATTTTAATATTCACTGTTTAAGGTAATTTTAATGAAACTTGTCTATTGCATAAAATGTCACATGACATTAACCTTTGTCGTGTCTGGTATGGCAGTGAAACCCTCCACAAAGCAATGTGATTCTTTATTTCTCTTGGGATTCTGACACTTCACTTGGCATTATATCTGCAATAAATCACCAGATATTAACATTCTTGCATTATATTATCCCAGTTTCCTGCAGAAACTCTTTCACAGGTTAAGATGTGATAAGACGTAATAGCGAGTGCTTCTCCTTTTCAAAACTTACCCTGAGGAAATGATTCAAATATTGATATATTTTTATGTAGTTATGTCTCTGCCTTGTTTCAGAAGGGGTCAAAGTTTTACATCTCAAATTAAGCAAAATTTAAAATAAATGCATGGGGCTGGCATAATATCTCTGTTGGTAAAGTACTTGCCTAGCAAGCATAAGTCCTGGGTTCAATCTCTATCACTGCCCCAAAATGAATAAAGAAATAAAGAGCATAATATTCTAATTATTAAAATAAATATGTAGGTGAAGGAAACGGGACAAACAGAAAGGAAATGCCAAGATGACTCTGGGAAGAAAGCTGGTGTGGCACCTTCAGTGGCCAATCCACATCCTGCAGGGCCCCATCCACATCCTTCAGTGGCCCATCCACATCCTTCAGTGGTCCATCCACATCTTTCAGTAGCCCATCCACATCCTTCAGTGGCCCATCCACATCTTTCAGTAGCCCATCCACATCTTTCAGTGGCCCATCCACATCTTTCAGTGGCCCATCAACATTTTTCAGTGGCCCATCCACATCCTTCAGTGGTCCATCTACATCCTACAGGGGCCCATCCACATCCTACAGTGGCCCATCCACATTCTTCAGTGGTCCATCCACATCTTTCAGTAGCCCATCCACATCCTACAGTGGCCCATCCACATCCTTCAGTGGTCCATCCACATCTTTCAGTAGCCCATCCACATCCTTCAGTGGCCCATCAACATCTTTCTGTGGCTCATCCACATCCTTCAGTGGTCCATCTAAATCCTACAGGGACCCATCCACATCCTATAGTGGCCCCAACCATTCATGAGATCTGGACCAGAGATATCACTTTGCTCCTTTCATGCAGATTACATTAAAGACAAAAATGCATCAGCTACATGATTCCTTAAAGTATTAACAAACTATTAATCCAAAAGACAGACAGAGAGAGAATGAGCTAAGTATTTCTGATATTAAAATGAAAAATCAATTTCTAGTGCAGATCTCATAAAGCAAACATGAAAAAATGGCAATCAATAACATCAAAGACATCCTTAATAGTAAGTACAGCGACACACTGCAGAGGAAGTTCTTATAAATTCTATTATTGTGGATTATTTTGGAACCTGAAATCCAATAAAAGCATGTTTATGGGAAACCGAAACAACAGTTAATCACCCCAAAGAGGAAAAGTAATATGAACAAGAATGTTCACTGCATCATTTTATAAGACTAGATGGTTGTAAAATTGTAGTAAATCTGGGAATTGAGACTTAGCTGTAGAAACTGAATAACTGTAAAAGATATATCAGGGGAGAAGATATCTATGTACTGTAATAAGTGAAATAAATGGGATATACAATTAAGAGAAGATCATAATTACAAGCATAAGGATACAGCTGGCAGCTCACATGTTCCAGAACCTCTCGACTGCTGAAGGAATCCAGCTGAGGTTTCTTGCGGAAATCATAATTGCATATGGACAAAGATGATTAAATTTGCCAACATGAAGATTACCCTTTGATTGGTAAATTCGTGGGTGTTTTAGTACATCTGTTTTTCATGTCAGCTATAATAGCAAATGCTTCCAGGCTCTTGGTTTTTTTCTTTTTTAGAGAAACAATGTAAAAATTCATCTCCTAAAGCCAGTATCTATGTCTATTATTGTCTAGTGTGACATATAATGTTCTTTACACAAAGAAACAATGAATCCATTTTTCTTCTACACTTAACATCATAATCCATTTTCTCTTTAAAAAGCACAATATGTTTCCCTTTTCACCTCATCTCCGAAAGACCATCTGGCTAAACCGATTCCTAAATTCTTATAATTATCTCCTGTTGGAGACTCAACAAGAGCCAGGTCTTGTTTCTTCTCCTTGATTTTTTTATATTTATCTGTATTTTAAACTGTTCCAGAACTATAGCCTAACTTTATACTCTTTGGTAAGTCCTTGTACAAGTTAAATGATAGTCAATTAAATGGCACAGTACCCCTACTAATGTCAGGGAGAATTTCATCTGTACCACAGTGTGCATCATCATGCTCGACAAATGGTTTTCTAATGAAGCAACTGCCTGGTGATTGAATGACTTGTTTGTTTGTTTGTTTTTTAAGATTTCTATTCGTGGAAGGAAGCTTTGACACTCCAAGGTATGAGTGGACCCTTAAAAAGACAACTTTAACTAGACAAGTTTTGAAATTCTAGCATTCCATTAGAGATGAGACATTGGAGAAACAAAACATAAAATAGGCAATAAAATTTTGTTGTTAGTGGATTTTTAAATTTTTAATAGTGGAGAAAATGTCTAGATATGTAAAGTAATGCCCAAATGTCTAGAGTAAAGTGTCAGTTGCCTGCAGGGCTGGGATCCATGTCTACCCAATAGCATGGTCTACAAAGGTCAGCACAGGCAAGAAAACCCACCAACTGTCTACCACCTATGTCCTGAGTGAAGAAACTGCAGTAATGTAGGAACTTCCAGGCAGTGTGTTAGATATTCCAAATCTTTTGGAGTGATTTCAAATCTCCCCTAGAACGGTCAGAAAACCTTCCCCGTGATAAAAAATTCAGGCTAATTTTTGCCTTTAGAACTCAAATTATATTGTTATTTATTCCCTCTTTTCTCACCGTGTTTCAAACAGAATGAACATAAAAATGTTGAGGGAAACACAATCAATGAATAGGAAGAAAAATACTTGAAATTAGTCTTGATCTCATTAATAAATGTTTCTATCCTTTGGGGTTTTGATATGAAATGTCCCCCAGCGACTAGTGTGTTACATGATTGATTCAGAGGAGCACAGTGTACAGAGGTGGAGACACTGAGTGGCAGCTGATCATGAAGGCCCAGACATCATCAGTGGATCCTTGGTTCAGAGGGGCTAGTTGGATGGAGTAAGTCACCAAATGTCAGACTTTGAAAATTGTGTCCTCTCCCAGTCTGTTCCTTCCATTCTCTCTGATTCCTGAAGGCCAGGAGGTAGCTAGCTTTTCTCCTTCTTGTCCTTGGACCCTGTGTGCTACCTCACCACATCTGGCCTGAAAACTCTGGCACCAGGAGCCAACATAAACCTGTCGTCCATTATGCTGTTTTTCTTGTGTATTTTATCACAGCAGGAGAGCTAATGCAATTTCTTTTCAAAGGATTCATTTTGTCCCATTTACTTTCACACTAGACTATGGCACAGTTCTATTTTCCAACCTTGATTTTTCTATAGTAAAGATAACTGTGGCTAATTTCCTAATTACACATTTTTATTTCTAAAAGCATATATATATATATATATAACTTTATTTATTATGGAGCTTTTGGGACATAGAGTCAAACTTAAGGAAGGTTCTAGGATCCTTGGAAGACACACTGGCTCCCAACCTATTCAGGGATCACTTTGCTTTCCAGATGCTGTAAGGTGGGCTGCTTTGCCCCAGCCCATGCTCCCCACAGTGATACTCTGGCTTGTACAGGGCTCGAAAACAGTGGGGGCCAAACATCCACGCGAAAGCACGTGAAACCATGAGGCCAAGCAAACCTTACCTCTTTTAAGTTGATCTTTGCCTACAGTTTTATGGCAAAGACAGAAAAGGAATTCATACAGACAGTAAATAACTTGCTTCTGCATCCAGAGCAGACAAATTTTAATATCCATAGTTTGGTTTAAAACCAGAGAGACATTGACACACACAACCTTAATCTGCCCTCTTGGGAATGGGTAAGGATTTTAGTTTGCTATCTCCCAGCACTACTCCAAGCTCTAAACAAGTAACTTTAGAGCTATGAGTACTGCTTAAGAATCAGATGGCGCCCAGGTGAGGTGGTGTTTGCCCTTATTCCCAGCACTCAGGAGGCAGAGGTAGGTGTTCTACCTACCTCTGTGAGTTCAAGGCCAGCCTGCTCTACACAGTGAGTTCCAAGACAGAGCTACACAGTGAAACCCTGTCTTGAAAATCAAAAAAAAAAAAAAGAAGGAGGAGGAGGAGATGGTGATAAAGTCCATTTCTACGACTGATACCCCCTAAAGAAAACAAAGGGGTATCAACTGAGCACTTTTTGAAACATTGTAACCATTTAATACCAGGATTCTACTCTTTGTTTAACCTCTTCCACTGCTGAAAAGCAGCCTTCATTCATCTTCTGTATTCCTTCCCGGACCTCAAATAAAGCAGGTAAATGTTTAATGCAAAGGAAACAATTGGCTAAAGAGACAGCTTACAGAATGGGAGAAATCCCTGCCAACTGCACTGTCTGACAGGGAATTAATGTTGACGGTACATAAAAAGCTGAACACCAAGTAAGCACATAATCCAGCCAATAAATGGACTAGTGAAATGTAAAAATAGCTCTCAAAGGATGGAATACAATATTTTCATGCCAACAAGCATGAAGAAAAGTATTCAACCTTAAGCAGCCATCAGGAAAATAGAAATTAGAACTTTATTGAGATTTAATTTCAGCCACTCAGAATGGCTATCATTAAGAAAACAAATAAGAACACATTAGTGAGCACAGAGGTAAAAGGCCACGTGCGATGCTGGTAGTAATGTCAACTAACCAGCCACTGGGGAGAGAAGGCATGCCAATGGTACTATCACATGACCAAAGTAACACTGCTCAGTAATTTGCGCTAATGACAGCAAGTCAACATATCACAGAAATATTTGTACATCGATGCATACTACAACTCTATTCCAGTTACACAGTCAACCTATGCATCTGCCAATGAGAAAAGGGTAAAGAAGATGGGGAATGTTCCATAATAGAGTTTTATTGCATCACAAAGTCTGAGAACGAGGTTGTGATGGAGTCAGGAAAACAGAAGCAACTATAGATTACTTTGGTGAGTGAATGAGTCAGACTTGGGAAGGCAAATGTCACAGGTTTTTCTCACTGGTGTGCTGCAGGAGCTCTTTCTGCTCCTTTAGCCAATAGCCTTTAAAATACCAGCCCACTGGGGCGTTTTTAAAAAAGTGGCGGCATCCCTCTGCTCCCTCTCTTGCTTCCGGCTCCCGTTCCGATTGCTAGACTCTGTTTCCTGTTTGCAACAAGGGGACTGTGGTGTAGGATGGTGTTCTGTAAGTTTTCTCCCCTCCAATAAATAACCCCTTTTTAATCAAACTGGTATAAGATTATTTTGCGTCTTTTCTGGTGGTTCCGGATTTTATATAAATACATAAAATCTTGTGTGTACACACATCATGAAAGCAGAAATTAAAGAGTCTAGAGGCATGAAGGCAACTGACCAGAGTGGGAAGAGAGCAAAGCAGGAAAGCAGTGTGAATAGGAACATGGTCAATGTAGTTTACATATTTGTATGAAAACATCTTTGAAATCCATTCTGGGGCCAATGACCCTGTACCAACAAAAATTAATTCATATTTTATTTTATTTTATTTTTTGAGGGGGAAGGGAGTTGAGACATGGTTTCTCTGTGTAGCTCTAGCTGTCCTAGAAATCACTTTGTAGACCAGACTATCTCCCACAAAGATCTACCTGCCTCTGTCTCCTGAGTGCTGGGATCAAAGGCATGTGCCACCACCTCCTGGCAAATCATATTTTCTTATTCTCTAAGTTTCCTCTTAGATGGATTTCCTCACAATCATTCTAAAAACTATGCATTCAAGCTAGAGACATAGGGATGAAGGCTCAAGCTAGAGGCACGGGATCATCTTTGACTCCTGTCTCTTCCTGACCTTTTAAATTAGTGGGTGCTCTGTTCCCTCAACTTGTCCTTCCCCCTCTCACAGTCTTGCTGAGGGCTTATCAGGACTGTTCCTGACTGTATCTGACAAATGCAAGCTGCCTCCAGGTTCATTGCTCATCTTCCATCATCAACACAGCTCTTTCCAAACACAAATAACTTATTGCTCTCATCCATAATGCTCACGTGCTACCCCATTGCCTGAAGTTCAGACCCCCTAACACTAGTCTCTCCTGTGCTCTCTCTTCAAGGTTTAAATGCTTACTCAAAATTCCAGAAGATAATGCCCTATGTCCTCTCCCTGTTTATTTCCATAAACTATTAGCTACAATTAGAATATCTTCTTTTTATACATTATATATTAACTAACTGTTCAAGGTGAGGCTCAGCTATCTCTTTCTTCCTTAATTTCCCTAACTGGCCTAAGTTAACAGAGTGGCTCCCTTGACTCTGACGCTAGGCAGTCCACAGTGCTGCTGTTATGTATTTTCACTGTACCTGTCCTAAAAGGCTCTGAGTCATTGGATTGCAAAGATCCTGTCTTCATTGCTTTATTAGCCTAGTAAGAAGCACAGAGCTCTCTCATTGTTATCACAATCTGTGTTTATTGGACTTTTACTATACATCTAACGTAGTGCTATGGGCTTTATGTACATGATCTCAGTCAGCCCTGATGTGGAAAGCTAAATTGGCTTTAAGGACGTGCTCAAGGTCACTCAGTAATTATGTGCTAAAAATAAAACTTAAATCCAGATAGGTTCAGATTAGTTGATGTCTTAAACCTTGTACCTTAGACCAATCAGAGGTCTTGGAAGGATTCTTCTGGCCCAAATTCACAAAGACCAGGATTACGGGGGGGGGGACCACACTTAGGAACTTAAATCACTCTCTAAACTTCAGTTACTCTTTTACACTGTTTTTTTCCAAAGTTACTGCAATTGTCTAATATAACAAACCTTCCAAGATATCTAAATAGCATTTATAAATCAATCAAATTAAATTGAATATTGATGGAGTTTAAGTTACTTTATACATTTGACATACTATGTAAACAAACGAGTTCTTAGCCCAATTGAGAACTAGATAGGTGTAGAAATGATGAACTGATAAGAGACCCAAGTGACTTCTTATATTTATTATTCTTTGTTTCCTGCAGTTCCACTGGGAAGACCATAGACCTATTACCTTGCTCCAACTCAAAGTCTAAGTGGCTAAATCCCCAAAGGCTGTTGACTCATCCTTCAAATCACATGGCCGGTGTCCAATCCTACCATGAATGTGCTGAAGACCAACAACGAGTCTACTTTTTTAAGAAAATTGTTTTAATGTGTTGACTCTGACTCAGTGGTAATTTAGAGATCCTCAGAGAGATCACTTTGATACTTGGTAAACTCATGTATTGGGCTCTGTGAATGGAAACTACTTGGTGATGATGGGGAATTCACCCTGGCTTTGCATGTCTCTTCCTTATAAGGCAGCTTGGGGTAAAGACAATCTTGGGCTGGGTCTCCAGAGCTGGAGTGGAAACCACCTCTCCATGAGCTTGTGAAGGGCTTCATTCATGTTCTCTAACTTCCGTTTCCTCCTCACTAAAGCAGAAGAGAAGATTCTCTGCAGGGCCATTGTGACCATTATAATAAAGACACAAATTGTACGTTTCTGCACATAATGGCCACTGTATTGCTTCCAAAACCCCAGGCAGCTGACCCCACTCAAGCTGCCCCATCAATGGGCACTCAAGCCACTTCTCTTCAAGACCCCTCCAGGAAAGGGGATCGGGGGTAGAAGAAACACTGTTAAAATAAACATTGCTGCTCTGTTCATATTTGAGGAACAACCTATGGAATTCCTTACATTACAACTAAAAATGCACTTCTGCATCTTTCGTATTTTACCATGGAATATGTTATAGAAAGCTCTGAATTTGACTACCTGGCTACGTATACCACTGAGATTCTTGCCTTTTGAGCAGTGTGGCTGTGGACAGGCTACTTTCATCTTTCTATTCCTCGGTTTCTCCTTCTGTGAACTGGAAACGAAGTGCGCTTCCCAGAGCTGTGAAGGCTAACAGTGTTCACACATGAAATATTAAAGATGTGTCTGCCACATGGTAACTCCCATATAGCTCACTACTGTGAAAGGCAAGGCTGGGGAAACCCAGCTGAGGCTCTAACAACCTTCCCCTTCCAACCGAGAACATTTGATCACACACTTCTGCTTTCTAGTTTCCTCCAGATTCCCAATGTAAAGAAGCAATCTCCATTTCTACTCCAGCTCAGTATTATTATGTAGAGAAAAATACCTTCCTTGACTCAGATGATTTGCTTACTGAGCTAAAAGCCCGAGGAGCTCAACAAATAAATAGGTGTCTCTCCTACACGAACAAGCCTCTTCTGTTTATTGTGCCTCTCACCTCTATTGCCAACTAGGATGTAAGCTCATGAGTCAGAGACGTTCTCATTTTCCATTGTTGCTCAACCCTCTTAATGCTTAGAGGGACATGAAAAGCTTTAAACAAATATTTGAAGAATGAAGCACAAGTTCTTTAAGACCTAAATCATCTCTTCACTCCGGATGACTTACAGCACAGCTACAGAAAATGCTTCTCACTGGAATTATCTAAAAATGGAAGTGTAATTTTTGCCTATTTATTCTTCTGTAATGCTTTTGCCTTCTCCGTGTTTTAGCTTTCATAAAACTGTTTTTTATGAGCATCTGCAGGTGGTAAAAAAGAAGATAGCTCTGCAAGGAGCAGGGGCTGAATGGAAGCCCCTACCTGCTAAACAGTGAGGGGAGTAAATTTAGTCTGTCAGGAATAGGCTTTTAAGGCAACCAAAGGATTTCTAAGAGCCTAGTTCCTGTGCCAAAGACCCTGATAGATGAATGCAAAGCATGTTCTTAAAACGCATTAGGAATTACTTCCTGATTGATTTGGCTGTTAATAAATAGCTATAAATTATCTGATATGCATGTATCACTTTAAATACACTGTTTAAAATTAGAACTACAGTATTAAATTGGATTGTTTTTATTTTGTTCCCTTTTGATATAATGAACATATGTTGCATAACAATCACGATCTAGACACTAGACGCCATTAGAAAATTTAAACTTTGGTCAATCTTTTGAGATTGCTACCAACCAGGTGTGTTTTCGTTTACAGCATAAGTTTGTAAAAATGTTTTTCAAATAACACCAGGTAATTTTAACCTTCCTATAAACTCCTGGTCAGGAAGACTGAACATATAAATAAAACACCTAATAATAAAGCATCCATGCATGGGCATGGGCGGCAGGTTATGTACTACAGTAGGAGTGGCTTTTTTAGTAGCGATACCATGGAAGAAAATGACACTAAATTCAGTAGGTCAGGCACACACAAAAAAAGATAAAATTGGGAATGAATTTGTTGGAAAAAGAAAAAAGTGGATGGGATAGAGTGATAGAGCTGAAATAGTTTGTGTGTGTGTGTGTGTGTGTGTGTGTAAAAATTAAATGAAAAATGAATTATATTCTATGTCATCTGGGAATCTTATTACAATAGATGTTCAGTAGCTTTTTTTTTAATCTTGACAGTTCTCTGTGTTTGTCAACTATCTGTGTGGATATGCTTTCTCATTCTAAGAATAACGATAGCATTGCGGGGGTCGAGGGTAAAAATAAAATGATAAAATGTTTCCAGTTTTCCAGCCTTATAGCATGGTATTTCCTGACACACCACAAGAGGGAGTATGTGGTCAAAAATTGGTCAATGGCAGTTTCAGAGGGGGAGATGAGGAAGCTTGCAGAGTTTGGGGATTTTGTTGTCTTTCTATTTCTTCCTTTTCTTTTTTCTTTCCTTTTTTTTTTTAACGAGGAGTTCTCATTCGTAGACTGCATAGAGATTAGAGGCGTAACTGGACAGCGTGCGGCTGTCATCTCTGCTTTGGTTGCTTGTCCTTCTCTTTGCCTCTGTCTGTCATTCACTACTCAAAACTTTGAGCCTCAACTTTTCACCAAAGCGAGATCGTTAAGCTGAGATGTGGGTCTCCAAACTAAGGAGACTGTTAGTTTTAATTCCCTCTTGCTGTTCACAAATATGGGCCATACTGAACTCATCATGGCCACATTTATAATATGAATAATGCAATATCTTTGTAATTGTTTAAATGTGTGGGTGGTAATGGAAAAACAATACACAGATCTACATTTTCTTTTCTGGGGGTTCAAAATGGATTGAAGAAATATTTTTCCATTCTCAGTTTAAGAAGCATGATCCATATTTCAAAAATAAAGAAGTTCTTAGGAATGAACATTATCTAAACAGAAAAATAACGTTTGTTTTTGTCTTGGTTTGGGGAATTTTGTTTGCTTTTGTTTTGTTTTTCCTTTTAAGTCAGAGACTCTTTACAGAAGCCCTGCTGTCCTGGAACTCACTATGAATAACAGGCTGGCCTCAAACTCAAAGATTTGTCTGCCTAGTGCTATGTGCTCTGTTCAGAGAAAGTAAAAACATTGTGAAAACCAGATTATAAAGTTTAATCACAGTACACGGTGTAACTCCGACAGGAAGCACAGGATAATTTAAGGTCACATGACGGTTTACCCTAGAACTGTAAATCCTTCTACAAAGGTGCAGCATTCCTTATCCATCAAAGGATGGGTGGACATGCAAGCGAAAACTACTGTGGGATTCCACCCCACCCTTGTCAGAACAGCAACAATCCGGAAAAGAGCCAAAGCAAATGCTGGTGTACCCTTACTCACTGTCGCTGGGAGTATGACCTACTGCAGCTATTGTGGGAATCAGTATGGAGGCCTGTGAAAAAAATGAAGAGGAGAGCTGCTCTACGACACAGCTATGTCACTCTAGAGCACCGAGAGGGCCAGTTCCACCATGGAGATGCTTGCACAGCCATGTTTATTGTGGCTTTATTCACAACAGCAAGTAAGTGGAACCAGCCTAAACTGATGAGAGAATAATGGAAATGTTGCATAGAACAGTGGTATTTTATTCAGCTGTAAAGAAAAGTGAAATTTGGAGAGACATGGATAGATCTGTAAAGTATTCTGTGTAGCAAGGTGATTCAAATGCAGATACATAAAAATCACATGTTCTTGTTCACAGGCAAACTCTAACATATGGCGTTCATACTCATATGTATAACTGGGGTGTGAAAGGAGAGCAGGGCCACAGAGGTGGGAAGAGGTGCAAAGCAGAGCTGTGGAAATAGAGACATGAAGGGGAAGAGCCGGCAAAGTACTGGGTTGAGTTGGTGAGATGAAGAGCAGGGGTGTGAGAATCAACACAAACAAACTTTGTTTTGAAATGCTAGAACAGGGCTGGAGATACGACTCAGCATTTAAGAGCACGGGCTATTGTCTCAGAGGACCTGGGTCCAATTCCCAGCACACACATAGCAGTTCACAACTGTCTGTCACTCCAGTTCCAGGGGATCCAATACCCTCACAGAGACAATTGCTGAGGAAGCACCAGTGCACATCATAAACACAAAAATGCTTGAATGAAACCTGATATTGTGTATGCCAGTTTAAAAGTAAAAACCAACACAGTAATAATGAAAAAAAAATCAAGTGTGAGATGCATTGCTTTAAGTGAGGCCATGAAAGGCAAGTTTGTAGGATTGTGTGTGGTTGTAAAGTAGGGCTATTAAAGGCTTCTTTAGGGTCCTAGGCAAGATTTAATAATGCAGTAAAATTCATAATGCTCTGTTGTATCAAAAGCAAATAAAGAACTTAAGAAAACATTTGAAGATATTAGGGGTATGCATGCTATAGTAGATGACGTTACTCTATCACTATAAAAACCCCAGAGGTTTAATCAAAGCTTGCAGTGATGAGGAATATGTGAACGAGCCCTAAAGATAAAGGAGGAAGGAACAGATACACGTAGATAGACACAGAAGTGGGGGAAGAGCGGGCAACCGCTTCAATATCCAGAGCTGGAGAACAAAGGCAAAACTATGCAGTTTATCAACTTTATTAATAAAATTGAGCTGAAAAGGTATGTTTTTGAAATCAGAATTTATATCTTTATAGTGATCCTTTCCATATCTAATGGTATAAAAGAGAATTCTGATTTTTTAAAAATCTTTTGATATTATTTTTCTCCTGGATTCTCATGAATTTTTTTTTATTTTTGATATTAAGTATTTGGGTAAGGTATCATAGAGAGAGAGATTTTCACATATTTTACATGTAATAGTCATTTCTCCCTGAAGACCGGGATTTTAGACAGTAGGGTTTAAGTGCTAGGGAACTTTTTCTTCTATTACCTACTTATGATCACGTCCATTTACTCTAACAATTTCCGGAGATAGGCCTGCACTTAGGTGACATCTGTCCACACCGCTTCCATCCGCTTCCTTTGCTTTCCTCTGAGCTCTTCAAGGAGAGGCTTTACTCAGCAAATGCTAACCACAGGGGCAATTTTCTCTCTGTCATCCACCATCATTTCCTGGCGCTTTCTAGGCCTTGTTATGTAGAAGTTTCACGTTCTTGTATACCAGGATTTCCAATTGAATGCTTTCAAATTTTTCTTCTTCTTCTTTTAGTAAATATTTTCTCTGTATCTTTACGTCATTGCTCACCGTCTCATATGCTACTATTTTTCTTCCTAAACCTTTTTTTACATAAAAAGAAATTATCCTATAGCCAAGAAATTTGAAAATCTTTACCCGGAAGAAGTTTCATTTTATTGCTAGAGATTCCCCTTAGGAAAGCTCTCGTGTTTGTTTAAAATTGTTTTACTGCATGCTTATTGTCTTTCTCTTTTTTAAATATTTTCTGTTTTAGAGATTACACTATTATCAGATCATTTCTTTTTTCCCTTCCTTTTTCCAAACCCTCCCACATATTCCTTCTTGCTCGATTTTAAATTCATGGCCTCCTTTTTCTTTAGTAGTTGTTATATACATATATGGCTATGTATGTCCATATATGTTCCTAAATATAACCCGCTTAGTCTTCTAAAGATACTTGTGTGTACACTTTTGGAACTGGAGAGCCAGTTAGTGTGCTTTCCCCTGAGGAAGATTGTTTCTTCCACTCTGAGCATTCCTTAGCTGTCTTTAGTTCTTCGGGTTGGGTTGAGGCCTTGGGTACTTTTCCCCATCCTCTTTGGCATGTCTATTGTAATCCTTCCTTGGCTCATGTTTAGGCAGTCATGTTGGTGAGGCTTTATGGGCGCTAATGTCCTCTGACATTAGCAGGAGACACAGTTGCACAGCAAACTCCCTGATCCTCTAGGTCTTACAGTCATCCACCCCCTCGTCTGCAATGTTCCCTGTGCCCTAGGTGCTGGAGCTGTTCTATAGACATCTCCACTGGCACCGGGCTGAATGACTCTGCATTTTGATTGATTGTGGTTTTCTGTCATTTTCTGCATCTCTTGCAAAGAGAAGTTTCCTTGACAAGAGGTAAGGACCACTACAATTATCTGTGGGCCTAAGAATAAATATTTGGAGTATAGTTTGGGATTCTCAGAAATTTGTGGTTTGGTATTCTCAGAAATTTCTAATATGATTTGTCATTCCAGTATAAAGCGAAATAATGCTGATCTGTGCTCAACGAAAGTGTTGGCTAATCAAATCTTAGGACATAAACTGAGAAAGTATTTTATAAGAAGCCAGAATCTCAGGCAGCTGCTCCTATTGAGTGAATTAAAGAATCTGAAATTTAGACAAAACAACATTTCATGAGATGAGTGTACAGTTTCTCCATGAGCACAGGCAGTGGAGCCCTAGAGCCTGCAGCCTGCTGACATGTGCCAGGGGAGTAAGCATCCAGCCTCACTTTGCTAGACAGGCTGATCTTCTACCCACTGCCATGCCCACTAGCAATAGAGGGGTTGGGGGATGGGAGAACAGGATCAAACCACATTGTATGAAACTCTCCAAAAACTAATGAAAAATTAAAAGGAAACATAATTCAATACTTGGCAAAAAAAATGGCCTGAAGGTTTGCCTCTCCCAAATCAAAAATTTGTACTTTGCAACTCCAATTCCCCAAATGATGGATTTGGAGGTGAGGCCTTTAGGAGATAATTACAGGAACTCATGAGCATGGAGTTCTTTAAACATAAGAAGAACTTAAGGGCCTTGCCTCTGTCACATGAGGCAGCCATCTGTAAAGCAGGAAAGTAGCCCTTTCTGGACACTAAATATCCCAGCATCTTTATGTCAGATTCCCCAGCCACAAGAACAGCGAGAAATAAATACCTTGTGGTTTAAAACAGTCTTAAATTGACTGTGAGGGCAATGCTCGGGGGTTAATATTTAACCAGATGAATGTGTATAAACAGTCACAAGAGGCTGGAGCTCTTGCTCTTTTCCTGAAGGGCAGCTCCCGCAGACCGGTGTGCACAACAATAGTATCACTTCTCTGTCTTGAACTAGAGTCCTGTTTGCTGGAGTGAAAGCTGCTGTCCCACTCAGACATAGGAAATGGGGACACTACACATAGACAACTCCAGGGCCATGGAGTTGCTGCCACCAAAGCAGAAAAGCAGCAGCTGCCTGGTCTTTGCAATACGTCGTTCCTCTCTAAAGCAGGCAAGGGTACGTGCTGAGTGCAGGTTAAACAATCCTCCCACCTTTGTCCTGCCTTGTCCTCATCTGCAACCACTTACAAAGCAACTTATCAACACCCTGGTAAAAAGGGGGTGGGTGGAATATATCTAACATAGTGACTCTCTCAAATCACTACAAATGGGCAGAGTTTACAGGGCCGCTAAGATTCTGTCACTCTTTATGTGTTCCTGAGTAGATGAATGGGAAGCAGGGAGATGCTTCCTTCAGAACCCGTTAGCTGGCTACTATCAACCTATGAAGGCAAAACAAGATAAAATGTAATAAAGGAACAATGTAATTTTCCAGAAATAAACATTTTAAAGGAAAGGAGTTTATTGTATCATGAACTACAAGAGCATCAAATTCACTGAACTCCGTATGACATCAGTTTCTACTTATTTAATAATGGAAGTTGATTCTTGTAGAGTTTCATTCAAAGAGCAACAATGTGGAACATATCTGACATTTTCCATCAAGCAGCTCAAAATGACACCATGGAGAGTCTTTTTAATAAACATAACAGGGTATTCAAAAGAAGAAGACATCAATAAGTCAACTGTATGGCTTCAGAGAAAAGCAGAAAAAGTCCTGTAAAGAATGCAGCAGCATCCAGGAACACAAGAATAAGCCTCAGTAAGAACTTCCCCAGGAGCCAGCACTCTAGAGAGAAGCAGGGTGTTTTGCCTGTATATCTGCATGTGTATGCACACCCACACAAGCACAGATCCATGGACGGCGTAATAAAATGCCAATGCAACTTTACAGAGTATTTAAAGCATTTGAAACACAACATAGCAGTAGTAACGTTAGGGGAAGGCAGCATGAAGCACAACTCACAGCAAAGTCACTAGCTATTACCGTCAATGATATTTGCAATTAAGCTGAACACAACTAAATTATGACTTTAATTAAAAGGCATTTTCTGAGATGGCACCAACATGTTTAAAATTTAATACATTCTATATGAGATAGTGGAGTTATTAGCAGAAGAGTCCCTTTCTGCAGCGCGTGCACTTTTTAAAAAGCAAAATATCTTCAAGCAGCATCAAATGCTCCCACAATCCATAGAAGTTTCATTGCTTAATAAATTCAAGGAACGATTTTTTTTTCCAAGTCGTTTGAAACTTGTTCATGCTTGGCATATACAATTGTATTTACGTTCGTGGTTAATAGTAATAGAATTAGTGTCAAACTCTAGTAGCCACAGGGTTCACATTAATTTTCAATGAAGAATGAATAGATGACTCAGGAGATCGCTAATGAAACATGGAGCTTTTCACCATGGGGCAAGAGTCAGCGATGAGTGACTCAGCATATCTGGAAACTTTGGGAGTAATAACAATGGCCAAGAAGGGTGTGTGAAGTGGGTTTGAGTCTGGACTCTGGTTCTGGCAGGGGTGAGAGGCAAGGTAGGGGTCATGCTAAGGAATGACATCTTCCATTTTTCTCTTATACCACAGCCATGTTACTTGGAAAACTCTGACCTTCAGATATGAAACCATGTTTCTAAAATAATGTAAAGCATAAAAGGCAAGAGGTTTAACTGTGATCTTACAAGACCCAGGCTTGCTGGCTTAAGGAAGGGTGGCTGGTCTTGTTTTTCATTATTCCCAGAGACTACAGCATGAAGAAGAGCATGTTTGAGTGTCTACTGACAGTTCTTTATAAACTATTAGGAAAGCATGCAGGAACAGAAGAATCATGGAAAAGAAGCAACAACAAAGTTTCTCTATCCTTATAATCCACTGGGAAAAGTGTGTGTTTTTTTACACATAGTGGAATGGCTGCTTATAAATAAGAAAGCCTTTATTATGTAAATTCACTGTGAAGAATGCACACCAGGTCAACAGGAAAGAGAAAGACCAAGTCAATGAGAATGATACATACAAGGTCAAAGTGAATGATTCGCATGATCAACAATGGAGAACATGCAAGGTCCAGTGAAGGATATGTACAACGTCAACATGGAGATGACACAAAAGGTCAGCATAAAGGATACACACCTTTTCTAGAGGGATTGATGTTGTCTCAATTCTCTTTCAATTGTCTTTAACATTAATGTGTAAGGTATGTGTAAATGTATACTATATTAGAATTCTAAAGCAATATAGGTCCATCTACACACACACACACAGAGAGAGACACACACACAAACACACACAGACACACACAGACACACACACACACACACACACACACACACACACACACACCACCTGTACTATTCGCTCTTCCTACAAGCCCAAAAATAGAACTCCGGCATCTGGCAGAAATAATCCTTCCTCCACTGCCACCTTGTAATACAAACTGATACAAAGCACAAGGGCAGCCTCTGTGCATCACACAAGAAAACAAATGCTTTATAAGGCACCAAACATCAAATTAATATTAATGGCAATAGCAATAATAATTTCCTTTAAAGTAATTGATTGATGTGAAGAAATAGCCAAACCAGTTGACATGCAGTTAGAATTCTATATTTTTCTTCAAAAAAACAATTCACCACCAATGACAAATAACAATAGAGCCACTAAAACTACCTGCCATGTGTCTAATGAAGACAGATTCTCTGGCTACCATGTAAAATTTGTAATATCCAAAGTGCTGCTGTAATTCATAGCTAATTAGTGTCTCGCTTTTATGAGAGGTGTCATGGCCCTAAGTCTCTTTTCTGATCTCCTCAGACCTCACAAGATTTGACAGCCATGTGTAGATCACAACAACCCAATTAGCACCCACCCCAACCTTGGGTCGCTGCTTCCCAGAGCTGCCCCAGCCTCAATAAATCATGCTCTGTCATGAAGCTCTTCTCTGACAGTGTAAGCCATTGCTGCCCAAGAAATAAAGATAATACTTTAAAGAAAAGTCATATAGGAGAGACAAAGATAGAAAAGGAATATTGTTTACCTTCCTTTAATGGCACAGCAGTCAGCAAAATTGAAGACCATCAATTCCAGCTGATTAAGAAGACAACTGCACTAAGAAATCAATCTATGAGCGGTCCATCTGATGCTCCTTAGTGATAATCAGCTGTCAGCAATTGGATTGTTTGTCTTATGTGGATGTACTGAAGCCCTTTTTCTTTCCGTTTCTCCATTACATATGCTTCTAACTAATAAGAGAATTTCCCTTTCAGCAAAACATATTCAGATGCATTTAGTTTATCCCCTGTGAATACACAGCAATCAGATAATTTGTTTGAAAGACTCTAAATTGTTTGACTTCATTGAAAAAGAATCTATAATGATTTGCTGGTCTCCAAAACAGTTCTACAGTGCTTCCTAAGACCATAAGCAAGCTCTGGAGTATTCATGCTTACAGCAGCCAATATCCTTGTAATTCTCTCTTAAGCCTCTCAAGCTGTTTTGTTCCAGAATACTCGTTGTAGAGAATATTCTGAAGAGTCACTGTAGCCCCAGCGTTATTTAAAGATATGTATGAGTCAGGTGACTCTACTTTCTATATCTTATGCTTATATGAAGCATTTAATTTAAATTTAATAAGCAACTATGACCAAATTGGATATATAAATAATGAGAAAGGCAAATCAACAAATATGGATACATTTAAAGAAGAAATGCCCTCATAGCTCTTTTTATTCAATATCTAGATTTCAAAAAGATTTGATTTTCCCTACTGTGAAAATGGTATTTCAATGAAAATATTTAAATATTAGTCTGCAGAGACTCCCTGTGGACCATTTTTATAATAGAAAAAATAATTGAAAATAACAACAATGTAAAGAATATAAAGCAAATCAAATAAAAAATGATGATTTCCTCATGCAAATGTAAACTTATGTAGCTTCTAAAATGGTAATACATATTAAGTAATAAGACCATCAGAAACATTCATAAAATATCACAAATCATAGATGACTTCACATCACACACCTGTAATTATATGTGTCCACATGTTTTTCATACACATACATGTTTGTGTTATAAATAGAGATGTACATTGGTATATATTTCATTGATTACAAGATCATTTCTGTTTTATTTCCTGTGTATGGAAATGTCCATGCATAAATATGTATACATAAATAAACATAGGTCAATTATAGAAAAAAAAGTAGAAAGAGTTTTTCAGGTCGAAAATGTATCTTCAGCATTCAAGATTGCTCTTTTAAATGTTTTTCCATTTTTGTATACATTTGCTTCATTGCCAGGAGTAAAGCTATTATATAAAATATTGGCTTCTACTTCTACCACCTAGATTTACACAGGCATATACTACTATGAAGTCCCAAACCGCCAGGGTATCTCTTCTGAGTGAAAAACCCCAATACTAAATGATTTCATTACTGCTTTAAGTGTCAGCAACATCTCAAAAAATCTGGGATCATTACGCTTAGGGATATCTCAAGAATAAAAATCAGAACAATCCTCATCCTCATCCATGGCACTGAGCAGGAATAAGGCTGTGTTCAGCTGATCCTCGAATACCGTATCAATTCAGTTCCAGAATCCTCAGGAGCTGAAGTACAGACCCAATACTGTGGGAGCCCATGGATGTGGATTCATTCCACCTTGACCAAAGGTCAGAAAGTTTGGGCCCATTCTTGCTCCTTCAAAATTATTGACAGGTGGTTTGGCCCAAGGTGTGGCTACTAACAGGATGTTCTAACCTAGAATGTGGTTACTTGATGCTATGGGTATTGAGAAGGTGATTACTTTGTTTGTTCCTTGTATCATGGTAAAGAAGCCTATTGTCTTCCCTTTCCTCTTTGGATTGAGGTATATAAAGTCTATGAGAAATAAACATGGAACGAATTTCAGTATTCACATTGGGTTGCCCTCCCGACTCTATCCTGTGTCTCTGTCTTTTATATCTTTAATTTTTCTACCTTCCATTTCTTAATCCTCATGCTTCCCTTCAAGCATGGACTAGGAAGCCATGCAGGACCCAGCTGATGTCGTCTGGATGGACACTGGATACGGCACAACATAAAATCTGTGTCTGCATTGCCTATATCAATGCCCTTGATTCTTCCTAGTGCCAACCCGCGTTCCCAAACTTTGAGACCACAGGTTTGTGAAAGGATGAAGGATGCCAAATTTGCACAACCTGGCCAGAGTTCCTGTCTGAATTCTTAAAATGTAACATTGTGAAGGTCACTGTAACTTCTAATGAGCCAAGAAGACATCATGAAATACACAAGATCATGATTAACATAAAACAGGGAAACAGACATGAAGGGAAACAAAATCTCTCTGAACCCCCCTAAATAGGTTTTATCTAGTCAGAAAAACAGACCACATGCTTAAAAGGATAATTATATATATATATATATATATATATATATATATATATATATATATATATATATCAGACTTAAAGAGATCTAAACAAGGCAAGAGAGTTTCACACCTAGAGGCAAGTTTGTGTGGCAACTCTAAAAAGGATATTCTGCATTACTGCATCTGGCCTGGAACATAGTCTTGTGAAAGCAGACATGCATGTCTGCAGTTGTAAAGATGCATCTTAAGTCCCCCAAGTTTCTGTTTTTCCTTAGGGCGGCACAGCGATGCATTTTGCCTTGAACTGAAAAACCATATTTGGCAAAATTATGCATCCAGTAGGTTGACTAAACAAATTTTCATCCAACATTTCAATTTTTCCTACTTATCAGATAAAGACAAGTGAAAACATAGAAGGGAAAATGGGAAGGAGGAAATAGAAAGAGAAATTGAGTTTTACAAGGTTTGTTTGACAATGGTACAATTTTTCTTTCTTGTCATGTCTTCAGAAGGAGACTAGACAATGCGAACCCCAACCATGTGATCCCTGGGCTTTTCATTTCTTATAAGTAGTTTATATTGGGAACTGTTTATAGAAAGGTCCAGTCATAGGGGTTCTTATCTAATTTTCATTACTCTTGAGCAGTTCAGCAGGTTTAATTTTGGAGAACTTGTGAATAAGAGAAATCTTGCAAATCTATCATTAGCACACACAAGTTCACATAGAATGCTCTTGACTGTAAACTTTCAAACTCCTATTCCACCATACCGCACAGCAATGCCCCTACCTGAGAGGGAAAAGTCCCCCTTCTGGCTTTCACTCTCTCTGATCAGAAAGGCGCCCGTCTGGTTTTCCGAATACTTTAGTTGCCTTTCTGCATCTGCTCTTTTGATTGCTCCAAAGAACCACCTGAAGAGGAGAGAGACATAAACCCCAATTAACCAATCAGAGTCATTTTAAAAAGAACAAGAAGTGAACATCGTAACATCAGAAACATTTGCTATTCCTTCAGTGAAACCGTCACACACACAAATGGTAGCTTTCGATACTTGAGTTGCTTTTTCAGATGGCGGTAACTCACTCCAGGATTCTTAAAATGAGAGTACAACACAGAAATCTGATTGATGCCTGCTCCATATGCTTCCTCACCTTTAATCCTTCCTAAGACCTTATGCTCATACAAGTGTGGCCACAAAAGGCTACATGTTACACTCACTGTCACCACCGAACTTCCACCAACAGATGGGGAGGAGAATTAAACATTCTTTCTCCATTCTTATGTCTTTTTCCCCACCACCATCACTACCAAAGCCCATGGTAATATGGAATTATCTCATATGTTTCTGGGAAACTTATTAACATAAGTGAAACTTTGATCAGTGAGCGGACTATATAAAGGTACTTCTCTGGCGATATGTTCTCCGTGCTACACCCATCTCTGCCTTTGCACACACACATGTTCTCACAGATCGATACTGTGAGTCAGATACTAAACACACAAGCTTGTGAATGTGATCAAATCAAGAGTTACAGATCTTCAATGTCTCAGTCAGTATAATTCTAAGTACAATTGTAAAAACTCAAATCCAAACACACAAATTAGTGCCAAGGATAAAGGACTCAGTGAACAATGTTAAAAATTCATGTGAAATAAATTTATATATAGACATAAATTAATGTATGCTGCCTTCAGAGTATATAATAATTTCACAAGAAGACCTACTAAAAAGTGAATTTTAAAACTTTCTGAGGCTATTGGGACAGAACAACAAACCCCTTCCAAAAACATCTACAGGACAAGATAAGCAAGACTAACTGGAAAACCTAATAGTATTTTGAATGTTCATTACAACACATCTTAAACTTCAATTTTAAAAATTACTATTAAATAAAATTAAGACACAAGTCATAAATCTTTTAAAATATTTGGAAAATATATAACCAAAATATGAGAGCTATTCAGATTGTACTGCGAGCTCAATAATCAATAAAAGACAAAGCAGGAGAAAATTGGCAAAGGCTATAAGTGCACAATTCACAGAAATAAAAAAACCCAAGAAACTAATAAAAATAAGCAGCATGGCCAGTGCCTATGCCACAACTATGTATTATAAACAAAATCAAAATGAAGTTTAAAGTCATACTTTATAGCTGGACACCTTACAGTCCTCCTATTGTCACGTGTGGGGGAAAATGTCAAACAGCATTTATGCAATTCTCATGGCAATATAATTTGATATAACCTATTCAGAGACCAATCTGTCACCAGCTGGTGGAGTTGGGTATTTGAGTGCAGCTCATATTCACTTCCTGACTCTGTGTTTAACGTGCTCAAGAAAAGAGGCAACAAGAAAATTCACTGAAGAATTGTAGCATTGGCACACAGAAAACAAGGGCAGGGAGGGTTCCTCAGTAGTAGAGCATGGTCTTAGCATGCTCTAGGGCCTGGGATGGATCCCCAGCACCATCAGACAAAGGACAGAACCTGAATAGCCATCCTAGAGAATTAACAGTTACAGGAATTGAGTGGAACTTTACACAGGTTAAAACAACTAAACCATAATTGCACAAAAGGAAGTTGAAGAACGATTCACACCATTATGATTTCATTTGTATAATACTGAAACAAGCAGATTTTCAAAAACTGTACACATATTTATAAATATGTACGAGCTTATTGAAAATGAATTGTTAAATAGTCAAGCATTTCCAGAAGTGGTAAAAATTCTCCATATTTCCAGCAAAGAAGCAGCACAAATGAAATATACTGATCAGCTCGGTGCATTTTCCTGATTCAAAGGGCATTGATTATCTATTAATTTATGTAGCAAGTTACATTTTTTCAAATTATGGTATCTCCTATATCTTATTTCCATGTGTAAATACTTTATTATATAAAGTTTTATGTGCATACATTACATGTGTATTTGGGATACTTATCTATTAGTGATGTTTCTTCTACCCAAGAAGGCAACCTTCATTTGTAGAGAAATTATTTACTAATTTTCAGAAATTCTGAACTTCTGTTTACTACATAGATACAATTTAAGTGTTTGACTGAATGTACCTGTTTATGTTATACTTAGAATTTTTCTTGGCTTCACTCCCATCAGGAAGGGAAGAATATAAATAAAAAGCTATTTTTTGCCAGGAGTGGCATTATAATATCATCATTCTCAAAGAGGACACACCTGCTGGAGATTGTAATCTTTAGAGCACGAGATGCCATTGAGCCTAACGGGGAAACAATAGCCCATCCTACCCTTTGCACCTGCGGAAACTCTTCCTTAGTTTGAGGTTGAAGCTCCTAGCAGGACTTTTGCTGTCATTGGCTCTGACTTTTAGAGACCCTGCTGGCACCATTTCTGGGAGGACATGAACATCAAAGCCATTTCAAACCACTCCTCAGCTGCTGTTGTTCTTCTGAACAGTGAACAGTGGGGACCAAGAAAGATGCAGACATCATAGGACATGTGACATGCATAGAGTCTACAGACCTCAAAACGTGATCTCTAGGCTTTGCATGTAAACACTAAAATGAGAATTCTCTGGCCTCAACCCACCTGCTCAAATAGACTCTGAGGGCTGTAGACTAGTAATTAGGAACTTAAGAAACCTTCTGTGCAGTTTGATGTACCTTAAAACCTTAGAACTATGGATATATAGAAATAGCCAAGAAATTAGAAAATTGTACAAGATACCCGAAAATAAATCAAAGTTTGACACGTAGTTGTGAAAAGGGTTATTGTGTAAATGACCCCACATACATCCAATCACATACACTGTGTTGACAATGAAATTACTGTTTTTATTATACCATACCATGACATGGAAAAGATACTAACTGTTCCCAAAAGAAGATATCAGTAATACTTAGATACTAGGAGAAATAAGTGTTGAGAAAACAGAGAAAAAAAATGCCTGTTGTGGAAGTAAGACATACATGACCAAACCCTGAAATGTGTTATGTAAATATTCGTCGGGTGTCTATCCTACTGACATGGGATATAGAGAGCCCACTGTTGAACAAAAAGGGTAAACTTCAGAGCAATAGGAATGTTCTATTTATTTATAGTATAAAAACCAGTGAGATGTGTATACATCTCTGAGACAAATGAGAGATGATGTAAATAATGACAGAGGACCCTCCGTTTTTACTCTGTGTTCTCTATAATGAGAAGGTTTCTGATAGAATGTAATTTTTTGTAGACAATTAAAAGAAGTCACTTAAGAGTACACTGCAAAAACTACATGTTACCATGTCAAGACTCAAAATGTTGACAATCAATACTGAGACAGCCAAGTGGTGGTGGCCCAAACCTTTAATCCACTCAGGAGGCAGAGGCAGGTGGATCTTTGTGAGTCTTAACAGCAACATCAACTGGTATAAAGTAGGCATCTAGGTCACTTCTAATTCTAAACAGATGTGTATAACTTCCTCCAACAGTTTAAAGAGAAGCACCGCTCGCAGTAAATGCTGAGCGAAGTGGATAAAAGCTGACCTATAATGTCTTCTGTCTCACTAAAAGCTAAGGCAGCTACAGTTGATTTCCTAACTCCACGGGCAGATCCTGGAGGTGAGGGAGAAACTATATCTCATGAGCAAATGAGAAAAGAAAAGTACAGGTTGACTTGGCAAAATAACCTATGTGGCAAGTCGATTAGAAGAGCATGCCATTGGAGTTGGGCTCAGGATGCCTATGCAGCCGGCATCCATCATTACACTGTAAATACCAGTGTGACTGGGGAGACTTCATGGCACTGTGACAGAACACCTACGGTATTCAGGGTGCACTGACCCACATATGGTCACTTATCATATCTAAACAAAACCTGCCCACCTAGAGTATCCCGGAGCTACTGTGTTTCTGTATCTCTTTATCACTCACTTGTGTTTATGTTTCAACAACACTGCCAGAAAGGCCTCTGTCAAGTTCCTGTTCCAAGTAATCAGGCCTACTCCTTCTATGAACTCTTCTGGGTTCAATGTTCCCTTGGCTCAGGGGCAACTACGCCTCCTTCTCTTCCCCTTCGCATTTATGATCACAAGAAAGAGAAGAAAGGAATTCTCAAAGGAATTACATTGCTCATTCCTTCCTTTCCTCCCACCCCACCAAAACCTTTCTCTAATTGGACCCACAGAAATGATGGCAATATGTCATTATGTTTTCTCTTCAACCTTGATCATTTCTACTTCTTCCTCTTAAGCGGGACCCAAGCACAACTGTCACGAATACCATATGTAACCATTATCTGTCCCATCTTCATGCTTACATCACTGGGGTTAGCCTCTGAAAATATGATCAGGTACATCTCACAACATGGACAAGGCTCTTTGTTGGAGTTGGTTGGTGAGTTGGTTGCTTTGTTTTGATTTAGCTGTCTGTTTTGTGCTTATGAAATAAAGCCTACTGATGTCGAATTTCAGGCCTTCGAGCACATGGGCATTAGCCACCATCCAACTTGTCTCACCTACATCTAAATCTATACTTAAACTCACTTCCCCAAAATGCCGACAGCATTCAGAGACTGCCCTTCAGGTTTGACCCAAAGCATGACAAATTAGTGCGCCAATTTTTTTTTAAATTCATTTATTTATTTTACATCCTAACCACAGTTTCCCCTCCCTCCTATCCTCCCAGTTCCCCCCCACCTCCCCTCTGCCTCCCCAATCCACTTCTCCTCTGTTTCTGTTCAGACCTCTCACAGATATCAACGAAACATGGCATATCAATTTGCAGAAAGACTAAGCACCTCCCTATGTATTAAGGTTGGGCAAGGCGATCCAGCAAAAGAGTCAGAGACAGCCCCAGCTCCCACTGTCAGGACTCTCACAAAAAGACCAAGCTATACAACTGTCAGATATATGCAGAGGACCTAGGTAAGTTCCATTGGTGCACCGAATTTTAATTTACTTGTTTATTTTAAGTCATTTTTCGCTAAAGACCTATCTAGGCCAAGGACTACATATAATACCCTCACAGATCTCTGGTAGAAAATACTAGCCAAGTGTCCTTTGCAGTTATTAACTAAATAATTGATAAAACTATTGATGCATTGAACTTTGGCATGGGATTTATAGTCGTATTTATTCTGAACATTGAACTTTAGATAATGTGTTTCTATGTAATCTTCTGTGCTTGTCGGGGAGCTTGAACTATAAAATGCCTCTGTGCTAGCATCCAGTTGCAGTGCAGTTCTGATGTTAATTAGCCTAGAACATAGACTCCTATTTGAACTCATTTTTTCAGGAAAAAAAACAGAGCTTTTGTACAGGAGCATGAAGATAGAAATGAGGCTGGCTTCTCCATTCTTTGAAAGGAATCTATTGACTGCACACACCTAATGTTGATCAGATGACGTCACTCAAAGTCAGCATCTGAGGTCGGACTTATTAGCAAGTAGGAAGTTCACACTTGGACCACTTGATAAAGCATTTTTATTGCTGTTGCACACCCCAGTCGTCATCACGAAGGGGAAATTTTGAAGGAATTAAACTGTGTTTCCTCATTGGAGGGGGTGACTGTTCGTTAAAGAATCCGGTTCTAACCTGAGCCCACTTCCCTCAGCGGACAAAATCACACGATCTATCACACAGTTTACCATGGGAGAAAGTGCAGAGAATCCAGCATGGTTCCAAGAAGCATTTTGGAAGGGAACTAGGAAACCAAGTGGTTTCAGAAAGTAATATCCCATACAGCCACTAAGAACTACACAGCTATGAAAAGGCTAACAGAGACAGCGAGAATAAACACTTGTGATACTTTGTGAAGCAATGCATTGCTAGACCATCTTCAGGCCAGCTGTCTTTGACCTTCATGGAACATGAGGAAGAAACTAGGTAAACGGGACCACACATATACAAAAATTAAGCAGATCATTAAAATTTGCATTTATTTTGTAATTGGGGATTAGTGGTATCGTTATGGATGTGTACTTGACTTGTCAGATTTATGGGAAAGTCACCTAATTTTTCCTGTAGGTTGTGGAAATCCAAACTCAGATCCTCATGCTTACACAGCAAGTGCTGCTTCAGCCACTGAACGACTTCCCCAGGCTCACAAAAGAATGCTCGAATTTATTAACAGTAAAGAATTCCTAGCTATGAATGTTATCATTCTGTCTTCGTTAAAATATTGAATATGTTGAAATGATATACAGAATATGCTTTCCTTTGGGAATTGCCATTAATTACCCTGGTCTAAATGTTGTCGAATGACCCAGCTGGCAAACACATACCCACCATGAGTGCAGAAAACTCTGAGGCTTTGAGGTGCTGTAGTGGTGCCAACCGTGTCAAAATTAGATGACTGATAAATGAAGTACTGCAAACATCTTGAAGACACTGTAACCACATTTTAACCTAATACCGCCTACATAACTAGTAATTTTATCATTTTCTATGTATTTAATATGTTGGAATTCATTGACGTCAATTTCATACTAACTATATTGTGAAAAGATGAAAAGGCAGAAAGCCTATTAACCATTTCTTTGAGACTCTAAAAGCATCAAATTTAAGTTTTGAGTTAAGTATTAAGGGAACAGGGAGCATGCCATCATAAGAATGCATAGTTAGAGAAATTCACAGTCAGCTGGAAGTCAAGATAGGAATAAATTGGAAAAAGAGGCCAGTTAAGACACCCGGGAATAATATAGGGCAGAATATTCTATTTTCTATTCAGTGACCACCTGCCATTGAGATGGAGTTGAAGTCTGTGGAATAAATGAGAAGAAAGAGAGAGCAGACATAGGTGGCTGACTAGCTGGAAGCCAGGGGAGGTTGAACATAATGCTGGGTGGACTGCACTGTGTATCTGAAGGTGGTGGTACAAGACAGAAAACAAAAAACCAAGAAAGGAGGCAGAGTTTTTAAGTTCTTCTCCATGTGCAGCAGAACAGGGCAGGAGGAATTCAGAGGGTTTCTTGTGTGTTCACGATGTCAAAGCAACCAGATGAATAAAAGAAAATGAATAGACTTTCAGAGAATCACAAACAAATGCAGACTTTAGGACTGAAGCCAGTACCCAGATTCCTCAGACACAATTTGGCCAACATCTCTTAGCATTTGTTTCTCATTGAGAAATAAAGAATACCCACCACTTCATGTGTTTCTGTCACTGATGTGTGCAGAAATGCAAGACAACGGAAGCCTTAAACATTCGCAGAGGAGTTATTCGGGCTCTATGATTCTTTAACCAAGGGAAAAGAGGAATCTCTTTAAAAGGAAGAGGAATGCTTTATGAAAATTAACTGCACATAGGATGTAAAGAATACGTTGAATTATAGTGGAATATATGAAGTAGGATTTTTTCATACATCTGCCTTAAGCCTATAAATATCAAAATATGCAAATTAAACTTTGTATGTGAGTGTATGTGTGTGCGGTGTGTGTAAACAATATGTGGTATGTGCATATGTGTATGTCTATGTGAGTGGCATTAGTGTATGTGTTTATATGTGTGTTCATGTATGTGTTTATGTATGTATATGTATGACATATGTAGTCATGTGTATGTGTGTATGAATGTGCTTGTATGTGTATATCTGTATATCTGTATGCGTGGTGTCCATATATATGTGGGTATTTGTTTACATATGGTATGAGTACATGTGTGCATGTATGTGTCTATATGCGTATGTATGGTGGATATATACATGGTTATGTGTGGTGTATGTGTATGTATAAGCATGTATGTTTATGTATATGCATGATGTACATATATATGTGTGTATGTGAATGTGTTTGTGTGTATATATATAGCATATACATATGTGTATATGTGTGTGTTTACGTTTGTATGTATGTTTATGTTTTTTAAAAAATATTTATTTATTATGTATACAATATTCTGTCTGTGTGTATGCCTGCATGCCAGAAGAGGGCACCAGACCTCATTACAGGTGGTTGTGAGCCACCATGTGGTGCCGGGTATTGAACTCAGGACCTTTGGAAGAGCAGGCAATGCTCTTAACCACTGAGCCATCTCTTCAACCCCTATGTTTGTATTTTTTATGTGGTGTGGTACAGTGTGTGTGTTTGTGTGTGTGCGTAGCTCCCAACACAAATGCACAGATAATTTTTCCCTGCCCTTTGAGAGTGTATTAAAGCATGTTCCCCAAGCAGCCAAGAAGGCAGACACAGAGTCCATTAAAAGGCAGAACAGGTTTACCCATTTTCTCTTTTTAAAAAATAATTTGGTACTGTGCAGCCAGATGCTCAGTGAACATCACTTAAATAATAAGTACCAATTCTAGTTCTACCATCAGTAACTCAATATTGCTTATTTCCGATGAAAATGAAAATCAGGGAACAGCAAAATGTCGGACCCTGAGCAGGTCCACAAAGCCACTTGCCTCTGCTGGACCACAGCCAGAGCCAGTGCCAGAAACTGCACCCTCTGTTTTTGGTGTCAACAAGCTGCTTGTCAGGACACAAAGGACAGCTCCCAAATGCTAGTGGTTTCTTTTTTTGAAATCTGAAATTAGTTTCCTGGTTTTGTTTTTTTTTTTTTCATAGAAACCATTGAAAAGGCAGCTTCACAAAAATAATGTGCCCCACTCGTCATAGCTGCCACGGGAAAGCACTCAGAAAAATAGCCCACTCCAGTCCCCAGTGCCCCTCAGCCAGGTCTCAGCTCTCAAACTTCAGGAAGAATGTGTACAAGGCAAACATTGCCAACTGGTCTGAGGTGACGATTAGGGTATGCTACAGGTCTTGAGGGCAGTGGGGAGTTCTAAACCAGATCACCCAATGGGCACATCTGAAAAACATAGCCTTGCTTATGGAAAGAAGGGCCGTAGAAATAATTCCAGGAAACTCAAAAGTGTCTCTCTACAGCTGTTATTAATTAGCAAACCACAATAAAGTGAGATTGGATTCCACAGTTTTAGAAATTGATAGAACAACTTTTCTGGGTACTAAAATGCCATGCTAACCTCTTCATCAAAGACTGAAGGGCAAGAGGTGGGGGCCCTCATGGGCCTAGGTAGTAGGCTTTAACCAACTGTTCTTCAGGACCTATAAAAGAGATTTCTATATCTTAACAGTTTCAAACCCCCTGCTGTGGGAATGTGGGCATGCAGAAACCAAAGATCCAAGAGCTTTGAAAATGGGAATCAAACAGGCCAGGAGAACAGATTTCTGCAAGGTTGGTGATGGTAGATTAATTATAAAAGAGCCCTTTCTTCCCACTGACTTCCACTCGCTACAGGTTACGATGTTTAGAAGGGAAGCCATCCTCTTCAGATCAAGCAGGCCTGAGCACTGTGAGCCCTCTGTCCCTTTCATATGCTGTTCCTGGTTTACTCCAGTTTGCACACGTTTGCTAAAATCCCCCCCTTTCCTACCACATTTGCAAGCTCTAAGCAGCTATGACTTTAGCCTATCACTCTAATCCCCCAGCTCAGGACAACACCAGGCATCAAATACATTCTCCATACTGTAAATTGAATACGTGAGGGATGAGCAAATAGTTGTTTGGGGAAATAAATCTTGTAATCAAAACTGAAAGCTGACTAAATCATTCAAGATAGTAGAAGTTGAACTCTTCATATAGAACAAAGCAACAAATCAGCTCTGCCAGTCATGAGTTAACCCTGGTCAGTCATGTGATCACAGCCACACAGCAAGGTGACAAAAAATAGTCACAGGAAGACTTCCTGTTCACTTCTAGTTTAGACTTCACCGTGTCATCATGTACACTGCAGTCTCATTGTCGTGGTGAAGTACGGAGTGGTCAGATCAAGGGCCTCAATCGCAGATATTGTGGGGAGCGGGAAGCGGGGGAGGAATGAAAAGGAACCGAATTGTTTGTCGTGGAAATAGTAAGCAGAGTCCATGCTGCCACATGCACAAAGCGTTCCATGTGACCTATTTAACCTATGCAGACCTGGGGCTAAGAAATGTGGGTTTGCCTTCAAATCTTCCAGGGTTGGTCTGAAACAATAAACAGTTATGAGCTGTGAAGAGCAACCCTTTGAGGTCTAAACGTGTTCCTGGAGGAACACAGGAGGATTTTAGGATGCTGAATTATCTATTGTTTAGACATTGGTTTGGGTGCATAAGAATATAAATGTGAAAGTAGAAAGAGAAATTACACTGAATAAACATTTAAGCAATCTGAAAGTTATAAATTCTGCGGCATATAATGAGTGCCAACATCTCAAGCTTTTCAAGATAAAGTACTAACAATGATTTAAATAAAAGATTAATCAAACATTTCAAAGGTAAAATCAAACTGTTGTTCAATTCTTTTGATTAAAAAAAGAAATAAGGCTTGTGACATGGCTCAGTGGGCTTGCCACCAAGCTGAATGACCTGCATTCAATCCCCAGGACCTACATGGTGGGAGAAAAAAAACTCATCCTACAAGTTGTCCTCTGACCTCCACACATGTGCCATAGCATGGCACACTCACATGCATACACAAGCGCACGCACATGCACACACACACACACACACACACACAAATAAATAAATGTTAAATAAAAAAGAGTATTTCAAAGCCATTGTCATGTAAAGAGCCAAAAAGAATTAAATAAAAACTGTATGGGAAAAAAGTATAGAGTGAAGTTAACCAAAACTTTCTAATTATTGTAGTAAATGATACTTATCATCTGCTCCAGACGGTGTGAAATTATTTCTTTTATGAGTCTACTTAAATTATTTTTTTATATTTTTAAATTATTCTCTTTGGTATAGTTTGAGTATGAAATGTCCCTCACACTCATGTTTTGACTGCTGGATCCCCCGTTCTTGGCCCTGTATTGAAAGTCATGAAGTCTTCAGAGTTGCTGTCTACCGGCAGGGACCGCTCAAGAGTACAGGTTTTTCATGGCAGGACCACTCCTAATTCTAGACATAGCCATGTTGGCAATCTTCTTTACATCCTCCCACTGCCACAGAGATGCTCACACCCACATAACCCTTTTCTACTTACTTCTATGAGGTATTTTGGGTTGGGTAATATTAAAAAACACAGCTCTTTAATCAAACTTTTAATAAATAAGATTCTATTATTTTTGATAAAGAGAATGCTCCCACCATGTTGTCAATTCTGTAGACCATAAGATCTTTTGCTGTGGAGAAATACTTCTGATAGACAAAAAAATCAGTGACAAGACATGGCTTCTCCAGCTCTTGGGGTTTCCATGTTTGTGCTTACCACATGGCTTCTCCAGTTCCCTGGGTTTCCATGTTTGTGCTTACCACAAACATTTGCAAGCTCTGTGTCACAAGAACTTTTAAATATATTTCAAGGTTAATATGCTTGGGGCTGGAGAGATGGCTCAGCAGTTAACAGCACTTGCTGTCCTTGTACAGGTCCAGTGTTCAGTTCCCAACGCCCAAATCAAACTGCTCACAACTGCCTGTAACTCCAGTTCCACAGCATCCAACACCTGCATCTGTCTCTGTCTCTAGGGGACCTGCACATGCATGGCATTCACTCAGACAGACATTCACATGGGAACACTTGAACATGCATGGCGTTCACTCAGAGAGACACTCACATGGGAACATTTGCACACGCATGGTGTTCACTCATGGCATTCGCTCAGAGAGACACTCACACGGGAACACTTGCACACACATGGCGTTCACTCACACAGACACTCACATGGGGGGAGCACTTGCACACATGAGGCATTAATTCGCACAGACACTCACATAAAGACATAAATGGGAATAAATAATTCTGCTTTAAATATGATTTTCCCCAGCATTCAGATAATTCAGTAATGATATCTTTATAATCTTACTTCTTATAAACATCTTATAAGTTTTATAAATGTGAAAAATCTCCAAAAAAAAAAAAAGCGCCGGGCGGTGGTGGCGCACGCCTTTTAATCTCAGGAGGCAGAGGCAGGCGGATCTTTGTGAGTTCGAGACCAGCCTGGTCTCCAGGACAGGCTCCAACGCTACAGAGAAACCCTGTCTCGAAAAACCAAAAGAAGAAAAAAAAAGCGCAGTGTGGAGAAAGGCCTGAGTGAATGTGTGTCGCTGAAGTGAGCTGACCCATGTTAAGGATCCTTAGCACCTCAGACCCAAGGAAGAATAGCAGAGCTTTTCCCCAGGATGAGACTTATCTGGTCCAAATATGGATGTTGATGGTGTGGGCAGGAAAGCATCCACTATAGGTTTTTTTTATCCTCCCTCCTTATTACCAGCCTGAAGAATGGAAATGCTCCCCTGACAAAAGCTGCTTCTACCCAGAGTAGCTAAATTGTCTCCTTGATCCAGCTGCACAGCATAAACCTGTCTCCTTGTTTATCTATCTGTGATAACACGCCTCCTTGATTGAACTCTATCCAATAGCCGTGCCTCCCTGTTCAACTCTGTATAAAAAAAAAAAAAAAAAAAAAACTAAGTGCATTGGGCTTTCAGAGTATTGTGTCTCTTCATCAGAGAAGCCGGAGCCCTCAAGCCACGCTTCTGTCCACATGTCCATCTCACTTTTCTTTATTTCCTTACCACTCTGAGACAGCTGCGAACCCCTGGGAGCCAGGCATGGACACTGTAGAACATATTATTAATATATAAATGCATAAATGCTCTCTGAGGTTTACTGTGAGCTAGAGAAGTAAGGCAAGACTGTGTTCACTTATACATCCACATTAGTATTGGGAAAACACTCACGTGGGCTGCTCTGAAAAGAAGGGCACAAAAGCTGCTTAACTGTGCCATTCATCATCTTGATGTCAGATAATTGGAGAAATACACTTTCAGAGGAATGTGTCATGAGGAAATGTTTCATAATTGACGTGTGTGATCAATATGCCAACGGTGTGGCCAAAACTTCACACAGCGACTGGAAAGGCGGGGGCTGGGAGAAAAGCCCTGTGCAGGGCAATGGGCCAAGGCACATAACTACACTTCCTACTTAAAATGCTAGTTTTAGGGATCTAGTTCGCAAGAAAGGAATAAGGGTTTTCTGCCTTGTGATCTCTCCATGATCCTTGCAATCTCCATTCCATTGCATGCCAGCAGTCAAAATTCAGTTGACATTCATGGTCACATTACTTCCTATGAGAAAGTTTTGACAACAATGATAAGAAGGTTATGAAATTTGTGCAGCATAAATGGCCGAAGACTACAATCATGCAACTATTACTGTTGCATTTTAAAAGCGGTAACAGATATATTCCTTTGAACAAATTGAAGGGGAAAAAAGTAAAAGTTACATATAAAGGACAGCTAAGATAGAAAAACTAAGGTCGTAATGAAAATGGTCATAGGGAAGAATAAAGGCCAGAGGGTGGAAGGATGAAAAACCAGAGTTGGGAAGTGAGGTTTTCATAGCAGCAAGCAGAAGACAGGAAGGCAAGAAGCCTAGAGGGAGCCTGAGAGGACAGAAACGCTCTGCATGGTAACTGGGCATACTTACACAGTAGATACATTTACCAGTCTTCATTAAAGGGAAACCTAAGATCTGTGTCTGTCACTATGATAAACTGTGCTTCATAAAAGTTAGGTTAGGAGGGTGGAGAGACGTCTGAGCACCAACATTCAGTGCCTCACAACTGCCTTTAACTCCAATTTCAGGTGACCTCTTCAGGCGTTTGTGGACAGCAGGAATACCTGTGCTGTACATACATACATGCAAACGCACAAACACATACAAAAGTCAATCTTTTTTGATGATTTATTTATTTCTATTTTATGTGTTTTGGTGTTTTGCCTGCGTTTATGTCTCTGTGAGACTGTTGGATACCAGGATGTGGAGTTACAGACAGTTGTCAGCTGCCATGTGGGTGCTGGGAATTGAACCCAGGTCTTCTGGAACAACAGTCAGTTCTCTTCACTAGTGAGCCATCTCTCCAGCCCCAACAGTAAATCTTGTTTAAACTTGCTTTTGAAAACTGATTTGCAGCTTCCATCCAGTTGAGTACAGCTGTTGTAACAACTGTAGGTTTGGTCACATTCTCTCAAAATCTATTGTGTTTTTTTTTTAAATTGGACAGTGACGTTGACTGGACTTGAAATATAATTTCTTCCCTTCATCAAAGTCTGTAATGGCAAGCATCTCTCTTCTGTTCTTAGTTCATATGAACAAGAATGTCATGGAATATGTTAAAATCAGGCTGTACTTTATATGTTATAATCATATGTTAAATGTCACATTGGAACCCATCGTTTTTATACATTCAATATACGCTAATAAAAATTTTAAAGAAGCAATACCCTGCTGTGGTAGGTTTCTTATTAACTTTATGCTTCCTTAGTTTAGACTTAAAAATAACAAGACTGGCTTTGTAAACGTATGCAATCAGTGTCTGATCCCAGAAAGCCTCTTCCTGTAGCTGTGCCTACAGAAGCCATGAGCATCTGAGAACCTATACGTGCACACCACCAGAAAAACACCATCGTGTACACATGCACTCTCTTATTTAAGGTTCCTGCTGTTGTGATGAAACATTAAGGCCAAAAGCAACCTGGAGAAGAACGGGTTTATCTTGCTTTCACTTCCGCATCACAGTTCATCAAAGGAATTTGGGGCAGGAACCTGGAAGCCGGAACTGAAGCAGACTGTCACACACAGAGAGACACGGCCTCACCCATACCATCAGACTCTTAACTGTCCTGTCTTTTGCTGAGTTAAGATCTTATTCTCATCAAAGGATTAGATATGGAAATGTGAGCTGCTTGGACATAATATCTACTTCCTGTTAAAATAGTTACCTTGAAAATAAAACAAAAAAGGCTTCTGGAGGGAGGGCATTAAATCAAGGAACTGCAAGGATTTTAGACTTCAGGAACAGAAGGAATTGGAACCAGTGAGGTCTGAAAATAAGCGTGAATGATCTCATGCCAGCTGCTGCTGCTCCTTCCTTTAGGAAGTTACAGAAACTTTCACCATGCTCAGAGTCTAGCAGGAGCCAGACCCAGTGTCAGGACAGCAGCTCATATACGAGCACTGTAGCGAAATAAGCTTCTAACTGGCTGGGGAGTCTGAATACGCAGAGTAAGACAGGAACTAAACAAAAATTTATTTTCACTTTTATTAGAAAACTGAATAAAACCTTATCTTTAAAATCTATATAGGTATGTTTGCTGTAATGAACTAAAACCCCTGCCTGAGGGCAAACTCATCACTGGCTTTTGTCTGGTCCACAAGCGTACATTTCCACATAACTAAGTTCTTACAATCAGGCTTGTAAATGCATGCGTATACATTTGACCTTCTCAACAACCCGTCCTATTCTAAGACCCCAGTGCTAAATGTGCATGGTTATATTCTCCTTTATTATACTCTGCCAGGCCTCCTTTGCCTTGTTCCCCAGGAAAAGGTGAGTGTGCTATCTGCTCATTCTACAGTCCCGTGAGGTAGGACAATCAGATCCATAGCCCCACGATGCAGGACAATCAGACACGACAGGGAGTCAAGTCAAAGCAGGAACTCAGTTTATTACTATGAGCATCAGCTTATATAGGATAAGTAATATTGTGTGATGTGGGGGTACCTCCAGCCAATGAGAGAGAGCCAAGCCCTCCCTCTGGCTGGAGGGGCATCTACCTAGATTTTGATGTCTCATCCCCCCTCAGTAGCTTTGAGACTATCCTACAAACTTGAGCCAGGCTTTTCTCTGTTCTACAGGCCTCGAGGTACAGGCCCTGCGATAACTTTGGCCCAACAATACTCTATTTCTCAATATTTTTCCTATCACTAATCTTTGTACATTATAATTATCTGATACCAAAGTCATCCCAACCAGATTAGTTCCATAACAGAGCACGAGGGAATAGGCTGCCATTCTGTTCACGCTTTAACTAAACTTAGTTACTTGACTTGCTGTTGACTAGAATGTTGGTGATGTAATATAATCTCTGATCCTAGTTTCTTTGTTTGTAAAAATAGTGCTACTAATTCTGTTTGTTGTTCATTTTTTTACCTTTTGTCAATTGAATGCAGAGCCTTGTCTGGATGAGGCAATCACTCTATATTTCTAGTGTCTACTTCTTACACAACAACTGCAAAGAGGAAAGTTGAGCTCAATACAGCATCTTAATCTCCTCTTGATATTTCTATTGAAGGGCCTTCATTCTACTAACCCACCAATGACCATATAATGCTCAGAGAACAGTAACCTTGTCTTTCTGCCTCTTCCTTTTTTTATTGACCACACCTACAGAAGAGGTACTTTGTCATTCTTCACATTGCTTAGCACCATCAAAAATATTTTGAAGCTGGACAGTGGTGGCACATGCCTTTAATCCAAGCACTCGGGAGGCAGAGGCAGGTAGATCTCTGTGAGTTCGAGGTCAGCCTGGTCTACAAGAGTTATTTTCAGGTCAGGCACCAAAGCTACACAGAGAAACACTATCTCAAAAAACTAAAAATAAATAAACAAATAAAAATTGAAAGGAAAGACTGCAACTGGGTCAACTATGCTTTTCATAGTCTTTTCTCCATTTATTCATTGGCACAGGTTTCAAACCTAGGACCAAGAACATAGGCTTCTATTGGTAAGTACTTAGTCGGCTGAGGAGATGATTCAGGCTCTAAACTGCTTGTCACAGATCAGGGAGGACCTATTTGACACCCAGCATGTGCGTGAGAACCTAGGCATGTCAAGTTATGTCTGTAATTCTTGCAATGGGGAAGGTAGATTCCTAGAGATCATTGGCTGCTCAGCCTAGCCACTTTGATGAGCTCTAGGTTCAGTTAGAGATCCTGTCATAAAACAATGTGAAGAAGTGCTTGAGGAAGGCACCCAGCATTGACCTCTGGCCTATAGATAGAAAGGCGGGTGATAAAACTATTGAGGAAATAATTCATTTATTAAAATGAAAAACATTAGAGCAAATTCTTCAGAATCCAGGACTAGACAAATAATTCTATTTCTCTTTGGGAAATATTTCAGGAGTACTTCCCAAAGGCCTGTGTGTTAAAGGTTTAGATTCTGGTCTCTGTTAAGTGGCAGAGCCTTTAAAAAGCTGAGCCTCCTGGGAGGAAACTGGGTCATTGGGGGTGTATCCTTGAAGGAGATACCAGCACCTCTCTCTCTCTCTCTCTCTCTCTCTCTCTCTCTCTCTCTCTCTCTCTCTCTCTCTCTCTCTCTTCCTCTGTTTCCTGGACACTGTGAATAGGTTTCACTCACTGAGCACTTCCACTAGCATGTTGTTTGTGTCACGGAGTCAAGGCTAAAGACTCCCATCTCTTTCATCTCTGGCTACCTAATAACACTGTTCATTTAAATTGTTCATCTCAAGATTTTGTCACCCTAACAGAAAACTATCACAAAGGAAAATGTGAGAATATTAAACCCCAACACAGAGAAAAGCTTTGGTTGCCTAAATACTTCTGCTAGAGGAAACAATGTTCAGATTGACAAACAATGGATGATGTGCTTATAGATTACATATCTGATAGAAGATTACTATCTAGAATTATGAGAAATTCTTCAAAGACGATAATAGGAAAAATTCATCCTAAAAGGTTGGACAAAAACATTCAGAAAGATTTTGTAGAAGTTAAAATGTGGAAGTATAAGCATGGAAAGATGCTCAACATCATTAATCATTAGAGAAACAAATTAAAATCAAACAGTATCATTACTTCAAGAATGACTAATGCAAAAACTATTAACTATTAAATGCTGATATGGATTGAAGAAGAGGTGTCATTCACACATTGTTGGTAGGAATAAAATGACAGAGCCATTTGTAATAATAGTATGGCAGATTTTTACTAAAATGAAACATGCAGTGCCATATGGTCTAGCAATTACACACATGGGCACTTATCCCAGAGAAATTAAAATTTATGCTCACATCAAAATCTATATAAAATATATTTGCAGTGTCTTCATTCATAAAAACCAGAGATTGGGAACAATTCAGATCTGTTTCAGTGGATAAATGATTATTCATTCTATGTACATTCAAGTCATTGAAGATTATAAAATAATTAAAAGGGAGATACAAGTGCCTTGAAGTCTATATAATGTCCAGGAATTTTTGTTTGATGACAAAAAAAAAATGCCAACATCAAATAAATTACATAATGCTGTGGAACAATGATCTTATACCCTTTAAAGATTTGTCAGTTGTATTATTTTAATATAATTTAAATTAATAAAACACTAATTGGCCAGTGGCCAGGCAGAAAGTACAAGCAGGGTGACCAGGCAGGAAGTAGAGGTGGGGTGATGAGAACAGGAGAATTCTGGAAAGAGGAAAAGTCAGTCTGCAGCCATCACCAAACAGAGAGGAAGCAAGATGAGAATGCCTCACTGATAAAGGTACCAAGCCACATGGCTTACACAGGCAAAAATTATGAGTTAAGATGTAAGATATAAAAGTTTATAAGAAGGCTGAGATAAGTTTATAATAACGCAGTAGACCTCTGTGTGTTTTGTTGGGACGAACAGCTGTGGGACTTGGCAGGACAGAAAACCTCTGTCAACAGCTTGATATTCTTGAAATTGAGTTAAATAAGTAAACACTTGCATTTGCTAATACCAAGGCTGGAGACTGTAAGCAAGACAGAGGAGGTCAGGTAAGAAGCAGAAATGTGGCAGGGCTGCTATATCTAAGCAGAAGGCAGCCCAGTGTGGATATAACATCTGTATCTTCAACTGGTTGTGATGTTGTAGTGTAACTTTGAAAGCTGTTCACCGTTAGCAAAATGGAATCATTTCTATCACCTGTAGCTAAATCTATGATCATCTCAAAGAAAGACAAAAGACCTGCTAGACAGCTCAGGAGATAAAGACACTTGTTATAAGCCTGAGGACCTGAGTTTAGGTTGGAGAGAAGCCACTCCTGCGAGTTGTTCTGTCTAATCTTCATGTGCACCATGGCATGCGTGTGCATGACAGAGAGAGAGAAAGAGAGAAAGAGTGATGGAGAGTTAAATAAATCAATAATAAATGCAATTTTAAAATTTATAATAAAAATAAACTGATTAAAAATTATAAAATCCACAAGATCTTGAGATGTGGTAGGAACTTGCTAGCAAGTGCAAAGTCCTGGGCTCTAGCACCAACCAGTACCACATAATAGGCATGGATATTTACAAATTACTCTTCTACTAAACACTGCAGTATAATTAAAAGAGCTAGAAAGAAAAAATGAATTTACTTGTACTATACATATTAATGTTTAGAGTATTACAAATTACTGTTATGCAAGATTTCAAAATATTTATGTGCTATGTATGCAAAGTATTCAAATGAAAGAGTGAATTTGATCAAAGTTTGTTATACACATAAGTAAAAATGTCACAACAAAACCCATTATTTTATCCAATGACCAGAGGCTAATAAAAAAATGAAAAAATGTTCACATCATTATGTAAAATTCAGTTTCCATTATCTACAAGGAAGAAAATAAATGGCTAAAAAATTATTTGGGCTTGTAAGGCTTAGAAAAAGTGATAAACATTTGCGCTCAAAAAAACTCAGAGGAAAAGGTCCCAAAGTACTAACATACACGCCACAGCTTAAAGCCAATGAGATGGCAAATATCAGCCTGAGTAGAGGAATTCAGTGTTGAGGTCAGCCTCGAACAATCCTTGACGTATAGTGCTCAGAAACTACATGCCCAGGACTCTGCACATGTGGCAAGAACACAATAAAGACAATTAATTAGAGGGCCAACAATGATCAAAACTCCCAGGGCTTTGAGTGTCTTTGGAGGAAATGGGTCATTGTGGGCAGATCTTGGGAATTTATAGCCTAGTCCCTCTTCCTGTCTGGTGTGTGTTTCCTGATTGCAGAAGCAATATAATCAGTCACCTCACTCTGCTGTGGCTGTGTCCCTTTGAAGCTGACTGTATCCCCTAGAACTGTAAGACAAACAAAATCTTCCTCCTATAGGTGCTGCTTCTCAGATATTTAGTTACAGAGACATGAAATAATGCACATATATAGGTACCTGTCTAATTACATATCTAGACCATTTTGTTTACTCCTATTGATAAAGTATCGGAAATATGGATAAATTGTATTTCAAAGAGTCAAATTCTTTTGAGACAGCTGATTTCTCTGTCCATTGAAATGACCAGTAGAGGAAAAATTTTAAGAAGAAAAAAGATGAATAGAGTAATTCTACAGATGACTTTCCAGAAGGGAAAATGTTCTCTAACAAGTGAATAATGACATTCAATTGAAGATCAAAACTGTAAAACTTTAACAGTAGAGAAAGATGAGTCAAAGGGGACACAACATAAAGCATGAAGCAAGGAAGAGATGGTAAGGAGTTCACAGCATATTCCCAAAACAATGGAAACTGGCCAGAACATTTGCTTTAGGTTCAAGGTGGTGTATTGCTGTGGGACCAGAATCAAGTCTTAAAGAGTTGAGTTTGGAGCATTCTAAGCTCTCAAATAGACCAGTAAAATTGTGTTAGACGTCTTGGAGACTTACCTGGGGTGAAGGCAATAATCACTAACTTTTTCACATGGTGGTTTTAAAGACAAATGAGAGAACACAATTCTATCACTGAGCAGTGTCCAGATAATGAATACTTTGAACTGAAATGTGCTCACCCCTCCCTGAAAAGTTCATAGGTTAAGTTGCTAGCCACCACTACCTCAGAATGTGACCCAATTTACAATGACGTGATTACTAATTTAGTTAAGACAAAGTTACCTCAGAATATGACCATGATACAAGATAGTAGATTACCTTGTTGTAGTACCATAGCAGTCTACTGTACTTGCCATTCTTTTTAGCAGAGTCAGTAGTGAAGGAAATTCCAAGTTTATAAATAGTCAAAGTCTAAATGTAATTAGGAATTATCAATTCTAAGAAGTACATTCAGCACTCGTAATATGGCTAAGTCAGTGAAGTACGTGCCAGACAAGCATGAAGGTGTGACGTCTACCCCACATGATCACACGAAAAGGCCTGATGCAAAGCATCACATGGTGATCTCAAAGGTAAGGTGGCAGAGGTGGGGGCTTTATTGCCAGACAGGCTTACATATTGGCAAGCTACAGGAAGACTGTAGTCTCAAAATCATGGTAGACAGAGCCTGAAGAACAATTGCCTTTGGCCTCCACACACACAAGTACATGTACGGGCACATACACCATCACATACATGAGCATGCACACATATGTATACACATAAACACACAAAAACACACATGGAGAAATTCAAATTGATTAATGTAAAAATGTTTTCTGCTATTAGAAAAAGTATAATAATTGCAAATAACAATAAGAATTTTTATGAACATAAAGTCACCCTGATTAGACTGTTTTTAAAAAAAACAAATATGGCAAAAGCAGTAAGTTACTGAAAACTAGCTATATATACATTTGGCTTATTCATCCTGGTCCTAGGAATAAATGCTACTAAACTCCTAAAAAATATGAGGAAAATCTTCATGTAGAAAGATAGTTACTGTTATACTATTCAAAACATTGTAAATAATAAATAATACCCCAGAGCTTAAATGCTGATTGTGGAAACAAGCTCCAATAAGCTATGGTACATTCACTTGTCAGGATTAAAATGAAAATTATAGAAACTAAGATGAAGACAAAGCAGCAACTTAAAATAAGATGAGTAAAAACGTGGACTATTTATTCAAGCTGCTTTGATGTAGCAGACACCCGCATGCAAAATCAAGAAAACGTTCTCCTGCCTGTGTAGTATTCTTGATGCAAAACACCTGAAGATGTCTTAGTAAGTCCTTTAAATGTCACCATAAGGCAATATGGAATAAAGAATAAAAAAACACTTCAGTCAGTTTCTGAGAAGCAGAAAATCGTGTGTAGAGGCAGTGGCTGAAGGAAGACAACTTGGATTTAAATTTGAACGTTTAACAATTTAAATATCAGAGAAACTAGAGCAAGCATGCTCAGAACTGTTCTTTTCATCTCTTTCTAGCTGCCATTCCAGTGTGAGTAATAAGAACTCACAGTTGTAGATTTAAATACATC
Organism: Dicrostonyx torquatus; assembly: GCA_028555095.1. Lineage (NCBI taxonomy): Eukaryota > Metazoa > Chordata > Mammalia > Rodentia > Cricetidae > Dicrostonyx > Dicrostonyx torquatus. The sequence goes on along the minus strand of JAQHUG010000473.1, from coordinate 782,474 downwards.
CATGCGGATTAAAACTGGGGTCCAGGGAGGGTCCTACAGCCCCTAAACCTACACCTACAACATCAAAACCTTAAAGTCAGCTACAAGTACATACAGCCTATTCTTTTTAAGATGAAACTGTTGTGAACTTTGTCATATCTTAGGTGACTTTAGTTCTAAAATAAGATCCAGTGAATTGAGGATAAAATTCATTTTAAAAAAAATGAAATGATTTTTTAAAGGACATTGTATAAGGTATCCAGCTAAACTGCTCTTGCCTGG
>JAQHUG010000473.1:758280-770534 GCA_028555095.1 Dicrostonyx torquatus | reverse complement strand
CAAACAGTGATATGAAAACTTGCCAGACAGAGCTATAATATAATAATTAAATTGGTTTTGTATGTGCTTACTACTTTGAAGATACACAAAAATGTTCATTTTTTTTGCCCTCAAGTCCTACACTGACCCACAGCATTGCTAACCTCTCTACTCTTTTATTTTATTTGGCCCTAGAAATCAAAATTAAGTCCTAATAGAATCCTGTTGAGCAATTCACTTGGCTTCTTCCTCCACATATACAAATGGTTACAATGAAAACACCTACCTAATAAGGATGTTCTGAGATAAAGGACAATGTAAGCTAAGTTATGCGTATTTGGGGATAGACGATGGTAACCCTTCCCAAATGACAGTTATTATAACTTCTTGCTCTACTGGCAATGAATATAAAATTATAGGAAAAACAGATTATGAATCCTTTCAATAAAGAATTCCTTCTAGAAAGATTGTGTGAGTTGATCGTTCAAAGAAAGGTCTGATTTTATCCAACTCAAAACTGATCTCTTCAACCTGTACCTATTCACCCATGTATTGCTTTCTCCATTAAACGGTAAACAATTATTTTTCATATATGCATGACATGACAGTTTGTGTTACTCCTATGGCATAAATCATCATCTGTCTATCCCAGGAATCTGAAAAGAAGCCCCTATGTCAGAAGTTAGACCAGCACTATTAAACATAACCGTCTCATAGGTCATCAGCATCAGACAAGATCACAGACAGATCATGATAATCAAGGCCAAACCACCATACTACTGTATGTGATCATCCACAAAAACATATACATTGGTTTTTTGTTTTGGTTTGGTTTGGTTCGGTTTTGGTTTTTCCAGACAGGGTTTCTCTGCAGCTTTGGAGTCAGTCCTGGAACTAGCTCGTGTAGACCAGGCTGGTCTCGAACTCACAGAGATTTGCCTGCCTCTCCCTCCCGAGTGCTGGGATTAAAGGCATGTGCCACCACCGCCCAGCTGCATATACATTGTCTAATGAGAAAAACAACCGAGTATTCATCTAGCCTGGCTCACTGGGGTAACTACTGCTTTTTTGCCAATTGCTCCTTCAGTCTCCTACTAGTCTTGCTTCTTCAAGATTTACTGATGCTCAACTATATGTGCATTGCTACTTCCAGGTAGAGTCTAATCCAGTGCAAAGCCTCTCTTCCTTACAGAACTCTTCCTCCCTAGAACTGCACTCTCAAATATCTCAGTTTTTTCTAATGCCCTATTTCTGAGAAGATCTTATCTTCTCTATGCTATGTTCCTTCTCTGCAAATCGCTACAGTTGTGCTCCTGGAGAGCTTTTGCTAAAGAACATTGGCATAACATTCTCTACATATTCCTGTGACTTCCTAATACTGAAAAATTCTCCTCAGAAGAAGCACTGTCTCAATAATTTTTACAGCATCCATGACAGAGACTTTTAATATAGTAAGCACACAAGCAAAATGTTTGTTGAGTCCCCAAGAAATCATTTCTTTCATTGATTAGACATGGTGCAGAGACTGAGGAGAAAGAATTCTAATCACAGCCCTCAGAACTACCACAGTCCCTCCTCACCCCACCTCAATGATTCCTGAGCAGCAGTGGGGGAAAAAAATGTAGTGTCGGTCTCATGGCATAGCATCTCAATATGTTATAATTAAAATTCAGAAATGTGAGACCAGAATATCATTATAATGACCTGTCAATAATACTGCTCCATCAGAAGAACCATATTAGATTCCTATGAACCATTTAAATCAAGCTGCCAGTGACCTATGCAACATTTGTGTTGGTGGAAATATTTTTCAATAAGATTCTAAATTCCTTTCAAATTACTATGTGCATGAAGTTTAGAAGTTCCTAGTAATTGCATTTCTTGAATTATTCTTTTCATTTTACCCTCAAAAAGGCAGAAGAATCATGAAAATTTTTCATTAAAATTTTTCCAAAACTTAAAGGCTTTATAAACCATCATATGAATTATAAAAATATACATAAACATTAAAGACTTTGACATGCTAATTAGCTCAATTTTTAAATAGGAAAACATCTTACTGAAAAAGCATCTCTGAGAAAAAGCATGACATAACAGAAAGATCTTACACCGAGGTAGTATCTGAATTGAGGTAAATAAGCAATAAGGTGGGGAATAAAGATCACATGGTCTATATTTGCATCTATGCATTTTTGAAAAATTCTGATGCTCCATTAATCTTCAAAGAAACAGCCACATAAACTAATACTAAAGTTGCAGGCTTTGGAAAATAGCTTGAAGGAGCCCTGAAACACCATTACAGCTGCTATTAATCTGCATAACTACCTTCCCTGGAGAAAGCAGCTCAATGTTTTCAGTGCTAAGAAGTGCTAAGGACCCCATTAAAAATGGAAATCAGAGAGAAGGCTGTAGAGAAAGTAGCAGCTAATTAGCAAGAAAATTAGCAAAAAGAAGCTAGAATTATTTTGTTTGGTAATGTTTAGAATGTAACAGTCAAACTCTATTAATATCCACTCCAGTGAACTTTCAGCACATATAAGCTGAAAATATTTCATAAACATGCTAATTTGAAATTATATATGTTGACTATAAAAACTGAAATCACAAGCCTGGCCCACAATATTAATTTTGCAAATTAGGTTTTGGCTTGCTTCCCATTTTTAAGCTCTGCCCAGTAATTCATTTACTTTGAATATAACCAGGGTATAGTTTAGAGTATGTGTATATGACTTTTAGATGCCATCTCCATGAGAGCAATCATTTTTCCTGGATTCATATTCATTCTGTGTTATAAAAAATATTCTGTTACTTCTGGGGATAGAGTATAGCAATTTATTCTTTTGGAGTTTGGAGATTATGGTACTATGACTGTGAATCTAACAAAAAATTAAGATACGAACAACTCACAGAGATGATGCATAATGATTAATACCATTAATATAGATCCCCTAAAAAGTTTTTTTTAAGGGACTCAGAGAGTTCAGTCTATTAGCTGCTTTTTAAACACCTGAGAACGACAGTAGTATCACACTGAATTTCTCATTTACCCAGCTAGTCTTATTACACATACACTAAGCTCAGAACAGAGGCAAGACAATGGCTCTACTTCTTACCACCCATGTACTCAGTTTACAGTTCTGAAGAAAACAAAGTTTCCATAATGACAAAGGATGCTAAAACCTATACACAGAAAGTCTTAGTGTATTCTAGAGGCTAGAGCAGGACTAAGAGGAAGAGGCAAATGGTAAGTTCCACCACATCAGGTAATGAAGAGGAAAGGGCGTTACAGGAAAACCAAATGGAATGGTCTGTTGGAGTAGTCTATCTGAAGGCCAAACCTACAGGTGAAGGACAGTAGTGAAAAGTCTCCAGTGTAGGACTAAGGCTGTAGAAAAAGGATATTATGAACATAGTCTCAAATGGTGCTATACTATACTATTGATGTGGAAAAAAGTTGCCCATTAATAAATAATATGTGGAAAAAAGTTGCCCATTAATAAATAATATGTAACATTTATTAAGCCCTTACAATGGAGAGGCTCTTTACAGTGAATCTTTTTGGACAGTATCATGGCATAGAATGAATCCCAAGGAAAAGAACATTATTTCTATGTTCTATATAAGGAAGTGAGATAGGGGTGTCAATAATTTGCCCAGAGTTCCACAGGTAAGTGATAGCAGCCATATTGAAATCCAAATTCTGTGTCATAAAGCATGCAATAGTGTAGGTGAAAAAGAACAACCAGCATTATATTACCATTAAATTTCTCTTCCATCAGTGCTTGAACATCGCTTGGATATTTGTTCAAAGAACTGAAGTATTGCTCTAAGTTACTGTAACATTGGAAGCTGGATGATCCAAAAGGAATATTTTCAGTCAATTCAGGCAAATTATTGTTTGATTTTCTTTTCTTGGTAGTCACAAGACAAACCAAAAAGCACGAGGGAAAGTGAGCTTTTATCTTACTGTGCACAAAATTGTGTACAAGTGACATGTTTGCCTTTTATTTGTAAAAAAAAGAAAGAAAGAAAGAAAGAAACACAAGATCCCAAGACACAACGCATCAATAAAAGCAATCTAAACTTTCAAATGAACTCATCTGACCAAAAACAAGCTACCTGGGGGTCCACTAAACTATTGCAATCAAAAAACAAATTCAATAAAGGTGAAATTTAGGTTTTGCTCTTTAAGACTCCACTTCAGTATTGGTAGTTTATGATTCATCTAATACACGTGGAATTTTTCCACTGTCTGTAATCTGTTGAAAATCTAAAAAGAAAAAAAATCAGTACTTTCTCTAAACATAAATTTGTCCTGAATGAAATACTCTAAGTAAAATTTCCAAAGCATTATCAATTGTACTACTTTTTGTAGAAAAGATAACTTCCAGCTCAACTTAGTGATTCCAAACCATGATTTATCAAGCCTTCTCAAAGGTGTAATGAGATGCATGGAATCAAGTCTTTTCTCTGTTAATTATTTAAGACCCTATTAACTTGATTTTTAACTGTGATTTCAATGTAGTTTAATTGATACTGCTCCTTATTACTTCATTATGCCTCTGTGGGTTTTTTTTTAATTTGGAGAGTGCCTAATCAAAAACATTTCTCATAGTTTTAGATATTTAGCCATCCTTCCAGTACAGTTAAAAACCAGTAGTTGCTATTTTCCTTGGAGTGATGGCAATTATATAAACATTTATTCTATAAAATAATATAGATACATTTATATTCTATAAAATAATAGACTTAATATAAACAGTTTGTTAACATGAACATAGTACAATGTTAACATAAAAATAACATTAACAAGATAAAATTTTGATAAGCTAATTTCTTCAGCAACATATTTGCTATACTCTTGATTCAAACCACAACAAAAAGCAGATAATAACAAAGAATTCAAAGAAGAGGAAGAGTATGAATCTATAGGTAATACAATCGTCAAGTGATATAGAGTCCCAATTGATTTCATGATGTCTAACTGTTCATTTGTCTGATTTGAACTGTTGGTCCTACATTCTTATCTTTGATCAAATCCTAGATAACCATATGTGTATTTAAGATGTATTTCACTTTCATGAATATAAACCTCTTTTTAGTTGATTTCTGGAATTATAATATTTAAATATGTTTTATCTTGGGGAAGAGCTATAAATTCGTTATTTTCATCTCTACACAAAACATTTAATATTCCTTGAGAATAACCACAAAAGAAAAGAAAGAACCTACACAAAGAACAACTGGATGATTGGCCGCCCATGGGGATTTTCTAGTGATTTAACTACTCAGTAGAGGTAAAATCTACTATGCCAGTGTAGTTTACAAATATTTTAAAACCTCTTTCTTTATTCATTTATTAATAAACTTTTATTTTGAAACTATAGTGCTTATCTTCAACTAATATAACTTTCAAAAGTTGGCTTTATAGCCCAGCTGAGAAATTGACTGACAACTAGGTTTAAAATGACTGAGATCACTGAGGTTATTGATAATTACTAAATTCAATAATATTTGATGCACCAAGCAGTAAAGCCTGACTCTGTTCTAAAATCAGATGAGACTATTTCTGAAAATATCCATTTTATTTCTCCAGGCTACAATCTTCAAGCCAGACAATGGCAATGGTTTTGGATTGTATAATATTTTAAAAGAACTCTCATTTAACACTTTAAAAAAGATTACAAGAAAAAATAGATATCCTAAAAGAAGAGGGAAAAGTTCCATTATTTTCATACTTCAAAACATTCTAATATTTTTATTCTGTAAGCCTCAATTACCAATAATCGAGAATTATGATACCAGACCAGAGAGGTAACTCAAAGTTAAAAGCACTCACTGCTCTTCCAAAGGACCACGGTTCCACCCCTAGCACCCACATGGCAGCTCACAACCATCTGTAACTCCAGTTCCAGAGGATTCCATGCCCTTTTCAGATCGACAAAGGCATCAAGCATGCTCATAGTGCACTTGCATACAATGCAAGCAAAACACTCATCAACATTACAAAGAAGCAGTATTTGTTATAGCCAGAACCTGGAAACAACCTAAATGTCCCTCGACCGAAAAATGGATAAAGAAAATGTGCTACATTTACACAATGGAGTACTACACAGCAGAAAAAGTAATGGCATCTTGAAATTTGCATGCAAATGGACAGATCTAGAAAACATCATATTGAGTGAGGTAACCTACACCTAGAAAGGCAAATATAATATGTAGTCACTCATAAGTGGCTTTTAGACATAAAGCAAAACCAGTCTACAAGTCGTAACCCCAGAGAACCTAGACAACAAAGAGGACATGGATCTAATCTACATGGGAAGTAGGAAAAAAAAAAAAGATCTCCTAAGTAAATTGGGAGTGTGGGGATCCTGGAGAGGGTAGAAGGAAGGGAAGATGGGAGGGGATCAGAGAAAAATATATAGCTTAATGAGAACAATTTAAAAATTAATAAATTTTAAAAAGCTACAAATACTGATTCTTGCTGTCTTTTTCAAGGTAAACTCTAAAATAGTATGTAGACAACAAATGAAAGGTGAGGAGGAGGAATGGAGGAGAGAGGAAAGGATGGATGGAGGAAAAGAATGTACCTTTCAGAAGGAGGGAAGCAGGGGAGAGGGCAAAGTTACCCAAACAACATTTTGCTTCTTGTCCAAGAGATACAGGACTCTCCTGTATTGGTGGTACCCCCGCACTCCTATGCACCAAAGTCAGCCATCATTGAGCTTAGGGAGGCAGAAAAAACTTCATACCCTTTAGAGTTTGACTCCTAAGTGCTGAGACACTTAAGAACGTAAAGCCAAGTGATACAGCTAACAAATCAAATAACGGATTCTCTTGACTGCTGAGTCATTCTCCTAACTAATCGAATAGTCACAGAATGCAGCAGTTGATTCTTAAGAACACACACACAAAAATATGTGACAAAAGGATTGGTTTTGATTTTAAAATAAATAACACTCAGAAGTTACTGTGTTTGATTTTTGTTTGTTTGTTTGTTTTGTTGCTGTTGATTTTGTTGCTGGCAGTATCTACGGGACCCAGGCCTTGCAAGCATGAGGATCTAAGTTCCATCCCCAGTACCTGTGTGAAAAATGGTAGCATTGAATGGTAACCCAAGTGCTCAGGAAGCAGAGGAAACAGCTCCCTGGCACTTAGTGGACAGCTAGCACAGCCTATTTGGTGAATCCCAGATCAATGTAGGATCTGTCTGAACAATCAAGTATACAGTAGCTGAGGACATGGAAGTTGTCTTCTGGCCTCCACATACAGATACATACATGCACATGCACACAGAATGCATACACATGCACACCAGAAAAGGAAACATTTTGGTCATCTCATGCTTTTGTAGGTTCAAGGCCAGCATCAAGTTCACCCCAGTGCTGTGGACCTCGGATACAGGAATACATCCCAAGGCGGGGAATAGTCGGGAAAAAAACTCACATGGTGAAAGCTTGGGGGGGCAGAGACTAAGGTCCCCACAGTCTTTGGGGACACAGTTCCGGTGACCTAAGGACCTCCCAGCAGTTCTCCCCTCCCCAGGACCAACCCTTTAACACATAATAATCAGTATATTAGCTATCTTTAAAAACACCAAATAATATCTTCTAAAGGAGCTCTGAGTAACAAGACCTTAAGCATAAAGTTTTTGATGGATTCTGGATTGAAAATGTTGAAGAAAAACACTCATCTATAAGAGCATCAAGGAGTGAATTCAAATTGAAGAAAATATAAATATAAGGGTTCTTCACCGAAGCAAAATTCCTTAAGAACTGTGTCATTGTCACTTAATGTAAGATACTCAGGGAACTTGAAACATGTACAAGTATGGTAATAATCCATCAGCACAGTGGTTCGTTTTAACAATAGTGTGGTTCTTGTGACATCTCTACTACCAGGTATCAAAAAAAATTGGGGATGGATTTCAGCCAACTAAAACCTTCAATTGATTTGCCCTAGTGGTAATAACAGCAGAAGTACCTACATTGTTTTCCTGCTGATAAAAGTCAAGATAAAGACATAAACAAGTAAATACTAATATGTTGAACTAAGTAATTAGAAATTCGATGGATCCTCTTTCACTGGTTTCCCATCGCCTATTCTTATCACTTCAGTGAATCCAGGCAACAATCTCTTCATGTCTATTTACCTAACTCGAACAGCCACATTAACTGTTTTACAGTCTTCAAAAGGAAAACTGGAAGATGGCTGCAAATCTCAATGAAACTATTTAAATTTTTAGACAATTCCTTTGATAATAAAGCACTGTATGAGTCTCTTGAACATCCACATTCTAAAAACTGCTAAGTTAAAAATCACTTCTGGTGGAGGAATGGAAGCATTTTTGGCAGCCTGTGGAATTCAGCCAAGAGATGCCAAGAAACCAGGGATCTATGTGAAACTTTCTAGAAAGAAACAAGTATCCTACCCTGCCTAAGACAGCACAGCAGCACCTGCCAACATCCTGTTTCCACTGAAGAGGGTAGGAGGAAACACACTCGGGAGACCTGAGTTGGCCGTGATGGTAGCACCGTTGACAACCAACTCCAAGAGGACAGGTCTAGAGTTAGGTGGAAAGTGGAAAAGAGTGCTCTTGGCTACAAACCATCCCTGTGAACTGAAGAACCATCCCTGTGAATTGAAAAAGAACCACACTACTTTGTACAGATGCTTTGGTTTGTATTCATAGGCAGATAATTTAAATTAGTCCAGACACTGTGTCCAGTCCTTTAACCAGGGTACATTCCCCTCGGGGCAGCTCATCTTCTTTCAGTGCCCTAGCTGGCAGCATTTGTAATCTAATAAGGATAAATGTAGCTAATGCACCACATGAAAGTACATAAGAGCATTCATTCATACACAGTCACGAAATGACGGAGTCTAGGCAGCCCCAGAGATCTTACAGAGGATCCTAAACTGCAATGAGTCTAATATGTTTAAACACTAGTATGTCATGAATTCAGGGCACTAAATATTAACATTAAAGTGTTTGTTCTGATAATATTACATACACTGCATATAAAATATGCATAATGCCTGACATAGACACAAAGTAGCAGGAAAGGCATGTAACTAAACATTTAGTAGGTGAGAAAAAGATACCTTTTCTTTTTTTTTTCAGCTTTGGTATGCCGCAGATATTACTCAGTTTCATGAGAAATTAGGTGGGAAAAGATCTAGACTATCACAGAAAATAAAAGTTTGTTCAGGTGTTTCTCTTTCTTTCTTTCTTTCTTTCTTTCTTTCTTTCTTTCTTTCTCCTGAAGCAAGGTTCTTCGGCTGGCCTTGTAGTCACTGTGTAGCTCAAACTGCTCTCCAACATGTAGCAATCCTCCTGTCTCAGTCCCTTGAGTTGCTGAGATTACAGGAGTGCACCACCATGCCCAGCTAGGAATCTTCTCATTTGTTAATTTCTCAATTCTGCCCACCAAAAGTCTATGTCAATTAATATCTAGTTACGCATAAATTGTAGCCTACTTAATTTTAAAGGTTATTGGTGATGGTAAAAAAAAATTTCAATAATCACTAAACCATCATTCCTTTGGAATATACAGCTTGGAAACCACGACAACAACCCATAGCTGTCCTAGCCATCCTGTTTTCTGCAGCAATAAGAGATGTGCAGCTCACAAAGAAACAAAAACTATGTGGAAAGAGGAATGAATACGATCAAATTGCACATGTAATTCCCAAAGAATTAATAAAGATTTCATATAAAAATAATAATAAAAGCAATTAAAAACTCCCCAGATAAGAATAGGAGAGGATTTCCAGTGACCTCCCTTGTAAGGAACCTTCTCTACCGTGAGCCTATTTCCTGAATTAGTTTCCATTGACACTCCTCATCAACACTGGATCTTCTCAACTTGCTTCCTAGTCCTCTAGATTCTAAATATCCATGTCAAGACTACACTCTATCTGCTTCCTAACCAAACACCACTAGCACACTAGCAACTATGCCTGCTGTTTGAAAGGGTGGATGGATGGATGAATGTGGCTTAATAAGTTCATAAATCATTCTTCTTTTATGCCATTACAAACCATAGGAATTATTCAAATACTAGGATAAATTCTCTCTCTCTCTCTCTCTCTCTCTCTCTCTCTCTCTCTCTCTCTCTCTCTCTCTCTCTCTTTTTCTCCCCCGACCCCTCGGGAAGAAAATATTTATTTTGGCCCATGGCTTCTGAAGGTTTTCATCTATCCTGGGAAAGCAGGTACAGTGACTAAGCTCAGGTGGAAAGAACATGTGACAGACTGGTCATATTATGGTGGAGCAGTAAACACAGAGTGAGATGGAGAGTAAAGGTTGGGCACACTCTTCAAAGACATGTCCATAATGATGGACTTCCATCACCTAGGCACAACCTCTGAAAGCTTCCAGACTTCGAAGCAGCGCCACCTGCTGAGAATAGATTCAAAACTTGAGTCTGTGAGGGAGGGGGATATTTCAGATTTAGACCATAAGATAAGGTAACCAGATTTATTCAGGAACCATTTTTACAAGGTTGAAATCCATTTTTACAAGGCTTTTTACAAGGTTTAACCATCACAATCAGAGATGAATAACTGGAACTAGGTCTGCTCATCATCAAGCCCCCCCTAAGTCATTTTTTTTTCAGCATGAAATCTTTATCTACTGTTCTGAATTTAAATTTTGTTGTCTAAACCTGGCCAGCTTTTAATTCTAACAACCAAAATCTATCATACTATAAAAAGTACACCTAAGGATCCAAACTAGCACTGCGCAGTTGTGTTATCATCTGTGTAAGTTAGCCCACTTGTGAGCCTGCCCGAATGGAAATGGCTGCGGTTAGCTGTAAGGTCTGTAGTATTAGTCTGGAATGATTGGAAAGTTAGCGCTAAACCAGAAGCCTCAAATTTTAGATTTAAAACTAGGTTTAGAGGAGATTATGCTTCCCCATAAATGAAAATATCATCCTATTTAAAGTGAGGCAGAGCGAGAGTACGAAATGGACCGTAGATGTGCACACGGTAATCAGTCATTTTAACAGTGATCACCACCTGCCTGGTACTCGGTCACTTCTTGAAAAAGGCATGTTTCAATTAGTGGCTTCTGACAAGTGCTTCCCCACACTGGACCCATCTGTGGATGAGGGGCAGTGGACAGGTAAGAGGGAGCACTCAGTATCCAGCCCCCAGAGATTCAAGAAACAAAATGTGGTCAGTGCTACTCACGGCTCTGCCTGGAGACTCCGGTCCTCTGCCACATAATTGGAAGGAATGTAGCCCTGCAGCTGCTGTCCCAAGCCGGGTCCCTTCTTCTCCAAATGTCTGGCTAACCACCAGCCTTCATGCGAAGTGTCCAAAACTTGGAGTTTGTCGCCCGCACGGAAGCTCAGGTCCTCTTCGGTACGGGCTTGGTAGTCAAACAGAGCCACAAAGTAGTGACCATGGCTCCTCTGGGGCTCCGGTGACCTGGGAGCCTCTGGGGGAAAGCAGGCGCCTGGATTCATAATCACCACTGGCTTGTCTGCCTCATGGGAGCAGCAGGGGAGAAGGCGCTTCGTGTATAACCAGAGCCTCATACAGATGCTGCCCATGGTGCCCTGGCTCGGAGTAGGGGAGAGGTTGTCCCTCTCCCCACAGGCTGTCCAGATTCACGGTCTTCCTCCGAGACCAAGCAGTTTCCAGATCAGCCGCCACTCACCATACTGTGCAGAGAGGATAGAGTCCCGCTTCGGATCTCTCCAGCAGATCTGGGCTTGGCTAAGACAGACTCACAGCTGACTTTCTGTTTGTAGCAGCTGCCCTGGGGCAAAATCAAGAGGGGACTTCTGGGCAGGAGGTCCACTAGGAAGGTACTTCTTCCTGACCGCTTAGGTACCCCACAATAAATAAAATAGAAGGGGGTTTATTTAAGCAGACATCTAAGAACAAAGAACAGCCACCTTTCCCTCTGTCCCAAGAAAAAGTTAGCAAGAGATTGGTACTAACTCGGGGCAAAACCTCCCGACCTGGCCTGCTCCAGCTGCTCTCACCCAGCCTCAATCCTGCAGCTGCACCGGCGCTGCTCTCCCTGGAGCTTTCCTTTTTGCTAATGAATAACCAGGCCGAGGTTATCGCCTTTAACATCCTGAGCTGGAAAGACTGTAATAATTCCTCCTAACTTCCTGGTTTCTTTTTGTCTGATCTAAAAGGAACTTCCAGGCCAGCTTTACCCTCCCTCCTCCCACACCTAGGATAGACCAACCCCCAAACCAGGGAGCCAGACTCTTAAAGCAGCCAAAACCCAACTCTAGAGAACTGGG
>JAQHUG010000473.1:729570-758075 GCA_028555095.1 Dicrostonyx torquatus | reverse complement strand
TGTGTGTGTGTGTGTCTTGCTATATTCCCTACATAGAATGAAGGGCAGAGATTTATTTCCCCATAAATATGTGCAGGATTGTTTTGAAACTGGTAGAGAAAATACAAAAAAAGAGAAAATTGGGTGTTTAGGTATTTGCTGCCAAACAAGGAGCTATTGGGAAAGAGCCATTTTTTTTAATCACTGGGAATAGATTTTAATAGCCTCAATCGTTTCTGAGAAAGTAGAAAAGCAGCCGGGTAAAATGCTGAGAACCTGAAAGGCTGCTTTTTCTCACAGAAACATCTCATTCCCCATCCTTTAGGTAGCTATTTCTGTGGCCCATGCTCTGAGCACACAGGCAGACTAGGTGGCTGACTGATGAGGGCGTTTGTGAAAATTGTGTCTCTTGGAAGTTGGGCCTCAGGTCCATAAGAATTCTGATTTCTTTGGTGGTAGTTGTGGCAGGACCTCAGAACAATGGAGGCAAGGATTGCCCTGTTTCTCCTGGTTCAGGGTCGCTGTCTTCCGGGAAGTCAAGAGCAACTGTGCAAACTAATTACATAGGCTCTGGGCTGATGGAGGGCATCGCAAAATTTCTCACCGTGTATCATTTGCTTGAAAATAAAACATTTTTGTTGTTGTTTTGCGCAAGGTGTTTTCAAAAATTCTTTCTGGAACCTGGAAACAACCTACATGCCCATTAACTGAAGAATGAATAAAGAAAATGTGGTACATTTACACAATGAAGTATTCCTCAGCAGAAAAAAAAAATGACATCATGAAATTTGCAGGCAAATGGATGGAACTAGAAAAAAAAATCATCCTGAGTGAGGTAACCCAGATTCAAAAGGGCAAACATGGTATGTAATCACTCATAAGTGAATATTAGTTATAAAGTAAAGGATAACCAGACTATAATTCACAGCCTCAGAGAAGCTAGGTAACACGGAAGGCCCAAAGAGAAACATGGATGTCCCTGGGAAGAGGAACTAGAGATCTCCTAGGTAAACTGGGGTATGCAGGTATGGGAACACAAGGGATCTGGTTGGGAGGGTTGGGGACTGGACAGATGGGGAGAATAATGAAAAAGATATCTTGATGGGGGAGATATTTTGGGGTTAGACAGAAACCTGGTGCCAGGAAACTCCCAGGAATCCACAAGGATGACCCCAGCTAAGACTCCTAGCAATAAAGGAGAGGACGCCTGAACTGGCCTTCTCCTGTAATCAGATTGGTGACTACCCTAACTGTCATCAGAAAGCATTCATCCAATAACTGATGGTAGCAGATGCAGAAATCCACAGCCAAGCACTGGGCTGAGCTCCCGGAGTCCAGTTGAAGAGAGGGAGGAGCCAGGGTCACGATCATGATGGGGGAACCCACAGAGACAGCTGATCTAAGCTCATGCTAGCTACTGACTGTGGATCAATAGTTAGGGAGCCTGCATGGGACCAACCTAGGCCCTCTGCATGTGTGTGACAGTTGTGTAGTGCTTGTGGGGCTCCTAGCAGTGGGATCAGGAACTGTCCTTGACTCTTGACCTGACATTTTGGGACTTATTCCCCATTCTGAGATACCTTGTCCAGTCTTGATGCAGTGGGATCAGGGTTGGGGGGTGCTAGGTCTTGCCTCAACTTGATGTGCCATGCTCTCTTTGCTCCCCTGGAAGGCCTGCTTCTTTTTGAATGGAGACAGATGAGGAGTGGATGTGTATGTTGTAGGGAGAGGTAGAAGGGAGGTGTGGGGAGGGAACCTAAGGAGAGAAGGGAAAGGAAACTGTGGTTGGTATGTAAAATAAATGAAAGAAAAATTTAATAAAAATTTATTTAAATTCTTACTTGGGATTTGGGAAGTGCTTAGTAATTGACAATCCTTGGCTTCAACCCACTATTACACCTCAAAAATGCCTCTCCTGAAACAATCATTCAACATATTGACAGAGTCTTGAATATGACTAACCTAGTCCTAAGACAATTTCAAAACTCTGTTCCTCATCAGCTTGCACTCAGGTGGCAAAGGCAGGCAGATCTCTGAGAGTCTTTAAGGTCAACCTGGTCTACATAGTGAGTTCCAGGACAGCCAGAGCTATGTAGAGAGATCCTGTCTAAATAAGTAAGTAAATAAAATATCCAACTCAAATAGAAAAAAGAAAAAACAAAACAAACAACAAAAAAAAAAAACAGTGAAGTATGGCATCAGTCCCATATACTGTTACTTGTTCCAAAGCAGGCTTTAGTAAACAGAACATCTTGTCTAGAGTAGAGGTAGCATTTTGCAGGAGCAGACAAACTACAGGTAGGGTTGCAGAGATGACCTAATGGGTAGCTACATGAGCAGAATAACTTGAATTTAGATCCTAGCACCCAAGTAAAAAAGCAGGTATGATTACAACCTTGTAACCTCAGTGCTTGGGAGACAGAGGCAGGAGGCAGCTGCCAGCCTCGCTCCAAGTACAATGAGAAACCATGCCCAAAGGTAATAAGATGAAGAATGACAGAACAGGACATCCAATGTCCTCCTCACGCATGTACCTACATATATAGGCACCATCAAGTCACACATACATACACACACACAAATACACAAACACACACACACACACACGGGTCAAATCCTGTGCCATATTTTGTTTTATTCTAATAGCATGAAACCTAAATTAGAATGCACATAGAAATCCATATTTTATAAAGAAATGAAAATAAGATCATGTGATACCAATAAATCATAACAAATATTCTGTGTCAAACATTATGAACAGTGACGGTGTGGTATTCTCTTAATGCCTTTAAAGAAGGCTGCAGAATAAAAGTCTTTCCAGAAACAACTACGTGATCTAGAGACAGGAAAGGGTTTGAAGGGTCCACCAAGCAGAGGTGGCATAAACCCAGCTAGAAGAGGGTTCAAGATTCCAAATCTTTTGCTATTCTAAATTTAAATATTACCTCACTGTGACTAGGTAAAAACATTGTGGGAAAAGACAAAGCAAGAAGCAGCACGGCACAACCACTGAGCAGCTGGATCAAACTGAAACGGCACCAACCGTCCAAGGATGTCAGGAGAGCAGGGGCCTGAGAAGCTAAGCCCAGTGTGAAAGTGTGTCCCCAACACAGGCGCTCTCCCAGGCACCCAAGGCTGAAGCCTAGCTGGCGACTTTTTCTCACTCTGCTGACCCCTTTCAGCTAGTCGATCACCTACGTCTGTCTACTCAGCCTTCCTTTACATTTATTCAACAGTTTCTGTTTTAACTTCATGCAATGACAGTTGGTCACTGACCAGAAAATAGAATCTTCTCCTCTGCGTTGCTCCAGGGGTGTCTTAACTGCCTTCCCTTCACCCAGTTTATTCTTATCTCCAGCTTGCCTTCTGCCCTGAGAAGAATGGCGTTTACAATAGAGGGGTCTTTATCGTAGAGGCAATGACCATGACCGTAGCAAGAAGAACACAAATAACTACATCAGTGCTGAAGGGTTTCTATGTATGGAGAACCATACTAGGAATGCTGCAAATGATTTGACATTTCAAGAGTAGTGTCTATGAAGAAGACACGTGTTATTCTTCTGTTTTTGAGATGAAATTGGGGCTTCAAGAGGTTAGGTAGCTTGTCCAAGGGCCCAGAACCACCAAGTGGTTGAACCATGAATTGCACCTTGACTCAAAGCAGACTCTAAAAGCGAAAATCCTCAGCTTTGCAAACTCAAATAATTAAAAATTAAAAAATAAATAAATAAATCTGATGCCACTGTTCAAGGCTAAATTCTTCAACAGCCTCCAGCACGCTTAGAATGAAACCTAAACTCTTAAGCATGACACACAAAGTCCTGGTAGCTGGTACACCTTCATGGTCCCTCCCTTCTACACATAAGACCTATCACTCGGTTCTCAAAACTACCAGGCGCTCCTGAGGACAGAATCCCTCTTTCCCACTATGCCTCAGCATCCCTTCTTCTTACTCCACCGATGGCTGCCTTGCCATTTCTGCATGTTGGCTTCAGCATCAGCTTCTCTGACATAATGGAGTAGTACTGTGTACACCCTTGAAGCCCGGCGCAAACTTCTACTCAGTTGCTCTTGGAACCACTCTTGCTTCCCCCATTGTTTGTTTTTCTCAGGAGAACAGAACCTGGATCTTTGAACCTTTGGGGTTCCCTGAAACTTTGGTGCCTTGGATGGTACCCAGAATATAAGTAGTAGATAATAAGTATTCATGAATGACTTAGTTAACAAAGACAGAACGTGAAAGACAGAGATGGGGGCGGACAAGGCAGAGAAGGTAAGGAAAGAAAGAAGAGGAAGTAAGGGAGAGAGAGGAAGGCAAAAGGGTTGAACGGGTTGGAGGTGAGACTACCTTAGGAAATTCCCACACAGAGTGAATGTCTAGAGGGTACAAATGGCCTCAAGTGCAGTGTGCAAAGAGGTTTTTCTGCAGGAGCTTTTCAAGCCTTTATTGCTTTATTGAACCAGATGCCCAGACCAGCAATCCTTGCTCTGGTCACTGTCCCTTCTTATCCCTGTACCAAACTTCCAGAATACATCAGTAATATCACTCTCTTGCACAATAACCTTCAGCAGATCCCCCTTGCCTGGAAATATGTCTTAGAATCAAAGCTGAGGACTGCACGCCTTATACAGGCATTATCAGACAGAGCCTTTCACCATCCCATTCCACTGCGGCCTTGTATTAGCCTTCCAGCTCAATCAAATTGGTTTATTGAGGCTCCCAGTAAGCCGTGTCTGTTCCCACATCTGGTTCTGTCTCCTCTGATATTCTTTTGCTCAGCATCCCTTCTCCTCCCAAAAGATTCTGGCCTGCATTTCAAAGTCTGAATGAAATTCCTATTACCTCCTCTAGGCCTTCCTCTGTGCCTCCCTGCCAAAAACAATTTCCCTTCCCCTAAGAGTTTTCTAGCTCTGTACTCTCTGCTCTCAGTGCCCATGACCTTAAGTGAATTTACCCCTCCTCCTGTATCTGGTTTTCAGAGTGCTGGGACATCAAATCCCACCGCTGTTCAGTTTTACGTGAGGCTTCAGTTCTTGGCGCTGGTTTCCGCACCAGCTGGTCAGCGAGTCGGTTCCCTTCAGTCTCTCACTGCACTGTTAATTCTCTCGCTGATCTGCTGGGCTCGGTGGAGTCCACCTTCTCTGCTGACCTCGTCACAGAAATGCACCGGCATTCGCAGTCTGGTTGATGCCATTTCCTTTGTTCCCATTAAAAACAATAGAGAAATATCACCTGGCTAACACATGGCCTTTCCTCCAGGGACAGGCATTTCTACTGCTGACTCAATGTTCATTTTCTTTCTTTCTTTTCTTTACTGACAATGATGCCTTTTAAAGCAAAAGCTATAGAATACATTTTCTTTAAAACTCTTCAATGTCATAAGTGACCGAAAGAAAAATAAGTGGAACTCCTTAGGTGAGAAAGTCTCTTACGGGTGTAGACTCGGATGGACAACCTATTCTTTTCTTTTTCACCAGTCTCTTTCTCCTTGTGTATAACTCAGTTGATATGGGTTATAATTGAAAAAAAAAAAGACTCCTGGACAAGAGAATAAAATCTCTGGCCTGGCTGGTTGGGGACCAGACATTGCAGGTGGGCTGAGTCAATTGCTTTGACTGAGTGACCACCTCTAAGAAGACAGGCTAACTTTAAGCAATGTTAGAGCAATAGTTAAATAGCTAAAGAATAATTAGTTCTTTAATGATCTACTCTTATTTTTCCTCCACAGAATCCCTGCCCCTAGCAAGCAACTGGGGACAAACAGGAAGAGGTGCCATAACTAGATAATAAAGATGGTCTATCTCCAAGATGGCTACCTTCCTCTTTTCCAAGACGGTTTTGTCCTCAGCCTCCAGACCTAAAGTAAAAGCCTTGCAGCCTAAAATAAAGGCCTGGAGAACTATTTTTTTCTTCCACCCATCTGGATCTCCTGCTGATGGACCCACCTGACTGGCTCACTGCCAAACTGAGACATGTTTACACAACAGTTGTGTTCCAGTCAGCCATCCTGTCTTTGTTCAAATTAACCAGCCCTTAACTGGGGAAGAATGAGCCTACAAAGACTTTTACAGCCCCATCCCTCAAGGAGAGACTGGAATTAGGACCATCTTTGTCTTCATGTATTTGCTGTATGTGTTTATATATTTTCTCACTCCTAATGGAAGTCTTTCTTCACCAGCTGGTTCTGTCTGCTCCTGTTTGCTATGTTAGAGAATGTCCCCAAAGTTTTCCTGCCGTTTAACTCTTTAACTGGCTGAGAAAACAAACCCAATCAAGACCCGTAAGTGGTGACATTAATGCAGAAGCTTATGGTCCACAGCCTTGTGGGGTTGTAAGTCTGTCCATTTTTCTTACTAACTCATAATTGTGTAACTTTCTTTTATGTCTTTTCTAAGGATACTTTTCTTAACACTTTAGGCTCCCCACCCCCTGACATTTTGGGTTTCTTCACTCCTTCTCTAAATCCCCACCACCACAACCTCCACCGTGTGTGACTGGTCTCCATGCCATCTTAAATAGCATGGCTTTGTCCTTTCTTCCACCCCTTCTTTCAAGCAGCTGCCGAGGTCTATAGTTTATCTGACCTGAGTTCTTTCTTTTAAACACTAATGAAATTTTCATTGAACTTACATGAATCTATTCTTAAATTCTCTCATTAATAAAACTAAAAAACCCTAAGAGGGGACACTAATTTCTTCTGGATCAATTGCAGATTACAATAAGATGCAATGAGCAATTCGGAGACCTTAAAAAATTGAACCAGCAAATGGAGGTTGTGGTATACCGATGAAATTGCACCATTCAGAAGGCAGAAACAGGAGAATCTGGAGTTCAAGTCCAACCTCAGCTACCCAGTGAGTTCAAGACTGGCTTGGCCTACATGAAAGCTATCTTAAAACACACACAGACACACACACACACACAGACACACACACACACACACACACAGAGAGACAGAGAGAGAGAGAGAGAGAGAGAGAGAGAGAGAGAGAGAGACTAATAAACTATCAAAGAAATTTATGCTACTAATGTCTAGGACTATCTATATTCAAGCTTCTTTGCAATATTAAGCCAAATCTTCTATCAGCATAAAGAATACTTAATCTAAAATTTTGGTATGCAATAAGCCTCATCTTACCTGTTTTTGATGACAGAAGGGATGCCTAGATCTTGTACCTATGTTTTTAGTCCCCTTGTGAACTTGATTTCATCAAATAGCTCTCATCATTCTTAAAACACTGTAGTCAAGTTCAAGTCTACTGATCAATAAAAGCAAAATAATATAGGAAAACTAAAACAAGATGAGGAGTGGAGGGGAAATGCTTAAACCCCTTTTCCAGCTGAAGCAATTACCCCAACTCTCTGCCTTTCATCTCTGGGAAATCCTGAGCATTGCCTTCCAGACTTCTTGAAGCTCTTTGAATGAAATTTGATTTCACCTCATTCATTGAGGTAAACTCACATAATATTGCAAGTAGCATGCCACTAGTCAACATCTGTCCTCAGCCTCCTTCCTGTATCTGACCCTCGCTAGCTGATGAAGCAGATGTTCGAAGCCTCACGGAAAGCTTAAAGCCGTCTTTGTTTGCTGTATGACCTGCCACAGAGGTGTGCATTCCCTCCCTGTTACTCTATGCCAAAATGCTTTGCTGGGGCTTTTCTTCCTCTGATACACACTGCAAAACATGCAGTTTGCATTTCCACTTTCGTTTCTGAGGCCTCCCACAGCTACATTTCCGTCTGCACTGACCTGCTGCAGTTCCAACCCACTAAGCCATAGCTTGTGTAATCGGATCTAACCTTCTAGACTATCACACAAGCACCTCAAGTTGAAGTTCAGCAGATTCAAAGTGCCACTGGTTATCATTCTTTCAAACACTTCATTGTAATGTCCTCTGGCTTGGAGAACAGCATCCTAAACGTTAGCCTTAAGAAGCATTCTGGATGAAGGCAGAAGACTTGAGACTTGTCATCACTCAGCAGTTAATGCCCCAGTTTGCTTCTAGGTAATACTCATACTAGTGCTTTGGGTTGAAACCTGCAGAGTTCCTGGGTGTGCTCCATCTGTTTCTTCTTATCTTAACAGCTCCTTGTTTAATTGTCTTCTGTGGGTCTAGACATCAGTCTGGCACCAGAATCTGTTAGAATGGGCTGAAGGGTGTGAAATATGTTATGGAAAGGTTGAATTATATTCAGAGGAAAATTATGATGGCGATGATGAGAAAGAATAGCCTTAGTATTCTAAGCATATAAGAACTTATTTCAAAATTCATCCTTGTTTTCTTGCTCATAGGGTATAATACCCAGACTAAAAAAAAAGATCTGATAGATCTGAGTGACATTTGGAATTAAGGGAAAGCAGTAATTGCTAGGAACCAACATGGGCTGAATAAGTAAAGAAGGATGCCAAATTAAACTTAATTAATTTTTCCACACAGAAGTTCTATTATATAGAGCATGTTTAATGATGAGAGCACTCAGGAGATATGAAAATTGAATGCTATTTTTGTTATAACTACTTCTATTTTATCTAACCAGCTAACTGTTGAAGGGCACGATTTTTTAGGTAGTTTAGCAGCCCAGAGCTCTCCTGTCCATAACCATGGTATCTCTCATGGTCAGTGACAACACTGGACAATCAATACTCAACCAGCACTTGGTATTAATGTAGTCTGTGCTTTGACACTTCAAGCCTGTATTAGTTAAAGTTTCTATTGCTGGGAAGAGACACCATGATCACAGTAACTCTTATAAAGGAAAGCATTTCATTGGGACTGGCTTACAATTTCAGAGGTTTAGTCCATTATCTTCACAGTGGGAAGTATGGCAAAGTGCAGACAGTCAGTGCTATAGAAGGAGCTGAGAATCCTACATCTTCATTCACAAGCAGCAGGAAGAGACAGTGGTTCACTTCCCCCAACCCTACCACACTTACTCCAACAAGGCCATACCGCCAAATAGTGCCACTCCTTGTGGGTTTTGGGGGGCCATTTTCATTCAAACCACTGGAGAGCCTAACCATGAAACCTCATTTTTAACACCTGAAAACCCATGAATTTTTCCCATAGTGACTACTCGGTGAATTTATGTACTGATAGGAGTTTCCTTGATTGCCAGTATATAATTCAGCTTAAAAAAGAAAATAATAAAGAAAAAAAAGCAATGCTTTATTGAAGTGTTTGTTATGGCCCTTTACAATGTAAAAGACATGGACTAGGCACAGACATATAGTCTTGCATAAGATTTTGAAAACAATATTCTATAGCTATTTACACAGGATAATAAATGGAGAACTTATTTCCAATAGTATTAATGAAAAATCTTCTATATAAAATGTTCCAGAGACGGTTGATTGTTTTCCCAAAATGAAGACTGAGTTTCCAGGTAGCTTATGTGTAGAACACACACTGAACATGTGTAAAACCCTGCCTGGACTCTATACCTAGCATTCAAAAAAATAAATAAAATTTTAAAAAGAAAAGCCAGGGCTGGAGAGATGGCTCAGCGGTTAAGAGCATTGCCTCCTCTTCCAAAGGTCCTGAGTTCAATTCCCAGCAACCACATGGTGGTTCACAACCATCTGTAATGAGATCTGGTGCCCTCTTCTGGCCTGCAGGCATATACACATATAGGATATTGTATACATAATATATAAATAATCAATATTTTTTTAAAAAAAGAAAAGCTAGACATAGTGGCAAGTGTCTATCATGCTAGCATTTAGGAGACAAAGGCAGGATGATCAGAATTTCAAGGTCATTCTCAGATACAGGCCAGCCTGTGGTCTACGATAAACTGAATAGGGATGGGTATTTATAGTCCACTCAAGTGTGATTTGTTCTTGACCCTTGACCCTTATACAGACACTTTATTGTGGTTCACATTTCTCTAGCAGCAAAGTTACTTAATACTCACAGTTACTGTGTTAGGCATTACCACAGTTTATATCCCAAATGACATAAAACTAAAGCACCTGGAGAGTTCTTCTCTCTCTCTCTCTCTCTCTCTCTCTCTCTCTCTCTCTCTCTCTCATTCTCACTCTGTTGTTCTCTGGTTTTGTGACATAGAAAATGGGTGATTGGGCAGACCTCACATGAGCCTATGTGGTACTATTAAGAACTCAAGTTTCTGGGGTATTCTAAACCCTGTGCAAAGCAAGGTCCACAGAGCCTTGTCTCTTGTAGTTGAGCTCCTGACAGAAGATTAAGCTTTAACTATCTACTATATAATATATTTAAAACATGTATTAGATGTTGGTAAAATAAGATGGAGTCACAGCTAGCTAAGAAAAGGACCCTCCTGTTGTTTGGTGTCCATGAATGGAACAGGGTGGTCATGTACTGACTTGGAAAGGCAGAATGACTAGTGAGTATGAGGTCCTGCTCCCCCTTTTTGTGTGGCCCTGGGTAAGGTTAATGGCTGCTTGGCCTCTTTTACTTTATCTATAAAATGCTGTCAATTTCTTTTCAATACCATATACTGCATTACTTTATTGTGAGAATTAATGAGAAACCTACATTAAGAGATATATCCCCAGTCCCAGTGTCCTTAGGGACTCAGCCTCTTGGTGCAGACCCATGGTCCCCAAGTTCACCCTGGCTGCTCCTTTCATCCATTTCTTGGGCAACAGCAACCAAGGAACAAAACACCCACCAAAGAAAGAGAAGACCAAATAGCCACACCAAGAAACCCTTAAAATATTGTAACTTCAAGTGCTAAGCTCCCTGTGCAAAAAGCCAGATATAATCAACAAGACAATCTGCCTCCTCCAGGACCAAGCAACCCTACTGTGTTAGCCCTGACAAAAGCAATTTAGCTGAAGCAGAAGACAAGAACTTCAAAATTAGCAATTATGAATATGTTCAAAGGCCTTAAAGAGGATATGAATAAATGCTTTAACAAAGCCCATGAAAGCAAACAATTGAATGAGTTGATGAAAACAATTCAAAATGTGAAAGGATATTTAACAGGGAAACAGAATCACTGAAGACAACTTGAAGTACAATAAAACTGGAGATAAAAAACTCAAGACACCAAACCAAAATCCCTGAGGTAAGCCTCACCAACATAAAAAAGAGAATTTGAGGCCCTGAAGACAAGATTGAAGAAACTGGTAGCTCAACCAAAGGGAATGTTATGTTACAATTTTTACAATCTAGGTACAACAAAACATCCAGGAAATGTGGAACACTATGAAAAGCCCAAACCTATGAATGAGTATAGAGGATGGAATGAGAAAAAAAAACCTAGGTCAAAGGCACAGAAAAAAAAGAGGAAAATTTCCCAAATCTTTAGGGGGAAAATGCCTATCAGGTACAAGAGGTATTCAGAACACAAATAGACAAGCTCAGAAAAGAAACTCCCCACAACACAAAATCAAAATTTTCTGTACAGAACAGAGAAAGCTACAAGAGAGAAGGACAAAGTCACATACAAAGGCAGACCCATTAGAATGACATAAGACCTCAACAGAGACTCTGAAAGTCAGAAGAGCCTGGATAGATATCCTACAAGCTCTAAGAGATAACAGATGCTTCCCAGACTACTACATCCAGAAAAACTACCAATCTCAATTGCCATAGGAAAAAAAGTACTTCATGATAAAAACAAATTTAATCAATTTCTCTTCACAAATCCAGCATCACAAAAGGCACTAGAAGCAAACTTCAGTCTGAAGGTTAACGACACCCAAGAGGACACTTGGAATAAATTATTTCAGAACTATTAGTCTAAAGAGGGGTGGGGACTCTATAGCACAACAGCAAATTAACAGGAATTAATAAACACTACATATTAATAACTTTCAGTATTAATGTTCTCAACTTTATAATAAAAATATAACATATTAGATTAGAAAATAAGATCCATTTTTCTGATGCATCCAAGAAACATGCCTCATCATAAAAGATAGACATCACCTTAGGATAAAGGAGGAAAAAGGATATTTTAAGCAAATGAAACCAAGAAACAAGAAAGTATAGCTGTCTTAATAGCTGACAAATAGATGTCAAACCAAAATTAGAAGAAATAGGAAATAACACTTCATAGTCATTTAGGGAAACATCCACCAAAAAGTTATCACAATTTTAAACATTAATGCTCCAAACACAAGGGCATCCAAGTTCATAAAAGAGACAGTACTACAGCTAAGACTGCATACCCTCATAGCATAGAAATGGGTTACTTCATTGTCCCACTCCCACCAACAGACAGGCCATCCAGACAAAAACTAACAGACCTACTAGATGTTGTAAGAACATTCTACCCAAAGACTAAAGAATATACTTAATTTCAGCAGCCAACAGAACTTTTTCCAAAATTGACCACATATTTGCACACAAAGGATGTCTCAATGATATAGAAAAAACTTGAAAAAACACCCTGCACCCTGTCTAACCATCATGAATTAAAGCCAGATATCAACAATAGAAACGATAGAAGTATACAAACTCATGGAAGATGAACAACTCACTACTGAATGGAACCTGGATCAAGACAAATCATGAAGGAAATTTAAAACTTTAGAGTTGAATCAATATGAAAATACAAAATAGTCAAACCTCTAAAACACAATGAAAGCAAATCCTTATCACTAAGTGAATACAGAACATAAACTCTATGGAGATTTTTGCTTCCTTGTGTTCTGTTTTGGTATTTTCTATCTTACTAGTTTTGTGTTTGTTCTCTCGTTTTGTGTTTGTTCTCTCTCTCTCTCTCTCTCTCTCCCTCTCTTTATCTGTGTAAGTGGGTATGTGACAGAGAGAGAGAGAGAACACAAAGTTGTGTGGTGTGGGTAGGGAGATGGGGAGGATCTGGAAGGATGTAGGAGAGGAAAAAGAATATGATTAAAGTATATTTATGAAAAAGTTTAACAAAACTTTTAAAAGATATGTATTTTCCCAGAAGAAGATATAAAAACATTATATGTATATATCCCTTCTAGGATATAGTCAATGCTAGATATATATATTAGTAATCATTACCATTTATAGAAAAAGTAAAAGGTAGACAACTAGGAGGCATGGGGTACCCCATATACCACTAAAAATAGTCATATAAAATGATTTCATTTCTATATAATGTATAGAATTTTCCTCCAAAATAAAACATTCCCTCTAGGAGGAGAGGGAAACTCTTGAGACTTAGGGATAAATGAAACATCAGGTGTCTAGGAAGTAGAAACTTTCTCACATTACCCCCCCCCACACACACACACACATACTTTAGGAGGTGTAAACAGCTGCTGGGGGAAGAGACTGAGCACCTGGGTTGCAGGGGAGAGGTTTTCTGGCTGCTGAGCCATCTGCAGAGAGCTCCAGGGCCGGAGTGTTCATGAGTCATCAGCTTTGTTGAAGTGGGCTTTTCAGTGAGGCAGCTGACGTGTTTTGAGTCATCTTTGTCTGCCCCTGTTGTAACCTCTCACCCATATCTCCTCTAGTTCCCATAATAAAACCTCATCGCTCACGGAGTTGGGCTTGGTGCAGTCATTACTTTGATCTGGAGCGTGTTCCCTATCTGAGGTGAGTAGGGGTGT
Source organism: Dicrostonyx torquatus (assembly GCA_028555095.1). Lineage (NCBI taxonomy): Eukaryota > Metazoa > Chordata > Mammalia > Rodentia > Cricetidae > Dicrostonyx > Dicrostonyx torquatus. The sequence goes on along the minus strand of JAQHUG010000473.1, from coordinate 744,561 downwards.
GTGAGCATGTGTGAGCACGCGAGTGTGTGTGTGTGTGTGTGTGTGTGTGTGTGTTTTTCTCCCAGGAAATGTCTGTCACATAGTATCATAAAATCTCACCCTATACACCTAAAAGGAAAACCCATACCATTCTTTGGTTCTGTAGTGGTGAAGGGTCCTGTTACACTGTAGTCGGTAGAGGACAACATTCCTGACAGACACTTTAAACCTTTCTGCTTTCCCCCAGAATTTATTTATGCATCCATAATAGTTCTCCTATCACTTCTTAATTGTCAACGTCTCCAGCTATATTCCTCCCTCCATTTCTTCTCACCTTCTTATTTGTATATTCCTCTCAGCAGAATGCCAATATATAAGCTTATGTAAACTAAGTAAAAAAAAGATCCTATTTTATTTGATAATGCAGTTTAGTGAAAAGATCCTGAAACGCATTACAAAAATGTAAAGACTAAAGCGGTTTTCTCTAGCACTAAGATATACCTATTCGTGTCTGAGAGTGCCTACTGAATAGCAAATCAGCAAACCAACCACATCAGATGGTGGTCGCCTGTTGTCCTCTGGAGGGTCAATTACTCTGCCACTCTACGCCAAGGCAACCAAAAGCTCTAGCAAGAGGAAAAGTGCTTTTAAAACAGTAGTCTTGCCTTTTCACAGTGTTAGAAACTCGGATAAAAAAAAAAAACACTCAACAAGTTTCCCTCTTCCCAGCACTCTCTGGCTCTGAAGTATAGATATGCACTAACCCCAAGGGGTGGGAGGATGTCTTTCCCGCTTTGGTTTCTACACATCAGGGACTCCTGGAAGTCTGGGAACATGTCTGTATGAGCCACATGGGTTGGTGCCATAATTAGCAAACAGATTATGGATAAGTCCGTGTACAATCCGTAATTTCTCTATTAATGCAAAGGGGGACCTTTTATTGATATACTTTGGAACATATCGAGGGAAAGCTTCCCAAGGCAGTCATGTGGTAACATGTAAGTAGCTAGAGGGTGGGAGGAGTAAAGGCTAAAGATAAATTAAGAGCTCCCCAAGTTAAAACAAACAAACAATGCAAGATGCAAAGTATATCAGAAAGGAAGAAGAAAACTAAAAACCTGGCATGTTTCAGTGATTAAGGTCAATTTCACTGGGTACTCCCAAGGTGTCTTATCAGATGTAAAACTAGCTCAATGCTGTACAGTTTTATAGATAGATAAGGAAGAATTCAGTCTGCTGCGACTTACAGATAGTCATGGAAAATGTACTGGGATTCTAAGCTTCCTTGCCTTTGAAAGTGTCCCTGGGTGGACATTGACACCCTCAAATTAGATCCAGCCTAGCTTTTTCTCAAACTTTAACGAACGTATGAACCTCCTAGACATCTTGTAAAACAAATTCTGATTCAAGAGCTCTGGGGTGAGGTCTGGGGATCTGTACTTTCAGCCTGCAAGTACTTGGGGTGGAAGAAAAAAGTGATATGGTTAAGGGGAAGAGGGAGGTTGATGTAGAAATGGCTATATAAAGGGTCAAGGCTAGAACCTCTCATTTCTCTTTCCTGGTTTATGCTTTTATTGTGGCAATAGCAATTTACTTAACATCCTTCTAATTAGGACTGCCATATATATAACCTGAAGCTTGGGCTTTCTTTCCCTGTCGTGTGTCTTTGGCAAAATCCCCATAAAATTAAAACAATCTTAACCTAAAGGAGAAAAAGAATATTGATATAAACCTAGTAGATACCTTCATACTTTAAAAGATGTATAATAGGGTTTTCTCTAATACATGTTTCCAAGTGTCTAGTCATTAGCAACAAACACAGGTTCTTTTTTAAATACATATGTGATTTTATGTGGAAACAAATAGAAAAATGCCTATACTTAACTTCCCAGATTCAGAATTTTCCAGTGTCCATGCCAATCCATTGGGCAGGGTTCCAAGAGCTCCCTAGCTGAGGCCTTTCCTTAGACTCTTGATGAACTAGAAATATGCTCAGCATTTTTTTTCTTTTGATGATGGACTATCTCTAAGTAGCCACATTGAGGTTTAACTGCTTGCATTATTGCTTAAATGTTTGCATGTCTTTAAGCACTTCTTTCCATTTGTTCCTTAATTTAAAAAAACTACTTTTCTTATTAATTTCTGTCACAGAATGTCAAGGTTAAAGAAATATTATGCTTAGATGCAGTAGATACTTTTAATACTTCAAACCTAATAAAAAGCTGTCTAGAATGTTATGTGCCTAGGATGTTATTAACTAAGTTCATAGTAATTTTTGCAAAGTTTATATTGAAAAATATCTGTTAAGCTGTCTTATGTGGGCTGCTGTGTATGGCACAGCCATCTGGAGATTGGCAGTAGGTGTCTGGGGCCTTCAAAGTTGAAGCTGCTCATTTTGGAAAAGTGGTGTAGGAGGGATCTTCTGTATTTTGTGTTGCTTTCATTGGTTAATAAAGAGAATGCCTTGGCCTATAGAATAGATCAGCCCTTAGGTGAGCAGAGTAGACAGAACAGAAGGCTGGGGAGAAGGGAAGTGTCCAGACGCCATGATGCTCCTACCCGAGATGGACTTAGATTAGACTCATGCTGGTAAGCCACGACACGTGGTGATACACAGACTATTAGAAATGGGTTAGTTTAAGATGTGCTAGTTTGCCAAAAAGAGGCTAATTCAGTATAAAGCCTTAGGAATATGTGTGAGCTGTACAATAAATCCACCCTACTTTTCCAGACCAACATGAGTGAATGATGGAATGGGTGTCTCACCTTTCTCATTCTCCACTTTTTCCCCCATCAGCTGCTGGAGGTCATTTGCTGGAGCGTCTTTCCTTAGTGTCAGAGGCAATTAGAATTTTCCCAGTGATAGAGATGCTTACCTGGTGGTCTAGCAAAGGCAGTTGTGCTTAGTACATCTCCCTTAGAAGACTGTCACATAATGTCGCAGTTGAAGAAATGGACTCCAGTCACCATAATGAAGTGCTGGCCTCTTAACCGACATCTATTTCCATTCTCCTTGAAGCTTATTTCCCTTGCTTCATTGACTCGACAAATAGTTACTGGGCTTCTACAATGTATTAGACACTGTGTTGGTGTTGGGAGCAAAAATTTAAATGAAATAGCCAAAATATCCTCCATATAAAGGGTATCATCAAAAACCAAACATGCAACTGAATAAATACTATTAATATAAAGGATTATTTCAATCTAAATAAGGCATAATTCTGTTTAGGAGTAATATCTTCCTCTGTGGCTTCCATTTTATCATTTATTTAATACATGGCTATCAAATATCACCTACTAGATATATCTCACAGTACTTGCTGTTCATTATGTAGACATAAAAAGATGAGATCAGTACTCTATATAGAAATTATAGATCAGTGGAAGAGATGGGATTAAACAATTTTTTCAGAAATAATACCCATCTAAGAGCTATGAAGCAAAAGTGTCAATTACTATTAGAAAGCTATAAATCTCTGCATTTCACAAAAGTCTTCAGATTTGAACATGATTCAAATTTTTGTCATCTCCATACCTTGGAATTGAGCACTAAAAAGTGTATATTTGTTGAGTTATTGAATTCTAAACATGAGGATAAGACCAAGGAGAATAAATATTTAAAACTTAAAATATTGCACCAAATAAAAAGGAAAATTTAGAAGAAATGCATTTGTGAATAAATGCAATCTACCAAAACTAATCCATGAAATCATAGAAAACCTGAAAAGAGCAATAATGAGGAATGGAATTAAATTGCTAAGAAAATGTCTTTCAACCAAATGGTCCTAGATCCAGGTGGCTTTGCTACTGAAATCTAGGACACATTTGAAGAACCTGCAGCAGGTTAGAAGTACTCTCCAGCAACACAGCACTTATCTGCTGTGGAAGAGCATGGTTCATTGATCTTGGTTCATTGAACCCGGGGTTTAATGATCAGTAAGAGAAAATGAAACAAAAGCCTAAAGAACAAACTAACCTATCTCAGGATATATAAAAAAAACTGTAAAGGAAATTAGCATTTCTAACTTATTATGAGCGAACATTAATACCAAAACCAACAAAGAACATAACAAAACAAGGAAACTAAATGTCTGGGTGTATAGCTTACTGCTAGAGCACTTATCGGGTATGGAAAAAACCTTGGGGTCAGTTTATAGTCACAGAAGAGACTAAGACCAATCCCTGATATACATTAATGCAAAAAAAACTTAACTAGAGTACTGGTAAACAAAGCCCAACATGTTACACCTCAAAGAGAGTACACAAAATGGTCTAGTGGGATTTACCTCAGGGATGTAACATATACCAACCAATAACTATACCATATTAACAAAATGAAGAACAAGATCCACTTCTTTATCTCAAGAGATACAAAAATCATTCAATAAAATTCAATACTCCTCATAATTAACATCAATGAGTTAGGTGTACAAGGAATAAATAATATAGGACAGACTCCATAGTTAGAGTGAATAGCAAATAGGGAAGAGCTGAACTAGTTCCTCAAAAGGAACAGAAATAAGAAAATGGTGACCACATTTACCACTCTTACATAGCATGGTATTAGAAGTCATGGCCAAAGCACTAGGACAAGAGATAAATAATAAATGAATAGCATCTAAATGTGAAAAGAGCTAAAATTACAATACTGCTATTTTTGTACATTGAAAGCCTCAGTTGCTCTGTAGAAATCTGTCAGAAATTATGAATAAATTCAGTATCAAGTAATATTGCAAGATACAGAATCAAAATACATTAGTAGCATTTTATAACATTTTACACTAGTGGTAAGCTTGCTGAAAAGGAAATCAAGAAAGCAACCTAATTCAAAAGAGCTACAAAATAAATAAGTCTGTGTCTAGGAACAAATTTTATCAAAATAGTAATGAATCTAAACAATAAGAATTATAAACCACTAACAGAAAAGTTGGAGAAAAATAACTGGAAATAATACAAGATTCATGGTTTGAAATAATCAATATTATTTAAATTTTCATATTACCTAAGTAATTTATAGTCATTTTGCCAATGTGACAAATTGTCATTTGGTTATTATAAATTGGCAATGGACTTCTCAGAAATAGGAAAACAATCAAAATATTTATATGTTAAAAACAAAATACTCCAAGCAGCCAAAACAATCTTAATCAGTAAAAGCAAAACTAGGAACATCCTATCTAACCACAAAACACATTTTTAAAAAGCCTAGCAGCATGGCATTGGCATAAAACAATGAAGCAGAATAGAGAGCCCAGAAAGAAACGCATACATTAGCAGCCAACTCACTTTTGATAACTGGAAAGCATAAGAATAAATGAAACAAACACAAACAACAGCCATTGCAATAAATCATCCTGGGGAAGCTAGAAAGCTGTATGCATGAGACTCCTGACTCGCACTATAAAAATCAAGTACTGTGGATCAAAGACCTAAAACTGCTAGAATAAAACCATTCGAAACTATGAAGTCATGAGAAATAAAACCAGAGAGGGCAGAGAGAAGAGCTTTCATGACATTGCAACAGACAATGACTTCTTTGGACAAGATCTCTAGATCACAAACAACTAGACAAACGAGACATGTGGAACTGGATACCAAGAAACATCTGAAAAGCCAAGAAAATGACCAACAGATGGAGAGAAAACCTACAAAATGGGAGAAAATATTGCAAGCTGTTCACCTGAAAGGGATTAACTCCAGAACAGACCAGCAACAACAACAGGCATATATCAACAGTAAACACTATATAACCTAGTTTTAAAATGACCATACTGGATTTTCTTAAAGGCCATTACTAGAAAAAAAAAACTAGGGAAATAATATGAACAGATAGTTCTCAAAAGAAGATAGACACAAGGTTAAGAAGTATGAAAAAATGTTTAACATCAGTAAGCACCAGAAAAATGTAAATCAAAATCCCAAAATCATCTCACTGCAGTTAGATGGCTGAGTCAAGAACCAAAGGGAAAGAAAAAGGAAAAGGAAAAAAAAAGGTAGCAGACGTGCCAAAAGGAATGTGGTAGTGTATGCATTGTTTTTTTTTAAAAAAATGATGAGCTGGGATATACAGTGTGTCAAAAGGGATGTGGGGAAATTGCATTGGAAAAGCTAGTGTAGACAGCAGTATGGCAGAAGACTAAATTTAGAGCTAGCTGTCTTCTCTCCTTGCTTAAAGGTATACAATGAGAAAATCAAAGAGATCCACACCTTCCAAGCTTATCCCAGCACTACTCACAACGGCCATAATTTGGAACCACCACAGTGTTGAAGGATCGAGAAGTCACATGTATACAAAAGTGGACTATTCTTCAGACACAAAAAAAAATAATGAGATGAACATCAGTGTAATCATAAAACTTTATGCTAAATAAAATAAAAATAATCAGTTCACTGAAAGGCAAATACACATCCTTTTGTTCATACACAGAAGCTTAAAAGGTAGATTTTGTAGGAAGAGTGGAAGAGTGATCACAAGAATTAGAGTAGGGGAAAGGACAGTTGAAAATGGATACCACCTGTAGCTATGGTGAAGGAGGAATGCACAGTACAGAGGGTTGACTGCAATGCACAGTGATCTACCATTGGATATTTTCCGAGAGAGTTGGAGGGAGGCATTCAGAGGTTCTTGCCACACAGAGATGCTGAACGGCAGTGAGGTTCAGGTATTGACTCTGGTGTGTGTTGGGTTGTCACATTGTGCCTCATTCAGATGTGTGATTATGGTGTAAGTGAAAATATATTTTAAAATAAAGAGGTGCATCTAACTTACTAGCTATAATACGTATTATCATTGTTTAGAGTATTTCCAGTTTTCCCCCTTTCAAGGCAGAATTATCCTTTTCTGTTTGTGAAAAAGGAGTATGGTGATGTGATTTGTTTGGGCCCATGTAATCTAATTACAATAGATATCTATCAGTTCCAGGTAAAAGCCTTACAGAGGAAAGAAATGTTCTCTTGAATGTGTTTCCTTTCCATGATGGCAGCGAAGAGTGATGTATTCAGCTGTATCCATGTTTAAGCAGGTCCTGAGAAGCCCCACTAATAAATCAAAGACTTAATCACGAAATAACCTGATGTTTTCAGCCTCATATATTTATAAGTTATTTTTGAAAGAGTTGAACCTAACACTCTTGTTGATATTGACGAGGTTAGTTATCTGTGGCAAGCAGAAGAAAAAAATATTTTAGGATTTTAAATAAACAGATAATTCCAAAAAGACTAGTGTTTCCTAAATCTCTGCAAAAAGCATGGGGCAACCCTGAAAAATAAATGAAATATCCCTATGAAGCTGGGCCTAAAGTGGAATCAGTTTATCATAAGGAAGTTCATTAGGAAATAAAATGGGATTTTGTGTGAACAATTAACAAATATTGTAAAAAAAGAAGAGTGGCATCAAAATAGCATGCCAATGTGTCTCTAATGCCTTCTGATTTTAATTACCAGAACTTCTGTGGCATTTTGGTAAGAATGAGAAGGGTCATATTCAAGCATTATTAGAATGAGATTATCAGCACTCGGTAATATCTATTTTCCCTGTCAGAATCTCTCCTCATTAAGCAACTTTTGTTCTCTGTATTAGACTTCTGAATACATCTACTAGTTCTGTCCAGTATATGCTTGTTGTTAGCAATTAATACCTTAAAATTGTGTTTAATCATCACCTATGAGCTTTATTATCGAGACTGTGTTTTATAAATATGGTAATTTCTAGGAAATCCAATTTTCACAAAGATTCCGAACATACATGAGTGAGGATAAGGTCCAGCATCAGGACTGATTCTACGAAATAAGTAGAGCATTATAGGGCACTAGATGTAAAACAGCAATCAGCCTTGTGTGGCACATTTTGTGGGGAAACACAGCATACAAGACCATTGGAATGCTCTCTTCTAATGTAACCAAAGTGTGGAAACAGTTTAGGTATGGAAAAACGTACAGTAGACATGGTAGATGTGATGGTTTAAAAGAAAATGGCCCCCAAAGAGATTGGCACTATTAGTAACTGTGGCTTTGTTGGAGGAAGTATGTCACTGTGGGGGTGGGCTTTGAGGTCTCTTTGCTCAAGCTTTGCTCAGTGTGACCCTCAGATCACTTCCTGTTGCCTGCAAGATGTAGGACTCTCAGCAACTTCTCCAATACTATATCTACAAGCACACCCCAATGATAATAGACTGAACCTTTGAACTGTAAGCCACTCATTATATTTTCCTTTATAAGAGTTGCCATGGTCATGGTATTTCTTCATAGCAATAGAATCCCTAACTAAGGCAGTATGGAAGTTACTAAATATTAAAATACTAAAAATGCCAATTACTTCACCATTATAACAGCATGAGAAAGGAATTTTCTAAGTCATATTTCTAGCCAGGCATGACTGTGAATGTCTGTAATAACAACTCTGAATAGGTGAAGACAGAAAAATCAGTAGTTCAAGGTCATCCTTGAGGATGTGGTAAATTCAGGCTAATATGGTCTTTGTGAGAACCCATCTCAAAAAAAAAAACAAAAAATGGTCTTGATCTGTGCTAGTTTGTCCTTTAGCATCATTGTTGTCAAGACTTACCACTAACATGGTTCATGATTTATGAGAAATGTATTATTTTTCTCTTTCATGAATTGCAAACTTAACCAAATACTTCAGGGTAATTTTATTCTCAAAATCCTCAAAATTCCATTTTTTCAATCAAATCTACTTCAAATTTTCTGCTTAAAATTTAAGAATACAGCAAGTGTTTATATCACAGGAATTTTTTTATGCAATAGAGCTAACTAGAGGAATGTCTGTTCTCTTCAGCAAAGCAGTTCCATACCCATTCTTAAGTATACGAATATCCCGAGTATGCTGGACACATTTCAAATCAGGAAAATCACAGTCAATGATTTACAAATTGTAACTGGAAATAGAAAGATGTATTGAACTTAACAGGAAGCAAAATGCATCGATGCATGACAACAATAAAATAATAAATTTAGCAGAAATCATTGTTGAAAACATTAAATCACAAAGCACTAAATGTATAAAAGATGAAAGGGGAACACATATAACTGATCACCACTTAAAAATTGTTCCAAGAATTTTAAGGTCTATGGCTTATTTTTTGTGCATAATACTATGTAGGAAACAATTTTTCAATGCATGTAGTAATATTTATACTGCACTTTTCCACTTAGATGTGTTCATAAATATTAATCAATTCCCACCACAACCCTATGACATAGCTAAGAAGTATCCAGAATCAACAGACTGAGAGCTTAAAATTACATTTGGCTAAGATGTCAAGGACATGAGGAAATTCCTAAGAAGGCTAACAGCAGAGTTCAAAGTCTGGGCTCCCACCCGCCACAGGGGTGAAGGGAGCTGTCTGAGAATCTGCTTGTCTCTGTCCTCCACATCACTACATAAGGAACCAAGAGCAGAGCACTTGCTCATCTGCTTAGACATGCCTGGTCAGCTTGGTTATATTGCAGAGAACTTGTACAAGCTAGGTAGGCATCTGGCTTCTTCTTAGGATTAGCAACTTTTTAAACCAACAGTTTGGAGATCTGATGATGTACAAGGTCTTCTCTGGATTCCCTGAAGACAAGTCAACTCAGAGTTTAAGAACTAACTGAAAAAGCAAACTCCAGACGACGGGGGCTGATCCACATGAACTCTTAAAGAGAGGTACCTTTACTTACATGTTTTTTATGCTAACAGGTTTATAATCTGTATGTGACAGCTTAAACAGCTGGTTTACCAGTAAACAGGGGGCTTTCAGTATTAAAACTGGGTGAGGCTCAGGCAGATTCAGATGGTGGGCTACTGTACTAACCTCTGGAAAATGAGAAATGCCTTTGTGTAACTGGTAAAATGAATCTAGCTGATTGTGTTGTCTCAAGTATTCAGATACACATGTATCAAAATTAAATTTGAGCTAAACATTTGAAGAGCTTATTTTTTATATTTTAGTAGATTTAATATATAAAAACTTCCTTATGGTATTAAGACTTCCATCATTCATCCCTTCATATCCATGAGTTCCACATAGGAGGATCCAACAAAGTGCCAAGGTCATCTGATTCTACTCTTCCTGTCTGTTGACATCTTTTCTCCTTCACACCAAGAGACTGCCTCTTTTACACCAGCATCCACTTGTTTCTCCACAATGAAGCCAGGAGTCAGCTCTGTGTTGGGTCCTCCGGAAGTTATCTTTGCCATCATCGAAGTGTTTGAAGTGCTTTCTTTTAACCCTATTATGCATCAATTTTTCTTCAGCCAATAAAGGAAACAAAAGAATCTACACCATAAAGATCATTGTTAAGATTAAATGAGGTAGTAGCTGTAGAATGCATTTAAAGGATGGCACTAAATTAGTTGATGCTTTTTCTTTATTTTGGTCTACTTTGAACACCTTGGGTTCTTTTGTACCTTCTTTTCCTGGAGACTTAGATGTTAATCTTTTTCTCCACCTTTAGCAATTAGAGAGAGGCCCTCCACCTTCAGAAAAAGAGAAAAGAACAGTAGTGATACAATATTCTTCATCAGCTCTCTGTTAGTAGCAAATGGCTTCACTTCTGAGCGTATGACATAGGTATAATAATCCCAAATAATTTAAAATTTTTATCTGTGTACATGTGAGTGCTTTGCCTGCATATATGCATGTGCATTATGGGTATTCTAGGTGGCTGCAGAGGCCAGAAGAGGGTGACAGAGTCCCTGGAAGTAAGTTGCCACGTGGGTGTTAAGAACTGATTCCAGGTTCCAAGAGCTGAATCCACGTCCTCTACAAGAACAGCAAGTGCTGAATCACTGAACAGTCTTTCCAATCCCAGCAATATCAATCATTTTAAGTTGGGTAAAATACGTTTTTTTAGCAATTTTTCTCTACTGCTGTGACAAAACACTGTGACCTGGGACCCTATGGAAGTCTTCCTTTTATAGGCTTATAAGGGCATATAGCAGCAAAGGGAGACTGAAATACCAACATGAGATAGTTATTGACAGCCACGTTGATTGAGTGTTGCAAAGAGGAGGGCCTGCTTGTCTGTCCCGGTCGCCCGGCTAGCTTAGCCCCAAAATAACCACACAGAAATTGTATTAATTAAATCATTGCTTGGCCCATTAGCTCTAACTTCTTATTGGCTAACTCTTACATCTTAATTTAACCCATCTCCATTAATCTGTTTATCGCCATGTGGCTGTGGCTCACTGGCAAGATTCTAACCAGAGTCTATCTCAGGTGGAGGATCCATGGCTTCTCTCTGACTCTTGCCTTTTTCCTCCCAGAATTCCATTTCATTTTCCCTGCTTACCTAAGTTCTGCCCTATCAACATGCCCCAAACAGTTTCTTTATTAACCGATGAAAGCAACACATAGACAGAAGGACCTCCCACACCAATTAAGCTAATTAAATGTTTTAAGTCCTTTTTATTGATAGCCAGATGAAAATTAGGCTTATTCTTTTGAAATGTTTCTTGGTGCCCAAACTTAGGAGTACAAAGATTTTAAAGGCAAAACCCACAAAGACCATAATTTACATCAAATTTAGAAGAGGGTCAAACTAACCTTGAAATATTCACTCCTGTCAGAGTATAGTAATTATTCTAGATACAACATGACATGACAATTATTTTTTACTTACATATTTTCTATTTATTTTAGATATTTGGTTATTACAGCTGGATCAGGGTCAAGGTCAAGGAAAATTCAAATGTGTTGCCAGGACAAACATGACCATGGTGGTGGTGTTAGGCTGGGAACGATGAGAACTGTCTAAGCCAAGACAAAATGGAGCCAGACAGTTCATGGTGGTGATGCCAAGGACAGCATGGAAGCAGGAAACAGGCATGGTGTCAGGAACAAGCTGGGATTCACATCTTTAACCATAAGCACATAGCAGAAAGAGAAACATAAGAGTCTTCAAAGTTTCAAAGCCTGCTTCCTGTTACATAATTCCTCCACCAAGGCCACAACTCCTAAACCTCAAACAGCACCAACTGGGACTCAGTGTTCAAATCTCATTTAGACCACCACAGTGCCCTTATTGCTCCCTACCCATCTTTAACTTTGTTTGCTTGCTTTGGAGCAGGGTATCTCACTGAACCCAGTGAGGCCCAGAGATCCTCTGTGTCTGCTTCCCCAAATTAATTGAATGAATGCTTTACAGACCTGTTCCAAAGCCTAAGATGGAGACATATGTACAAACATATATATGCATTTTTTATTTGAACATGCAAGTACTTCTTTTTTTTTCAGAGTTACAGATGTAAGACACTATGGCCAGCTTCTTATGAGGATGCTGGGAATCCAACATCAGATCTCCATGCTTTCCCTGCAATCACTTTAACAGCTAAATCTACACAGATTTTGAGTCAACTCTCATGCGCTTTTCTCTGCCTGCTGTGGTACTATGGCTGCACAAATGACCCACAGAGAAGGCAGTGTTTGTACTCCTGTTGTACTATGAGTTTTCTCTAAATTAAAATAATAATAAACAAGAACCATGGAGTGCCTTTTTCTGACAGTTTTAATCTGAATTTCTCATTAAAAAACAAACATTGGGAAAGTCAAAAAAGGGGGTCATGATAACATAAATTAATTTTTATGTTGCATCCATACTTTTAAAAAATTATCTCTCACCGTGCAATGGTGGCACAAACCTTTAATCCCAGCACTTGGGAGGCAAAGGCAGGTGGATCTTTGTGAGTTCAAGGCCAACCTGGTCTACAATAGCTAGTTTCAGGACAGGCTCCAAAGCTACAGAGAAACCCTGTCTCGAAAGAAAAAAAGGTCTCCCAAATAATAGACATTTTAGTAACTCAAGGATAATTCCAAATCATCTATATATTCAAATTTTCTAACACAAAAGGAATGAAAACAAAAATTTTAGGTGATTTTCACATTAAATTAATAAATGAATTCAGGAATTCGTACAAAAGAGGCAAGTTACACATTCCATTTTATGTGTTTTCATGTGAAAAACCATGATTCACCTTATCATAAAAGACAGTCTTGATTAGCTTCCCCCAGGATCCTGGGTAAGGGACATTCCCAAGGCACCTAAAGCAGGAAGGTTTTAAGTCTCTATGGTACTATTGGTGCAGTGTTTTCCATGGAGCTCTCTCACAACTATGAAATAATTCTCTGACTTCAGCACCCTCAGTACCTCGGGTGCCCAGGGTCGCTTTTTCCTTTATGAAGATTACCCCTTAGTACATCATACAGGAAACAGACAGTTCAGCACCATAGCTAGCCTCCCAAGTCATTCATCTTAAAACTTCTGTGGAATGATTTTTCTCTAAATGACCTCTAATGCAAGTAAGCACTCCTTTGATTTATTTATATGTAATTACCCTTTAACCTCTTTCTTGATCCTTATATCCATACATGTATTACCTTGCTTCTGGAAGAGACAGAGCCCAGCCTCATTTACACGACAGTAGAGAGTACCCGAAGAAAAGTGTAGAATCCCAGATGTCTTGTGACTTATGCTCAGAATTGGTAAAATGTCACTCTTTTTGCAGCATACTGCCAGCTAAAGTAAATCACAAGGCTAGATCAATATTTTTTTAAAAAATGGAGAAACAAGTTATCTTTCAATGAGAAGGGTTGCAGAGCTATAGTGTACATGGGAACAGGAAGAAAGAATAAAGGTCAATTTTTAAAAATCACCACTATCAGGATTGTGGTTTTCTATTAAGAGGTGAGAAATATACAAACATTAAGCATGTGTCAATAAAGTGGTCATAATGGTTCCCATGAATATTCAAAAAGAAGTGAGAACATAACATAATAGAAGTGAAAAATGACTTTTAAAGATTAAAAATTAATTAATTAATATTACAGACATCACTGGTTTCAAAGAGTGGTTAAGAGCCTGAAAATACAGAAAAATAAAAGACTATTAGAATCAATTGTTTTTGATATTATGGAGGAAGTAGAACTAAGAATGTTGATGTTTACATTGCTTATCTGAATAAATTCCAGTGGGTAACTAAGGTAGTGTGGACAGCAAGATCACCCTAGAGAGAGAGGTAAAGGAACTGAGAGGAAAGGATACTGGAACCATTAAAACTTAAGAGCTATGAGGAATGCTAGGATAGTTAGCTTTAAATGTCAACTTGACAAAATGTAGATTCACCCCAAAAGATAGCCTCGATTAAGGATTTGTCTAGATCATAGTCTGTGGGAAATTGTCTTCAGTGTAAGTTGCTGTAGAAGGACCCACTGTGCGAAGCACCATTCCCTAGGCAGGAGCCCTCACATAAGATGGGGAAAGGCTAGATGATATCTAGAGCAAGTGGCAAGCAGGCAGCATGGGTGTGTTTCATCTCTCTCTGCTCTTAAATGTGGATATGAAGTGGTTAGTCTTTACCTGGACTTTCACTGGATGACAGATCATAGCCTAGAACTTTACACCAAATTTACTTTACTGTCTAAGTCATTTTTGGTCAGGGTGTTTTGTCACAGCAACAGAAATGAAACTAGAATGGGAAAATTGCAATGAGAAGCTAAAAACTTCAATGAATGGGAAATGTGAAGACTTAAGACTAGAGGGAGACTGGGGTAAATTGATGAATATATACAATATGCAACACACACACCACACCAAACGTAAAGGAAGTATTTGCATGTTAAAATTTTTAAAATATGCATATATATGCTTGAACATACATTTGTATTTTATGCCTTAGAAAAGGTCTATAGAGCATTCATCCAATTGTCAGTAACAGTTACTACTGAAAACAAGAATGATAAATGTGTAAAATAGTAAAAGGGGATTTGCACATTCATTTTCTTTGCTCTTTTTGTGTCTCATGAAATGATTATATATGCATAAGTAACTTTAAAAAGGAAGCTCAAACAAAAAAGAAAAAGCCTTTAAGAAAGTATCAGACAGTCAGGCGGTGGTGGCGCATGCCTTTAATCCCAGCACTCAGGAGGCAGAGGCAGGCGGATCTCTGTGAGTTCGAGACCAACCTGGTCTACAAGAGCTAGTTCCAGGACAGGCTCCAAAGCCACAGAGAAACCT
>JAQHUG010000473.1:704969-715402 GCA_028555095.1 Dicrostonyx torquatus | reverse complement strand
CTCCCGAGTGCTAGGATTAAAGGCATGTGCCCAACACCACCCTGCTCACTCAGGGTACATTTTATCTCCCCAGCTAAATGTCTCTGGAAACATTCTCAAAGACAATTGTAGAGGTGTGTCTCCTAGGTGGTTTCAATCCAGCCAAGTTGACAAGATTAGCACCATTACAGCCCCTCTGGAGGATCTCTAGATATAACTGTTAAGAAATGGTAACCATGCGGCACAGAAAGGTTAAGTCCTTAGCAGATCCTGAGATCTTTGGGTCACCCAGCAAGATGCTGGAGCTTGAGTTCTCCTTTCTCACACCCTTAAAATGCAGTCTTAAAATGCAGAAGAGGGTCCCAGGGCAGGATGTACACATGGAGTTGGAATTGAAAGGTAACTGGTAAAAGGATCATACAATGGACAACAGAGGCAGGTGTTCAGAAAGTGGAAACTGCAGACGCTTGTAGAGAAATCAGGGATTTTCTCAGTGAGGGCATTTAACAAGTCATGGGGTCATGCAAATATGGACCTTTATGTGTCCCTTCTGCCAGAATCTCAGGAACAGCATCCCAGAGGACATAACACTTGACACCTGTGTTCTTTGGGCTTGTAGACTAAAAGTTCAGGTAACACACATTCACCAGTTTCAGGAGAATGGGGTGTGTGGCACTGAGAATGTGTGCCCATTCTGAAGGAGTGGCCACACACTTTCCCATGTTAATCAAGAGGGGCTCCATCCTACCAGGTCTTCTGATTCGTTTTTGTAAGCTGGAAATCTCAAATAATTTGAAACCTTTCCATTTCGAGGCATTGCCTCATTTTCCAACACAGCAGGGTTATAAGGTTGCCAGGTTTAGCAAATTAAAACACAGGGTACACAGTTCTATCTGAATTTCAAATTATAGAAGCATTCCTGGTTTTTGTGAACACCCCAACTATTACATGGAACATGCTTATCAGGAAAAAAATCCACCCAACTATTTGCTATTAATTAATCTAACATTTACCTCATCTTTATTTGGCAGATTCTGGTGGAGGCCAAACCTGTGTTGTGGGCTGGCAGGATAAGAATATTTATACAGTGGAAATGGGCAGAGGTTATCGTCAGTCATGGTTTTGGTGCATAACTAGCCCATGACTGATAACAATAGCTAATGCTTCTGTTGAATTTACCTCTGTAAGCTTCACATCTGTTAACCCTAGGCTAGCAATAGACTTTGCAGGATCATGACAGATACTCTCTACTGTTCGCAGAAGTTACTTTGAACCTTGGTGTGACTCGGTATGTTTAAAAAACATTCTTTGAACTTTGTCTGTTGTTCCTAGGCTTCAAGAATCCTGTAGGAGCTGGGCCTGGTGGGCACATGCTTTTTTATTCCCAGCATTAGAGAGGCAGAGGCAGGTGGGTCTCTCAGCTTCAGGCCAGCCAGGGCTACATAATGAGTTCCTGTTTCAAGAGAGAGAAACAAAATATATATATATATATATATATATATAGGAGCCCACCGGGGCCTCTCTCTTCACTGAAAGTCTAATGACTTTAAGAGGCAGCATCCATTCTGAATCACCTCCATGATGTAGGACTGTTGATAGAGCGTGTAACCTGGGTGAGGATCACACTGCACTAGATGGGAGTCACACTAAGGGTTATCGGTCGGCTTTTAGGCAGAGGCAGCTCTATTTGACGGGAGTCTTTGTTTTCTCCATTCTCATTTCCTAGTACCCAACTCCCACCACCCCAGCTGCAGCAGAGTGTAGGCGCCTATCTACACTTTCCTGGTTCTCCACGGCCCTAGATTCCCCAGCTCTGCCATATCTTCTAGGTGGTGCTGCTGTATCAGTGAACTTGGCTCGCAGATTCAGCTGGACTAGCTGAACAGCGAGCTCTGGAGAGCCACCTTTCTCTGACACCCCCCAGTGCTTGGGTTACAAGTGTGTGCTATGTCCAGATTTTACGTGGGTGCCAGTGATCTGAACTTGGGTCCTCATGCTTGTGCAGCAGGCACTTCACCCACTGAGTCATCTCCCCAGCGTTAGGCTGCTTGTTAAATGTGGGTATTTTGATGAGAAAAACAAAAACCAACAACTGTTGAGAAATCAGGTCTGTCAACAATCAGCGTTGGTTTATCCTATGCTGGCTTCCAAAGTCTTCCCTCCTCCTTCATGCATAGATGGTCTCTTTGCATAGACAAATAAGAGGCTCCTTGTGTCTGATAGAGGCTTCATGTTTCCTCCTAACTCATCTGCCTGGCTGGATGTGTCTCACTGAGTCTCCTCTCAGCCCAGGCCTGTGCAGCACGGATGGACCAAAGCGAGAAATAATGATAAAGTGGCCAGCATGCTTATCGTCCTGGTGCCTGTCTAATAGCTACAGAGCATTGTTGGGTCTTAATGATGAGCGCCAACCCATTAGGACCTGGGTGTCGGATTAATACCTGTCTTTGGTTTTATTGTTGTGTACTGATGATATAATTTCAGGACCCTTTGGGGCTGACAAATCACCTGGAAAGGAGGTTAAATGGCAGAATGTCACAGTTCTGCATATTGCCCCGCTGCTAGCCCCATCAGTGATTCCGTTAGATTGTCGGGTGTATGAAATGGTGAATAGTGAACTTTATAGTTGATCTCTTTTTTTGCTTTCCTTATTTGCAGCTCATTTATAACAGCTTTGCTCAGTTCTTAGTCCAGGAGAAGGGATATGATAAGGAGTTGCTCACTCTGACGCCCGAGGACTGGGATTTCTGGTAAGTCCCCTAGCCCCTTTGGCCGTTCCATCCCCTGTGACTCATGATTTTTGCTGATGAAGTCTTAACACTTTCTCTTCTGTGAAGGTGGACAGTGAAATGTAAAATTGAGTCAAAGGGCAGAATAACTTCTATACTGAAAGTTTTGTGTTTAATGTGTTAAAGTCTTGTACTTGAAACATGTCTAGACTTTAATATAAGTAAGCTCTCAGCTTGTGACGACTTTTAGGATATTTATATGCAGTTTCATACAGTCACAGGAAAAGTATTAAAAACTAAAATTTGTATCTATGGGAAGAAGTTTGTTATTCAGAGCCATGAAAGAGGAGTCAGCAAGTTAAATAAGTGGCTGAATTAGGCCATTTGAATAAATATTCCTTTCTGGTTCTTATTGTTCATTTCCTTCCTGCTCTATGATTCATTTAAACAAGAAAAAGAAGCAGAAAAAAAACCCTTAATCTATGTAAATTGTTCAGTTTAGATAGGTGTGGTAGAGTATGAATGCTAGTGTGAATATAGTCCCAGCTACTTGAGGCCTGAAGATGCCATTCAGGGTTAGCTGGGCAGCATAGAAAGTCTTTGTATCTTAAAGTAAATTAGGACTGGGAAGATGGCTCTGTCAGTAAACTGTAAGCAAGAGGACTTGGGTTCAGAGCCCATGTAAGCAAAAGGAGCCGGTGCCTCCCAAGGCTCAGGGATCACTGCAAAAGGAGGAAGGAAAGATTATAAGAGGTAAAGGTGATGATTGGCTACAAGAGAACTTTCCAGTTGTGGTTGTAGATACGAACTCACCGAGGTTATGATGGCATGCACAAATCCTGAGTAAGCTCAAACCTGACCAAGTATGGAGCAGGATGACGGGCACCACATCCCACCCTTAGCTGGGGCACTATTAACAATTCATGGCAACTGGGGAGAGGGAAAGTCAGTTTCATCAAAGATGAGACCTCTGAGCAGCTACCTGTGTACAAGTAGATGGCCCTCTACACATACAAATAGTGGACTTGGCAGCAACAACAACAAAACAAAAACCATACAGATGAAGTTGGGAAGGCATGATAGAGAGGATGGGGAAAGACTTGGAGCGGTTGGAATGGGGAGCATGATCAAAGCACACCATATGCATACACAAAGTTCTCCAAAGGGAAAGGGGCATGGAAGGAGGGAAGAATGGATCTGAGTGCAGTGGCTTCTCTAGAACTGCAGCATTAGGGAGGCAGAGACAGGAGGATCCCGGGAGATTGCTGTCCAGTCCACCTAACCAACTGGGGAGGTCCAGCCAGCGTCAGTGAGAAATACTGTGTTGAAAAGTAAGGTAGAGAGATGAGAGGGATCCTGGTGTTGGTCTCTGGCTGCCCCTCACACAGGCACACACATGTAAACACATGAAAACATGTATACAAACATACACACAAATTAAGACTAAGAAAATGACCATTTAGTTTGTAATTAATAATCATTAAAAATACATGCACAGAGATCATGCATGTGCATCCCTCTGAGATTTGTTTGTCTTTTGATCTATCCTTTCTGTCCTGGGAAGGAATGGAAAGCTCTTACCGTGTGACATTATTGTTTCTAGGAATTTTACTGTGAATGCAAGGAAATAATGCCCGCAAAGCCCTTTTATGTTCATTTAACCTTGCTGTTTGTCAGCCATTGTGCTGCTTCACTGTTATTATTCATAATAGTGATCTATACATTTTATCCAGAGCCTTCAAGGTTTTTATAATAAAGAACCTAGAGCCAGGCAGTGGTGGGCATACCTTTAATCCTAGCATTCGGGAGGCACAGGCGGATCTCTGTGAGTTCAAGGCCAGCCTGGTCTACAAGAGCTAGTTCCAGGACAGGCTCCAAAGCTACAGAGAGACCCTGTCTCGAAAAAACAAAAACAAAAACAAAAAAACAAAACAAAACAAAACACCAAAAAACAAACCAAAAAAAAAACCTAGAACTTAGTATTTGACCTTCTTTTGCTGGTTTTCAATAATATACCTTGCCCAGAAGGTAAGTTTTTCTAAGTAGAACTATATGGAGGTCAGTTCAAAATATTGTAGAAAACACCCTGGCAAAGAGGCTAGCTTGTGTGTTGTAAGTATGTATAGATATTCATGTGCATCTTTCTGTTTGTATATGTTCTAATCTTGTGTGCACACATGTGCACAGGCGCACACGTATGATGGTCAGGGATCAACTTTCAGGAGTCTCTTTTTCTTTTCCACCATGGATCTGGGAATTGAACTCAGCTTGTCAGCTTTGCTCAACAGTCACTTTTACCCACTGGACCTTGCCACCTTCCTATGTGTTTTTAGATGATGGAAAACAATTGCATATATTAACAAAGTACAGGATAATCTTCATTTTGTATTTTCTCTTTTGAGTTGTGTCTGTTTTCATAAACACACACACACACACACACACACACAATCCTGAAGACTTTATAAGCTGAATATGCTACCCCTTCCTCTGGTAGTTTCCCTTATGTGCCTGCTTTTCAGTGATACTCAGTTTTGTCATTCCTGGATGTTCTCTCTCTTTAATAAATATGTTCTTCATTTAGGTGAGGAGGAAATCTCTTCACATTGTAACATTTAATAATGGAGATTTTGGTCTCTGAGGTTAACGAAGTATATGAGCTAGTCAATAATCAGACTTTTCCATTTTAGTTGCAAGGGTTTGGCGTTGGATCTGGAAGATGGGACCTTCATTAAACTGGCAGCTGATGGCACTGTGCTCAGGTAACCCGATGGAACTGTGGTCAGTGTCTTACTCCTTTAGTACTAGTGAACAGTCCTTAAGCCACAAGATGCGTTTAAGTCTATCAGATGACAGGTAGCATCTCTATACTACTTTTAACTTCTTAGAAATATAGTAGAAAACAATATTTCTTCAGGAAATATAGTAGAAAATAACATGCCCCATGACATTGCCTATCCTTTTTACAAAAGATCATGGATATTGTGCTGTTGGCCTTTTATTAGGTAATTAGAATAGCATCAGGGACCCTGTGATTAAAGAAGATGCAGATGGGTACTGGGTATGGGTTGATGGTCTGTGTATACCCCGTTAGGCCATGGTCTTTGTATACCTATATACCCCGTTAGGCCATGGTCTGTATACACCCTGTTAAGCCATGGTCTGTGTACACCCTGTTAGGCCATACTTGCTTCCCTTATACAGGCTCCTTGTGGACCTCGTCAGTCCCATGCTCTGGTTTCCTTCCTGTTCCTCTTCTCTTGAGTGCACACAGACCTCTTGGGTTGACCAGCATATGGGAAACAATCAGTAAGCAGCTGCTGTCACTACTGAGTCTCCAGGCAAGCACCATGAAGTAAAGATCTATTTCCTACCTCGTAGTAACAGTATAGTCACAGCAACATGGCCATGCAGGTGTCTGTTACTATTGTACCCAGTTGGTCAGCAGCAACAAGACTCAATACAGGACCCCTGTCAATATTCCTACTGTTGATACTTTTGATACATCACTTGCTTTGTAGTCAGGGTACTTTCATATTTTCCCCAGACTCTCCTCTAAAGTACCTCTAAAAGGAGCAGATATGGCCTTATTTCTTAATATTTTGTAATTTATTTTCCTATTTTTTTTCAGGCAACTAGGGAGTGTGTTTATCTGTATGCACTCACTATATAAGTTTCCTTTAACCCTGTATGTCTGTGATCCGCTTAGTGGTATTCTTGGCAGTCTTCACTCATTCTGTAGTTGTCAAAATCTGCCTGTCTGTCTTCCTGTCTGCCCAGTCTCTGTCACTCTCAATTCAACCTCTGAATAACCTAAAGTTTCTCCTGCACACTTTCTCTCCTTGATGACTTCTTTCGTCCTACACAGTAGATTCTGCTCATGTGTGCCCGCAGGACTCCTCTCTCTTGACACAGTATTCTGAAAGGTCAGCCTCTAAAGAAAAGATCTCCATGTGTGTTCTCAGTTCTTCTTCATTTCTTCATTTTCCCCTTCAGATTATTTCCCCACCAAAATGAAATGCACCGTATGTTCTCATAATAAGCGATTTAAAATATCAACTATCTACTCATCTACATGATGAGAGTCCCTGACAAGGCTCTAGTAAAGGAAAAGCAGATTCCTGAGCACAGAACCTGGCTATTTCTTCATTGTCTTCTGTTTGGCACATTCCTGTGTGCTTCCAGTGTGTTTGCTGATAAAATGTATGTGTCTGTGTGGACAGGTTGTCCACTCTCATCTCCGGAGTCCTTGGTGCCAGGTGCCCACTACTCCTGGGGACCTGATGTGATTCAATCTTCTAGCCTGCTCTTCCTCATGGCTGCCTAAGTTATCCTTCCCACTCTGTCTACATAGTTGTCTCCTAATTGTTCCAGCTGAATATGTATTTTGCTCTTGCTTTGTGTGCATGCTACTGGGGATAGAATCCAGGGTCCATACACATGCTCGATGAGTTCCCTACCACCAATATCCATCCCCAATGCTTTCCTTTTCCTTTTATGTCGGAGACAATGTCTCTCTGAAGTTTTCCAGAATAGCTGTGAACTTGTGGTCCCCTGCCTTAGTTGGGATTCTGAGCATGTGCTACAACACCAGCTTTGTCTCATCTTTTGGTGACACCACAGCTTCTCTAGGAAAGGCCAGGAGCTGCTGCAGCAGTGGCCTCACATGGCATCTCCTCATCACTTGCTAGTGGATGGACTATAATGTGGAAGAGCCACAGCTGTGGTAGAAACCCCAGAGCATCCAGACGACAATCTTTGACCTACTTTACTTACGTAGTTTATACGAGCGTTTTGTGTCTTAACTACCTAGTACCTTGATTGTCATACTATACCCATAAAGTGCTTCTAGAATTTCAGACCAGATGAGCAACCCAGTGGAAACCAATATACAGTATATAAAATAAAAACAATGGTTGGTCAGGATGGCCCATGGGTAGCACTCAGGCGGCTGAGGCAGGAGGATCACTAAGTTTAAAGCTAGATCCTGTCTATGAAAAAAACAACGCAAAGCTATGTTAACTCCAGTGGGATGGGGATGAGTATTCTCAGGGTTATCAAAGAGGCAGTCAAGGAAACTTGCAGCCAACACTATAGTCCTCCCCAACAGGGCAAGCCACGGCACCAGGATGATGACTGTGGAGGCGCTGGCAGACACCTATGGCAAGAAGGACTGGAGGCACTGTGTGACAGACAAACATTGTTCATCGAGCGTCGACATTCCTTGCTGCTCAGGTAGGTCTCCTCTGCCACCCACTCTGCCTCACTTTTGGATTGTCACCTGCAGTGCAAGGAGACAAAGAAGAAGCTCGTTCCTCTAGCCAAGGTGTTCAGAGGAATGGCTTTGGCAGTACTATTTACTTTTCAGGTGTGTGTGTGGTTTCTGCTTGGCTTTGGGTCAGAGTGTGCGCTCCACATTTTCACTGCTATACAGAAGGCAACCTTGAATGTCCCTTTACCTGTGTTTATTCTGGAGTAAGAAGATTTTCCTGAAGATAACACACCCCTTAGCTGGGCTGTGTGCTTTATGCGGCAGTTACATCTCCATCCTCAGTTTCTCTGTCTCCCGGGTCTTCTTATTCCCATTGTCTGCCACTCCTCTTTCCTGGACCCTGCTTCCTTGCTGACAGCCCCATGTCCTGCCTCTGGTTTTTATTTTTAAACAATTCCATACATTCTTCTCAAGTCCGGGTAAAGACCTTTACCAAAGCGAAACATGAAGCAATATTTCAGAAATTCTTTACTGACATAGGTGTGCATGGTTTGGTTTGGAGTTGTTAAAACTCCAAGTTTTTACGGACGGGAAGTCCTCATTACAATTACACTGTTTCTCTGTTTTCTCTGCCCTAGCCCTCTGCTCTTCCTACTACACTGTAGTGTTAGTGTGTGCCCTTTCCCTTTCGGGCATGTGGTAGCCTGAAAAGAGTTAATGTTTATTTGCTACTGTTGGGTGGCCTTGGGATAGTTGTCTTTTGGGGAGATGTTCGTTTAAGTCTTTCTGGTGAGTTGAAAGTATTAGAAGATATGAGTGTTTTTGAAAAAATAAGCGTGTAAGAAAAAGACAGAACCTGAGAGTTCAGTGTAGAATGCTTTGTGCATCTCAGCCAAGTGCTTTCGTCCCAAGTAATGATAACTGTAGTCCTGGACTGGGAAAGTGTGCCTAGTATGTACATTCAGGTCCCAGGAACAAAAAGCTCTGTTGAGTAAGTTCTCCCCTCTTCCATGGAGCTCATGGCTAAGCGTTTCATTCAATGAATTTGGAAATTTATTCAAAATCTGGAATATTTTTTAAAAGGTAAACTATTTCCCAGCTATGAGAAAGAGCAGGTACCCAGTTACAATGGGCTTGTTTGTTCACTACTTTCCCACTAGAGGGCACTGTTTCTTTGTAGTGACAGCTCCTGGTACTTAGGCATTTCGTGAGGATTTTGGAATTGGTCTCAATCTTATCTGGTTCTTTGGGCACAGTTGCCATCCAGGAGTACAGAGCCTGGGATGTCAGGCTGTGCCACACAGTGAAGGCCTGTCCCTTTTAAAATCTTTCAAGTGCAGGCATGCACAGAGGCCAGAGGAGGGTGTCTGATCCCCTGGAGCTGGAGTTGCAGGTGTTTTGGTTAGAACCACCATGAGTGCTGGGACCTCAACTCAGGTCCTCTGGATGAACAGAGCCTTCCCTCACCTTACATATAAAATTGTGTACGTGTAGAGAAGGCTGAGGGAAGAAAGGCCCAGTGGTTCCAAAACGCAATTAGATGAAGCTTACATTAAAATGCAATCAAAGTCTATGGTTGGTAAAGTTAAATATTATAAGAATAGGGAGCAACGTGCTCACTGAGATTTCTGAGGAGAAAGGTGGTCGAGGTGTCTGCTTCATTTGCTCATTCGTCCAGCTGACCACCTGGGCCCCGTGGCTCCAGGGCCTTCTTTGTGATGCTGCTGAGCAGCACAGCTAGAGTCAGATGGGACATGGACCAGCAGAAGTGTTGTGTCCAGAGGCGACACATACACCAAGAATGGGCTTGGATTTAATCTAACCCCATGACCATCCATAATAAACCTTAATCCTTTTCTCCCTTGAGACCCTGGAATGTGCTTACCCATACTCTTGAGATTTTCTGATCTACGTCACAATCCACTCACATGACAAGATTTTCATTCCTGTCATTACCCTGGCTGGTCTCAAATTTTCCTGTTCAACTGAAATGGCGTAAAAGTTGAGTGCAGTATTCTACATGGGTTAATCAGCACAGGTGTTCGGGCAGTTTATAGGGAGCATTTCATGGGACTCTATTGTTAGATTATTTAGCTGTTTGAGAATTTGGTGGCGTTAATAATAATTTGTAACTCCTTCACATTGCAGTTTATAGTAATAATGTATTGTCTTGAGGTTATATATTATTTTGCAATTGAAATATGTTTTATTAAAATTTTTAATTGCAGATGTCCTGTTTCAGCTTTCTTTTAGGGTCATTAGAGCTTAAACATTCCTCAAAAGATAAGGCTGGGGACCAGAGAGGTGTCTCAGCAGTTAAGAGTCTTTTTTTTTTTATTGTTAAAAAAATTTACATTTACTCCCCTTGTCCCAGGCCCTCCCGCTCCCCCACTCCCCCACCGCCCTCCCCCTGCTTCCTTAAGATGGGGCAGTATACCCTGTGGAAAGCCCAAGGCCCTCCCCCCTCCATCTCAGCCTAAGAAGGTATGCATCCATATAGAATAGGTTCCCAAAAG
>JAQHUG010000473.1:664770-684697 GCA_028555095.1 Dicrostonyx torquatus | reverse complement strand
TCCTTCTGTTCTGTCTACTCTGCCCACCTAAGGGCTGTGTCCTATCTTACAGGCCAGGTATCCTTTTTCTTTAACCAATCAAAGCACAGAAATACAGAAGAACCCTCCTACTCCAATCATGTGGTTTTTATTTTTCAGCTTGTTTATATAGTGAATTACGTTGACAGATTTTCGTATGTTGAACCATCCCTGCATCTCTGGGATGAAGCTTGGTCATGGTGGATGATGGTTCTGATATGTTGTTGGATTCAGTTTGCCAGTATTTTATTTAATATTTTTGTGTCAATATTCATGAGTGAGATTGGTCTGTAATTCTTCTTAGCAATGTCTTCCTGTGGTTTGGATATCAGGGTAAAGTAGCCTCATAAAAAGAGTTTGGCATTCATCATGAAAACCATATATATGCAGAGATGATAATGGCTCCATTTTTATAGCTTCATTGTACATCACTAAATGGATGAACCAGTGTGTTTTCCACCATTGTCCAGCTTATTATCTTGATTCATCTTTATTTTTCTTGTTAAATACTTCTACAGTGAGCAACTTTGTGTATGTATATTTATCTAGATATTTTTGGAAGAGAATTTTAAACTTGGATTCTTGGGTGAGAAAGAAAGTAAACACAGATATGTAATCTTCTCTGATAGCATCAAATTCTCCTCCACCAGTACTCAGCATCAAATTCCCTTGCATAAATACTAGATCATTTTGCATATTCCCTCAAGTATTACTTCTGTTTTCTCATAGCCTTAAAAACAGAATGTGTTTGTAATTTTATTATTGACTCTTTAGGTTTAGACCCACTTTAGAAGTAAAAATGGCTTTTGGACCGAGTTGTATCTGCATACATCTTACAGGGAGAGCATCTTTGCATATGGCTAAGATGCATGTGCAAAAGATCCATTTCTCTGGCGCACTCTCCCTATGCTTAGGGATGTAAACCCAGGCCTTTGATAATAGCTTCCTTCCATGTATCACTCCCTCTGTGATGCATTCTTGTGCTTGCTTGGGAGGGTCCCTTGACACATAGAACTTTCTTTTAAGGGACATAGCATTTTGATTCCAAACATTTTGATTGTCTCATAAACTACAAGCTGTGAAGCTAATGGGGAGCAAGGTTCCGGGGAAGGGGTGTTCCGTTTTTAGGTGGAAAAACTAGCTTTCCTATTCATCTTCTATGGGTTTAGTTTCTAAAGGGAGCACTGCGGGTGACAGGGCACACTGAGGGAAAGAGCTAGTGACTCAGCTTGTGCCTCATCTCCTTACTCATCAGGATACTCTTGTCCCTGTACCTTTCTTGCTTCCTCTTTTTTTCAGTGAAAGTGGTAAATTCATCCAAAAGTTCAGGACCCACAGCCTCCACTGCCACCGTGCCATGCCTCATTCCTCCTTAGAAAAATGTGAAGGGACATTTGTTGGTACTGTGACAGAGTCAAAAGCTAGGCATGATCTGTTTGTGTAAACAGTCTAATGTGGTTTTGTGGTTAGATAGCTTCTGAGGGCTTGGAAAGAGAAGCTCATGCAAAAAAACAGGTGTTTATGAAAATCTGCAACTTCGGGTCAGGTCAAAAGACACAGAGTCACTTGAGAAGTTTAGACAAAGGTTTTATATGTTTTATTTTATTTTCTGTTACAAACAAATTGCTTCGTTATTTATGGTAAGCTTACGGTTTTTGTACCTGGCACTTGATGACATCACCTTCTTTCCATGGCAACTTGATTGAGTTAAAAATATAGTTTTCTGACCTCAGATCCTCCGTCTGCCCAGTGGCTTCACAGCCACACAAATTCTCCTCATGCAGTGAGGAGAAATAAGTTAGAGTTACAATGTTAATGGAAATCATAGGGTGGCCTTTAATTAACTCTTCATATCCCTGTATTTATTATGCTTCAGAACAACTCTGTAGTCACAGTCTACAGGGAACAAAATGCATGACTTCCCATAGGCTATAAGATATCTGTTGGTACCTGATACCTGTAGACTTTGCATGGCAAAACAGACCAAGAAATCTATCCTGGAGACTCAAAGAATTGTTGAACTTACAAATGTGAACAAAGCCATCTAAGAGATTTTTTTAATGTTATTAATGCTAATATCCTGTCTATTTAGCTTTCAATCAAACAATTTTGTTGCCTGGATAACAGACTTCTGCCCTTGAATGTTCTCAGGGGTCTCATGTCAGATATCCTGCATATTTATATTACAATTCATAGCAGTAGCAAAATTGAAGTTGTGAAGTAGCAGTGACTGTCTTAATGAAAATGATAGGATTTTCTTCCTCTTTAAGAAAGTAAAAAATATTCTACTGAGTACATAGATTTTTTCAACTTACAAAAGGAGTAGAACACAACTCAAAAACCTTTGCGTACATTGAAAGTAATGTAAGCCATGATGTGGGATTCCCCTTTATATGCAGTGAATATCATTGGTTAATAAAGGAACTGCTTTGGGCCTATAGAAGTGCTATAGGGGAACAGAGCTAGGTGGGGAAAACTACATGGAAGGCTGGGAGAAAGGAGACGGAGTCAGAGACCACAGCCATATGGTAATACACAGATTAATAGAAATGGGTTAAATTAATATGTAAGAGTTAGCCAATAAGAAGACAGAGCTAATGGGCCAAGCAGTGATTTAATTAATACAGTTTCTGTGTAATTATTTTAGGGATGAGTGGCTGGGAGCAAAACAAGCAGCCTCCTTGCAACAAAACCTAAGTGTGTTTTACAGTTTTATCGTTAAATGTGTGTAGGCATACATGTGCCATGATATATGGGTGGAAGCTACCTTGCATGAGTTGGTTCCGTCTTCCTCCTTGCTGAGGTGGGTTCTGTCTCTCTGGTCTGTGAGCTTCTGAGCAGCTCTCTGGGATGCTAGGACTATTGGCATGCCACCATATTCTTCACCTTTATGTGGTCTCACAGCAGCAAATGCAGACTTTCCTGGGAAAAGCTTTTAGCTACTGAGCCATCTGTCACCCCCCACAAATACATTTTATCTACTTGGCCTACCAGACAGCATAGCATCAACATGTAATACGTAGTTGTCCCTCCTGTTCTTGCCTGACTGTATACTGCTGCTCTCTGGCTTTACCCAGCATCTCAAGACAGCACCGAATCATACACCCCTGGCCCAGGGAACTATAGCTCAGGGAAATGTTAAAATTCAAGTTGCAGTTTCTACTCGATGTCTTTGCCATCACACCATCAAGGAGTTGAAAAATCTTGAGTTGAACTGTCATCAGTTTTTCTTGCTGATAGTTTAGCATCTTGTGCTGCTTATTTTGGTGTTTGGTATATAATATTTTTAAGACAACTGATTATTTTATGGATAATCTTAGGAATTCAGCTACTCAATAAAATTCACTATAGAAAATCGTTTCACTATAATCAAATAAAAAAGAAGAAACCAGTTGTTTCACCTAAATGTTACCAGTTGAGGCAGCTGCCATTATGGTGCCTGGTTGAAGGTTTTCTCTACCAGACTTTAACCTTCTATAGTTAGTTGCGCTCTTGTAGTAAAAGTGGAGATCTGCATCAGCTGTCTCAAGTCCTTTTGCAGTTTGTCTAAAAGTGAAAGCAGAGATTAGGAGGGGTTTTGTTTTATTTGGTTTGGTTTTTATCATTAGGATTTTTTTTTTGTCATGACTTTCTGCATTCATGGGCAGGTGCATGTCATCATTTGTATTATGACAATAATATGTAATGGTCATACATTAGTTATTATTAGTTAAATCAGCCACTTTTCGTTTAAATTCTTGATCTTATGTAACTATAATCCTTTCTATAATAGAATATATAAAAAGCAAGTATTTATTTATTTATTGAGCTTGTTTGTCCTGGTTTTCTATATTACCTAAATAAGACTCTAAATGTAGAACTCAAATATTTGTGTGTATTTATATTACCCTTGACTTCCAGTTAGGTGGTAACTAGGTTCTTAGGATTTTATTTGTCGTCTACAACCAGAACTTGGAGCAACTGTTCTTAGGACTGTACACAGGAATGGTGAACTAGTGACATTGCTCACTGATGACTTACAGCTCTTTCTCCATGTCACAGCCAAAAATGTGTGTGCTAGCAGTATGAAACCTCAAAATGACATGAACTATACTGTGTGCCACTTTTTGTTAGAGTTTCTGGATTTGTTTTTAAAAATGCTTATTGCTAGTGGCGAGGTGCAGAGGAAAAGCTCACCTGGGAGGTGATGCTGAAGTCGTCTCAGGGTCAGTGAGTATGCCGGGCACAGATTTGGCTGGCAAGGCACTTGTTAAGTGTAATACGCCAGGAATGTATGATTATTCACACGTGAAGCATTGTACTAGATTATAAATTATATATAAAAATGTTCCCTCTTGCTCTTTGAAATTTCATGCTCTACAAAATGCTGTATTCTAGAGGTCAAATAATATCCGCTGACTACTAATGGAGCCAAATGCATTTGTTTGGAAAGGTGGGCTAGGGTGGAATATTTGGTTTTCCAACATCACCCAGCCCAAGTTTGGTATTCTTCACTGTGGAATTCTAAAAGAAAAATGCAGTGACATTAAATTGATGGAAAAAAAGAAATGCTGATTTTCAAAACAGAACTTCCTAGAAGTTCTTGTTACATCATTGTTTCAGAACAATCACAAGCTGTATGTTCATTTAAGATTATAGCATGGGCCCTGCTAGTTTATTAGAAGTCCTCCTACTGAGATCATTCTTTCTTCAGCTCTTTTCTATTATTTGTTTATCTACTGTGTTGTGTCTTTTATTGTCAATATTGTTGACTTATCATTGAGTTCCAGCTATCTAAATACCAAATTTGTATCATCTTCCCATTGAAATGCAAAGATTACTTGCTTTTAGCAATTATTCTTTTATAGGATACTATTTTATGCTAAAGAGTAATTTTATGGTGACTGCGTTGAAAATTGTTAACCAATCACATGTAATTTTTTTGTAGCTTAACTTTTCTTAACATGTGTGTGATGAAATTTAAAAGCACCATATGCCTTCCCAGGGCTTTGTGCTAGGTTATTTTTGTTGCTTTGTTAGTCAGTTGTCTTGCTTTGCTGTGGTAAGCACTGAACCTAGGGCTTCAGTACACTAGGCAAACACTCCATCACTAAGCTATACTTCCAGTTCACATTTAATAGTTGTTTTAATTTGGTATGAAGTCTAGCCCCTCTGCTGAGTGTTAGGGCAAACTCGGTCCTCTCTTTCTTGTCCCTGAGAGCAGCAGAGAACAGAAGAACATCCGTCTTCATTTTCCTCTCATATCACAGTTACTTGGCACATTGTGCCCCACATTGTGAGATACGGTTGTAGTTAGAACTGACTGGGGGACCGTCTGTATTTCAAATGGTGAGTCTTTGGAGTAGAATATGAGGCAATGGAAATTCCTGGGATATGATAAGTGAACCTAGAGAATCTTAAAATTTGACTCCAGAATGTAATTAAAATAAATTAATCAAATAAAAATTATGCAATCCATCAAGGTATGTTGGCTGTTTACTCTTTGGATGAGTGTGTGAACCTGTAGTGTGTCTTATGAACTTGGCCATACTTTCTGCCCTGGAGTTAAAGAGAAAGGGGAAGAAGGAATTTCTTCAGTGCTCTGTGACATTATAAATAATACAAGACTTAAAATGAGAGACTGAACTGTCTTCGTGTTAAAACCGGGGGAATTCTTAGTTGTACATTTAGAAACTCTCTCTTTATTAACTAATTAGTTAATTTATTTATTTATTATTTTCAAGACAGGGTTTCTCTGTGAAGCCCTGGCTATCCTGGAACTCACTCTGTAGACAAGGCTTTAAACTCACAGAGATTTGCCTGTCTATGCATCCTGAGTACTAGGATTAAAGGTGTGTACTGCCACCACCACCCACCTTAGAAACTTTTTCATTAGAAAAAGGAATTATATGTCAAAGGGAAGAAGTAGTTAAGTGAATCATGGTTTAATTTGAAGGAAGAGTTAAAGGAGAAAAAAATGTTCTTCTTTCTTAAAGTTTTCCTATAGTTACAGTGCAATATAACACATTTCTAAATTTTCAGCATGTCATAAATTCCTCTCAGTCTGCATTAATCAAATTGATTAAAAAGTCTACAGACTGACCCAAAGGAATGAGTAGGTGTTGTGTATGGAAAACGTGGCATTTCAAATCTGAGAGAGATGGGTTGTACAGCCAGTGTTCGACTTAGTCACCTGAAAAAAAGTAAGTTGTGTTCTCGTACTATAAACCAAGACAAACTCCAGAGATAAAAGAATAGTAAGAATTAGAAAATATGAATGTCAGTGGAGACATATATATTAATCTTGGAGTCAAAAAGCTTTTTGAAGTGTAACTTCAGACTCATAAATTAAAATGTAGAATTCTTGACAGGGGAGATGATTAAGTGTGTAAAACTCTTGTCACACAAGTTTGAAAACCTGGGTTCAAATCCTAGAAACCTCACAACATCAAATATGGCAACATAATCTGTGACAAGCTCCTATGGCAAGATGGGAAGCACAGAAGAGAGTCCTGGTAGTTTATGGGCCAGAAAGCCTGAGTACACAGCAGACGGTACAGCAGACAGCCTGAGTACACAGTAGACAGTACAGCAGACAGCCTGAGTACACAGCAGACGGTACAGCAGACGGCCTGAGTACACAGCAGATGGTACAATAGACGACCTGAGTACACAGTAGACAGTACAGCAGACAGCCTGAGTACACAGCAGAAGGTACAGTAGACGACCTGAGTACACAGTAGATGGTACAGCAGATGACCTGAGTACACAGCAGACAGTACAGCAGATGACCTGAGTACACAGTAGACGGTACAGCAGACAGCCTGAGTACACAGTAGACAGTACAGCAGACAGCCTGAGTACACAGTAGACGGTACATCAGGCGACCTGAGTACACAGCAGACGGTACATCAGACAGCCTGAGTACACAGTAGATGGTACAGCAGATGACCTGAGTACACAGTAGATGGTACAGCAGACGACCTGAGTACACAACAGACGGTACAGCAGACAGCCTGAGTACACAGCAGACAGTACAGCAGACAGCCTGAGTACACAGCAGACGGTACAGCAGACGACCTGAGTACACAGCAGACGGTACAGCAGACAGCCTGAGTACACAGCAGACGGTACAGCAGACAGCCTGAGTACACAGCAGACGGTACATCAGACAGCCTGAGTACACAGCAGACGGTACAGCAGACAGCTTGAGTACATCTACATGCAAGCTGTGTTTCTTTTGAACTAGTAAGTTAAATGATAGACAAAGGAACAAACAATTCACACAACAGAAAATATGCATTATCAGATCTCACCATCTTTAAAAATGCAAGTAGAACCTGCTGTAGAAAGTGTACATATGAATTTTAACATTTTAAATGCCTCTGCCTCCCACCCAGGAATACCAGCCTTAAGAAATCATTCTACATCTGTATTTACATGTATGCAAAGGATGAAACTACAGAGTGATTCTTTAAAACATTGTGATAACTGAAGAAGCTGTTCAAATAGTCATTACTAAAGAATGAACCACAGTTTGTTCTTCTGTACAGTGGAACTTTAAACAGCCACTAAAAAGATGGAGGCACCAGCCGCATTGTGGAGGAAGAGGCCCCAAGAACACATGCAGCACTTGTATAAAGTTCATGGGCTCAATTGGTATATTCAGGCTTTCACATCTCATATGCTGAAATATTATACATATAGGATAGCATATATATTATAGCACATGTAATATATACACAGTTGTATCTCAGAGGACAGAAACTAGGAAAAAATGTTGGCTTTTAGGAGGGCACTTGGATGAGTTGAGGCAGAGGCGGGGGGGGGTACTTATCTTTGGCATATGCCAGTCTTTACCATGTGAGTATTGTACTAAGAACAAATATTATCTATGTGCACTATCATATTTTTAAAAATCCTCTTAAAGCAAAAAGCTAAAGAAAATAGCATGTTTTATTGCCATTGGATATATGTGCCATTCAAATATTACCTTCTATAATATATTATAACATTTTGGCACAATAATAAACAGTGCTCCTATAATTATATTTACCATGTATTTCCACACTAATCCAGCTCCACCTTGCATTGTCTTGGACTATTGTTGTGAATCTTTGCTTTCATTTCCTCTCTGTGGCCATATTAACAAGTAAAAGTATACCAGTTTATTTTGCATCTTTTTTCAGCACATTGATTTTTGGTTGGGAAGTAGTCAGGAAATTAAGAAGTTGGTGTACTAAACTAAGCAGTAACTAAGTAGAATTGCTGAGAAATGATTTGGTTTCCTTTTTGACTTATAGGAAATAAGATGGACAAAGTGACATTTAATACTGAAATTTGCTTAAGTGCACTGACTCTTAAAACTATATTTTGAGTGATTTGCTTCATTAACAATTATTGTTAAGTCAAGTTGAAAGAAATCAAAAGTAAATAAAAATGAAAAAATAGGGATGTAGCCAATGAAATGCATTCAGTAAGCACATAGTATATGACCTGGGTGTTTCAGTTACAGTTCCCACTAAAGAGCCAGTTTGTGCTTTCTGTAACTGAAAGACACTGAGTATCTCAGTGCTGAGAAGCGACTCTTTTCTTGAACTTGACTTGACCTTTGGGCTTTTAGCTGACTTTTTACAGTTCTCAGATTTTGCTTTCTTTAGGACAGGTGTGTGAACCATGGATAAATACAGTGGACATTAAGTCAAGAAGGTTCTCAGAAGTATATTTTACCTGGCAGGATATTTAGGGTAATTATACATTTGGTTCACAATTTGAAGGTGTAGATGATATTATTAGCAAATTCGACACAGTTTTAAATTTTAAATGAAGAACTTTTCTATAATTAATAACTTAAACCTCTTTCCATCACTGCAGTTTTTCAGCTATTTTAATGTGCTGATTTATGCTTCTTCCCACTGTGTATAGCAGGAAGTCAAGTAGACACTGGGTGGACTGCATTTTTAGGATTAGAGTCTTCTAAATTATTTCCGTGCCAGTGTTCACAGAACACTGACCTAGTCAAGGCTCCTTTAATCGGTAATAAGTTGAGTCTGAAGTGGAGCTTTCAAAACACTGTGATGTTTGAAGAGTGGAGAGCATATCCCTGCTGCCATTAACCAAGGTGAACCAAAGGAGAGCTGTCATGAGTATCTAGACTCCAGAGAAACAGTTATTTTCCAGAAGATTCTAAATGAGTTGTGCTGATGCAGAAATGAAAAGGGACGTGTGGAAATTGTTGATCTGAAAAATCAGACCAGGGACTAATGAAGAGCCTGTAGTGTGGTGTCTGCATGTAAAACAAGTGGGGGAAGAGTCTGGGGATCAGACTGGAGAGTCTCTTGACCCAGCTCTTTCCTGTAGAGGTGAAGACACATAGATGGTGTTTGACTTACACAGAGACTCAGGATTTAGACTCCAGGATGTTACCTATTCAGTGTTCTTTTCCTGCCCCACTTCCAAACAGTTGAGGGATTGGCACATTGTTAAACCATTGTTCCCTCTGGTGTCCTTTGGGGACTGCCTCCATGCAGGGAGGCATGACAGAAAGCTTGTGGCCTTGTACACTGAAGCCCAGACGATTTGAACATCAAGGAACAGTTTTGTTGGGCCTGTTAAAAAAGACTTGTCTTTTGAAAAAAAACACTATCAGGCTGGGTATAAAGGAGTTTATTTACAAGAGTGGCCCAATTAGATGGGTGTTTGATTGTTTTTAAAAACTCTGTGGCTGCAATATGGAGAACATTCTGAAGAAATCAATGCACCCTGAGAAATTGGTTGAAAGAATGGTGTGATAGAGAATTGTGCAGTGGAAGCTGATGAAGTCTGGAGAGGAGTTGCTCTTAGGTCCTTCTGTACAGATTGAAGCGTTAATAGGATAGTATTTGCTAAGCTTATTTTAATTTCAGGTATTTGATCTTATTGCTGCCTGCCATTACACCTCTAACAGGTTGTCTGGTGTGAATCTGAAGAGACTTGGTGTATTTTATGTCTTGTGATTACCAAGTGTTTGCTTGGAAATATTACTTAAATTTCTGTGTAGTATTTACAAATTCATATTTAGCATTGCATAAGATGTCTTAAGTGCTGTATCAACATTTAAATTTATAATCAGAAATACTTCATGGCATGGTATATAGGTTTTTGTTTGTTTGTTTTTTGCGACTGGAGTTCCCTCATGAACCCAGAAGTTTATTAACATTCAGCAAATGAAATATACATTGTAACATACAGGCAGTGAGTGTATCAAGATATCCAGATGCCAGTGAGTGCTAGGGATGGAGAGGCCACAATCTCCATCCTATAATCATTCCAAAGAAGAAAATACACATGGCATGTATATTTGTGAGGTTGGGTTTATTACGAGGGGGCTTTAATTATTCCTGTTACTATTGGTGCTTATTTTCCTTGCTATATGTGGGGTGGGGAAGGGATGGGGTAAACCAGGAATTTATATTTAGGTCATGTTAAATAAAAATGGCTGGGGAAGGAGAAAGGATTTAGGAACTGCAGTACATCCTCACTCTGTGGGTAAGAGTTCTCTCTTCCAGTAGAAAGGGGAGTGTAGCTCCTTGCTGTGCCTGAGCTTCCCTCCCCATTCCTGGGACATCACAGTATATAGTTTTATGACTTAATAAATAAGGGAATAATAATGTGGTATTTGAAGGCCCTTTGGCATTTAAAGTGTTATCATGTAGATTGAATTCTTGACATCTCCAGGCTTATATAATTTTTGAATTGCTTGGGGATTAGAATTTACAGCTTATAATTGCAATATTTTCAACCTGCTCAGCCCCCTTTTGACCTCTAACAGAGGTGGTCTTCCCAGCCTCAGTGCCTGCACCACCTCCTGTGTGCCCCATTCCCCAACTTGAGCCTCATCTTCAGGAACTCTGTGGCTTTCTCGTAAGCATCTTGGATCTTGTACATAAGTGCAAATTCAGTGTATGTTTTTCTTAGGTAACTTCTTTTCGAAATATATTACAGAGGAAGAAAAATCCTTTTAACATTTACACTGATTTTGATTTTCACAGACTAAGTGGTCATATGGTTAAAAGCATTTGTGGATAAAAATTGTGTCCCATTCATTCACTATTCAGATATATTGAGCTCTTTCATACTACTCCATACTTAAGTTCATTTACATAAAGTTAATGATCTATATGTGATCTGTTGGTATTCATTTGAAATTCAGTGTTGTTGAACATGCAATAAGGAAAAACATAATTATTGGGTTATTAACTTTAGAATTAGGTTTATAGACAGAGTGATTGAAGCCTTATTTTATATTCTTCCTACTTATATTGGGGGTAAGGCATCCATTTCAGCTTGTCCATATTAACTAGTGACTTAGATTCACACAGTAAATATACTTTAAATTTAAAAATAAGCAACAACAAAGCAATTTTCCTCAGTGGATGAAGAACAGCAACCTTTTCTCGGTTGTTGAGAGCTTTATGAACTGATGGTTTTGTGTCATCAAATATTCTTTTGTTTCTGGAACACCAAAGTGTTTATTCTGGCTTATGAACCCTTATAAAGACTTGCTATTAGGAGAGTGGTTGGTGCCAACTTTATTGAAAACAACTATTTTATTTTGCTAAGGCACTTCCCTTGACGAAGATGCAGGATTACAGTGACTTGTTTGATTCTGCTACGTTCCGCCCTCCAAAAGAGAGACATGGAAAGTTTTTGAAATGGTAGAACTCGTTGTATTTCAGAGTCTGTTTTCAGAGAACACACTGTGTCCTTTTTTCATTTTTATTATACTCTACAGTTGACATCAGAAATGCAAGTATTAAAGCTAATGAAAGCTTCAGAGCTTTGAGATTTATAGTTGAGTCATTTGAAGATTTCTAACTTAGACAATGAGAAAAACTGAGTGGAACTTTCAAAGATGACAGTTCTATCTTTGAACAAGCAGAGTTGGAAGGATTTGTTGTCTTTAACTGTTCATTTGGATGTGTGAAGTCCAGAAAGAGAGCTCACATGCACGTGATGAATTTGAAAGGAATAGCTGTGCAGATAGACATGAGCCATGAGAGCATCCAGCATAGCAGATGAGAACGGCTAAGTAACCAATCTGTTTCCCATCCTTTCTGTATGTTTTGCACATCCCCATGTCAACTTGGTTGTAACCAGGACAGATTATGTAGAGGCCTTTCATGTGCTGTGTTTCATTTCCTTTACCATTATTCACATGGGTTATTATGTCTGGAATATCCCACTCCCCTTATGGTGAATTCTCCTTTTTATACTCTGTTATTTGTGCATGCACACACAAACACTCGTGTACACAGAATCTTCTCCAGGATGCTGCAATGAGGTGTGTTCCTTCTTTTTTGTTTCTGTAGCAGCCTACAGTGGCACCTTTTGGTTCTGTGACATTTATGTCTAGCCCCATTCCTGTAGACAGTATCCCCTGTAGACTTAAAATGTGTGGTGACAAGTCTGATGCCATATCTATTTCCTTGTTAAGGTAATTGGAATTTTTGTGAGTTGCTTTATAAACACTCAGCTAATTAAAGTGTACTGAAAAATTAACTTGAACCTAATACTTGACTATATTCATATTTATGACTTTTAAAAAGTTTGGGAAGAAAAATCCATGAGGATTTTTTTGTTATTCTCGGTAAGTTCACCAAAGGAAAGAAACAGTAAATTTAAACCAGCTGTGCCACTCTGGACTGCTGCTTGTTTATTACATAATAGAGTAGGAGAGCTGTCGCTCTGTGCTTTGCCACTAGGTGGCTGAGCTGCATTGCTTTGGGAAAGAACTAAAATCACTTGACGTAGTTTTGTGTTCAACATTTAACAGTATGTTTTTCACTTGCAAACGGTGCATGTACCTTTGTGTACACATAAACATACATATTTATGTATTTACACACACATACAAATGTGCATGTATAGTTTTAATTAGTAGAGTTAATTAGAAGTAAGATTTGTTTCTTTAAAATTCATCAAAACTTTGACCTTGCATGCTTTTAACTCCATTTGTAAGATTTGTTGCATGCAATATTTGAAGATCAGTACAGCTTAAAACGATGGTCTTGCACAGAGGTGCACAGCTATAAGCTCTAAAGTTTTCACAAACAGCTTGAGATGAGTGTGTAGCCCTGTTGTAACCCTACCATAGTCTGGTGAGAACATTCACTTACTTTAAACATCTCTTCAGTCTCTTTCGGTCAAGTCATCATTAGCTATCAGTTAATACCTCTACTTTTGTTCAGGTTTTTTGTTGGTTACCCATGTGGTATCACCATTTACCTCCAGGTGTTAAAAGCACTCAAATAACAGCAGTTTTGTGTGATTCAGTGTAATGACTTTCTTATTAGTAGTGATTTTCACTTCTGTGTTCCCTGGATAGTACCACGGAGAAGACTCTC
Organism: Dicrostonyx torquatus; assembly: GCA_028555095.1. NCBI lineage: Eukaryota > Metazoa > Chordata > Mammalia > Rodentia > Cricetidae > Dicrostonyx > Dicrostonyx torquatus. The sequence goes on along the minus strand of JAQHUG010000473.1, from coordinate 671,315 downwards.
AACTTGACCTTGATACTTGTCCCTCTGTCTTCTCTGAAACTTCGTGGGCAATATGTATACAGAACTGTAATTGGATAAAAATCAGTTGGGGGATAGGCCATGCGACATACCAAATGTTTTCCAACTGCCTTTTCATATACAGTGACACACGCACACTGTTTGGGAAAGTGAACATGATCTGTGCATATCCGAAGGGGTTATTTCTAGACTTGCTTTGATGATGATGTGCTAGTTGAGATGGTAGAACAAGGGGGTGTTGAAGCATAGCTTTCAAGTCAGCACAGATTTATAATGTGTCCTGTCTTTTTCCAGGCCAGCATTTTGTATTTTTGTTTAATTTCTTAGTGTGTGTGTGCGTGTGCATGCAAGCACATATATATGTGTTTGTATAGGTATGTGTTTGTGTATGTATGTGTACCTGTGTACATGTGCATGGGTGTCAGAAGTCAACCTCTGGTGTGTTAATTCTTCTCTACCATGCCTTTGGAGATAGGGTCTCTGCATCTGGAGCACACAAACAGGTGTGCACCACTGCCTTGGGTCCTTCTGTGGATGTCAGGGCTCCAAACTCAGTTCCTCCTGCTTCTGTAGCACTTCACTGCTAGGGCGTCTCCTAAGACCAGCAGTTACTTTTGATTATATACTGGTAATGTTATAATGAAAATATGCAAAATTTTGAAATTAGTGGTATGGCAAACATGTTTAATATTGGAGAAAACAATAAAATATCTGAACTGATAGTTTTGGCTAAACTAAAATATTGTCACTGAGCCTTGATCTCCTTCTATTCCATTCCAAACACTGCCCCTGGTTACTGACTTTCTTCTCCAAAGCAGACATGGCCTTGACTCATTTTCCTTCTTGAACTCTGACAGCAGATTTACCCAACACCTAGGCTCTTTGCTACATGTGATCATGTTCATGGTTTGGATTGCTCATATAACCTTAAGCCTCCTAGCAAAGTGCTAATTAGAAAAATACACAAAACTTTGTATTTGCTTTAAAAGATGCCAGCACAGTGAGGCAGTGTTAAACAGTTTGAAAGTTCACCATTCATGTGTTTATTTGGTAAATTTGCAGGTTGATTTAATTATGGAAGGGGGAGGTTCTCCCTGAGAAATCCATGGCTGTTTCTAATGGTGAATTAAATAATTCCTTATTTGCTCTGTTTTATTTCATCCATCAGTCTAAAAATAAAGCCACATCTAACTTGTTTATGCCTCAGGATTATTAAAGAGATTCTTCTCTTACCAGAGATACCATACTGCATTCCTCAGCTTGTGGTGGTGCATTGGAGATGAAGAAAATTAATGACTTAGAAAATAAAATACCTTTTTTTCTTTATTAAGCAATATAAACACAAAACAACAGTCAGGATTTTTCAAACCTGAAAACAACCTTTAGCAACTACATTGTTCTTTCCATTTCCTTTACCCCCTGTTGATTAGGAAAGGGACTGACAGAATAAAACTTAATTTTGTCCTTGACTGGATATGTACAAATTTCCTGTATTGGTGTCTGTCTGTGATGTGGCCTTGGAGCGTCTTTTTCATTCGGATATATTGTAGGTTATATAGAGTTTTCATGGCTTTAGAGCTGAAAGACAAACAGACTTGGATATTGTACAATTTCCTAAAATTTTCAGACTACTCCAAACATGGGACAGTCTGAGAGAGAACCTTTCGTACTATGCATGGCAGACTCCTTTAGCCATTTCATGGGCAGTTCTTGTCCCTCACAGTACCAGGCACTGTTAGAAGACCCTCTGAATGACCAGACTGACTCACCATTTGTGCAAAACCATCTTTTTAAAATAAATAATATACTAAAGCAATTTAAGAAACTTGAAATGGCCTTTTAAAAAGATAAAGTAGCATTAGAAACTATGTAAAACAATTTTGAATCAATAAAAAAAAATCCCCAATGCATTTACCTATCAATAATCCAATCCATCATTGAAATAACATGTGAATGGTGATCTGTTACCACATGGGCCATTATATTAGAGCAAGGCACATGCTCCTGTAGGAGGTAATGGGTAAATAAACCAACTTGTGCCTATGCAGAGGAAATCATATGTTTCTCCTCGAAAGCAAAAATATTAGATTGTTCTGTAGGTAAGGAAATGTAAGTATTCCCAAGATATATAAGTTTTAAAACCTCAGGATGCACAGATATATTTATTGATGCTATCTTTTATAAAAATTGAGTGAGGTTTGGTAAGTATGCCATGAAATGCTGGAAACATATTCAAGAAATTGAAAGATTTTTAGATCTAAGAATGAGCCAGAAAGAAATTGCATTCATTTTAGCAAAATTGAAAAATAACTTTTTGTCTCCTGTGATGAAATGTCATAGTAGTAGCCAATCTGCTTAGTACATAGTTGCTTACAGTTCTTGAATTGGTTTGAATATAAGTATTTGTTTAATTTGAAAAGAACAGTATCATTGCTATCCTGTTCACTGACATTTCTCATCAGGAAAATTGTATTTTCTCTTCGAGTCCTGGTTTTGGTCTTCAGTTTATGGAGCTGTTTTTGTTTTGTTTTTTATTTGTTTTCTTTCTAAGTCTATTTGATTTTCTTTTAAAACTTTCTCATTTAAGTGGTTGGGGATTTTGTTTGGGTTTTTTAGTACTAGACTGAAACTTTGGATTTAATACTATATTATATGATCCTACTTTTGAGATTATCATATTATGTATAGTGTATCTATTAATATATGGTATGTAGAATGCAAAGTAGAATGAAATGTGCTTTTAAAGAGGCATGAGTACTGTGAGAGAAGGGAAAATTAAGTGTTAACTGAACGTAGATGGAGGAGGTCTATGGAAACCTTTTGCCCAGAAAGATGAATGTGGTCATTGAAAGAGACAGGAGGTAGGTAACACGGGATGACACTAAAGATCGTCTTATTATGCCTCCATAGTGTTTGCTTTTAAATCACATTGAATTTCATTTAAGTTTAATTTAAATTAATAAGAATTTCACTTCAGAGTAAAGTCAAATATATCTATAGATAGAAGAAGGTGTCGGTCAGATACACTAATGTCAGGCTTTCAATCCTCCGTCCCTTTGTGGCTTGTCACAGCACACCTCTTCACAGTCCCGGGTTCCCTCCCCGGACTACAGTTTGTGTGTAAAAGCTGCTGCAGGACTGAGCTGCTGGCTCCTCGACAGGAAGCCCTGCTGCACTGGCCTCATCACCAGCTGCATTCTGGGTCTGCTCTGTTTTGTTTCTTTGTGACTCTGGTATATCCATGGTACACCACCACCTCCCTTCCACCCCAAGTGGGAGGGAGTGTGCGAGTATTGGGCACAGTGACTAGGTTGTTTAGGAGGAGGTAGAAGAACAAAGCTAAGCTTTACTTAGAGGCACCTAGATTTTGGTTCCCCCACCCCAGTTCCCTTCACCTAGCTTCTTGAAAAATTTGGTTTAGGAACAAGTTCAAGTTTCCTTTGAACTAACTGTTGCTCACCAGCCAGACTTTAAAATGCCTGACCGTGTCAGAACAGACAGTTGTGAGAGTAATGTGTTTAGTGGAGCCCCAGCCAGCCAGCCTCGTGGGCTTTCTCCTCATTTCCATTCTTTGGCTGCTGCTGCTTGGAAGCTCAGGCAGTAGGAAAATGGAGTGTGGCGACAGGTTCAAAGAGTTGAAGCTGTTGAAAGGAGTGTCTGCCAAAATCTAATATTGAAATATTAAAACCAAATAGTTTTTTAATTCAAAATATATTAGCATGCATTGTTGAAGTGATTTGAGTCCAGTAGGGGATCAAGTATATGTGAAATTGCAGGTTTTACAATTTTCAGTAGACTAACAAGACAGTGTGTGAAGGGAGAGCCATCTTCCTGCTCTCCTAGAACTTGGAATTCTTTCTCTCAGCCAAACAAATGGATGAAGAAAGGGGGGAAAGCATTGATGCAGATGAAGATGTTGGAGTGATGGAGAAAGTCAGGAGCCACGTCAGTCTCTAGAACTGAATTGCACAGGGCCATATGACCCTGTCCTGGTCCAGCTGCTGAGACTCTTTCCCAAAGACTTTCCATCCTTGACTTCCACATCTTTTAGCCTACTAAAAGGGCTAGGTAAAGGGCAAGAGAGGAATGCATCATCAGTTCTGAGGCTGGTCAGAAAAATGAAAAGCACATCTTTTTGTGGGTAGTTTTTATATTTTCACTTCCAGTCTTTACATTTCCCACCTCTTTTTTTTTTTTAACACATCTCGCTGACAACTTGAGACTCAGAAGAAAGCAATTCTTTTAAAATGGCAATATCTATATCTATAGATATCAATAACAAATTCAGATTACTCTACCGCAGGTCATGCTACCTAATGTTTAGAAGTCATGATACAAGCAATCCCTCATTACTGGGAAATTACTTTTGATTCCAAAAGTAGATGCAGATACTGAAGTACTATAAAGGAAACCCTCATTGAGAGGGCCAGACACTCAGACCCCAGCTTCTCGCTCGGCCTGCACATCTGCACTGATGCTTTCTCCCTTCCATTTCAGTTGCCTGCTCCAACTTCTCTTCCAGTCCAGAAAAAGCATGTTGTTGGTAAATGATCTGGTTTCTTATTTAATCATTCCTTGATAAGGACAAAACGGTGCAACTACAGTAGTCTTAAGAGACAAAGAGAAAAGTATTCCACTTTTTAAAAAGACATGTGCCCTGTCTCCTCTCTGAAATTGTGTACACTGTCACAGCTGATGTTCAAACCCTGCGTTTTATCTGTCCACATTGTAATCATGTGAACTAGTCCTGAGTCTGCATTTTCTCCTACCTGTATCTGCTGACAGTCCCTGCGTGCTTGTCCACTTCCCTCTGCCGTGCTGCCGAGGGCTTCTGTTTCTGTCGGGAGTAAGGATGGTGATGGCAGTGGTTCCAGGAAAGGTCAGCACCATCCACTCTTGCAGAACCCCGCGGTTGTTTCTGAGCTTTGGGCTTTTTATACAAAGCCCTGCTGAATCCTGTTCTGGCTACTGAGCTATGGTCTGCTTTCTGATTCACTTCCAGGAGGGAATCAATTCTGTTGTTTCCCAGCAACCAGTGACTCTCTGAGACATGGCTGGGGATCGGGGAGTCTCACTTGCTGGTTCCCATGTGTTACTGTAAGGATGGAATGACACCCTGGCATAGACTCTTAGTAGGGGTGGTTAAAAACAAGTCTTGGGCAATTTTAATTATTAGATCTAAAGGCTATTTCTGTTCTAAAGGGGGAGTTACTTTGTATATCTGCTACTAGTCAGTGATGCTAGCCAGTTTCCACAGATGAATGTTTTCTTATGCCATCGCCTGCCATCAATGCCATTTTTGAGGTGTTTGATGACATGAAACTATTTTGTAGTTTTATTGATTCTTTTCCTATATTACTCTCTTTTAAAATTAACCAGGCTTTGGATTTACTCATAGCAAAAATCAGAAAATGCGATTTTCTTTCATACAGAGAGAAAAGGCGTTTATTACAAAATCTTCAGTCCTATTCTTTTTCTGCATGCTTCTTCCCACTTACTTGACAATGTATTCATCTGTGAATATCCACTTTTCTGGTCATTCCTCTGCCCTGTGTGTGCAGTAGTCAGAACGTACTAAGCATCCCCAAATGCCAGAATACAAGCGATGACTAACATCATGGCTGCCTAGCTGCTTTAATTATATCATACGAGTAGTTAATTTACCAGTTTAATTCATCTCTGTCTACGGTTCCAGCCCATGTATTTTTTATGCTCCCTGGAGCACAACTAACAAGACAGGGTTTCTCTGTGGCTTTGGAGCCTGCGCTGGAACTAGCTCTTGTAGACCAGGCTGGTCTCGAACTCACAAAGATCCGCCTGCCTCTGCCTCCCGAGTGCTGGGATTAAAGGCGTGCACCACCGCTGCCCGGCTAATATTCTTATCTCCATGTGAATATGAAACTTTCATTTGGAAAATAGTTCAGTAGTAGTCTAAATCCATGAGAAATTTATACCAGATATTCATTTTTGCCTTTTTTGAGACAGAGTCTCATTCTAGCACAGGCTGACTTTGAACTCACAGAGCTGTTCATGCCTCAGCCTCCCAAGTGCCGGGATCACAGTCATGAGCTAACCATCCAGCTTCCTACTGAATTAACAGGGATTTCCTCCTAATCTGCATCTAGTAGTTAGAGTAGGCGAAAGATGATGTGATTTCCCACAGTCAGATTCATCGCCCCGCCTTCTATAGACAAGAAAGCGCTTGGGCTTGGTGGGCCACAGTACTTGGGAGTTCTCTGTAGAGTTCTCATGAAGATGGGAGAGGAGTGCTGTCCTGTGTATGACCACATGTGGGCCATGCCGCATGCACGTGCAATCATACACTCACACACATACACGATAAAAATAACCTTTTTAAAGATGAAAGTGCTGAAATGCATGTGTAGCTCTGATCTTGAATTGAGAATTATTTTTCCTTACGTAAGTTGAGCCTGTCTTTCCTGTCTGAATGTTGTTTAACTGTGCTTGACTCTGCATGTACTGGAACCTGCTATGTATGAGGCTTGTTTAACTGTGCTTGACTCTGC
>JAQHUG010000473.1:642801-654068 GCA_028555095.1 Dicrostonyx torquatus | reverse complement strand
ATGTTCATAAGTGAAATTGGTCTGTAATTCTCTTTCTTGGTTGCATCTTTGTGTGGTTTAGGTATCAGGGTAACTGTAGCTTCATAAAATGAGTTTGGCAATGACCCTTCTGTTTCTATTATGTTTTTGATGCTTCCTGTTTCCATACTAAAATAAGCTATCTCAGTCCCGTTCACACTTCCTATTGGATACTTTAACACTTTAATCCTTGTCTCTTGTCAATAGGTCCAAGATAGGCAAGATAGGCATCTCCGAGTCTTTTTCTTAACAGTGAGAGGCTTGAGGGAGTTGCTTGTTTAGTGCACCAGTCATAAGATTTAATTGAGTGCCAGCCCTGGTGTGAGCATCTGAAATAAACACTGTTTATGCTATGAGATGAGCCAACATCTTCTCTTAGGTGACTGCTAAGTGAAATACAAGGTTCAGTCTTCCAGAGCTGTCTGGGACGGTGGTTTTTACACCTTCAATGGACCCTGGGAATCAAATCCCCTGGTGCAGCCCTGCCACTGTTTGGTGCTTAGGCGCGATGTGTTGGATAGTTTTCCATCAGTATTGCTGCTCCACTCACCATTACATCTGTACCACTGAAAGTCTGTTTACAGGGTTAGGGTTAGGGTAGAAAAAAATAAATAAATAAAAGAAAGTCTGTTTACATTCTTGCCCAGTACAAGACTGCCCCATGTCTCTCTTCTTTTAGAAGTAGAGGCTTGATGCGGTTCTGAGCTAGCTAGCTAGCCTGGTCTTCGGGAGCTCATGTGCCTGTATTTATGGGATTCTTCTGCATTCCTAGTTTTATTCCTTGTGATAGCCAAATGCTGCCTTCTGTCTATAGCTGACATTAGGCAGAGATCTCCTGACTCCTCCTAGCAGCAGGTGACTGGTACTTTGTATTGACATATAATGTTTGGCCCAAAGCTGTTTTGTACCCAGGACAGAACTTTGATCTCTCACCCCATGAGAGTCCGTCCTTTCAAGACCCTGTGGAGACTCACTGCCCTTCCTCTAGCTGCCTAACATACTCGCTTCCTTACTCTGAAGAGGCTGAGGAAATAGGCACTTGGACCTGTCTGCCACAGAAACGTTTAGAACTGCACCTTCCCAAAAGCAAATCACCACCTTGAAGTCTTGTGGGCTGGTGGACCTAACTGTTCCATCCAAAGGAGCTGATCCATCCAAGTCAGCCTGGTTTCTTCTTGTCTGGCACACTCTCATATGGTAGTCTAATCCTCCAAGCTTGATGTGAGGTCCAAGATATGAAATTGACTTCTTCCAAGTTTGCTATACGTGACAGCTAATTTCTATTTGCTAATATAAATATTTTCAACACTGCAGTTTCCACAGTATACTCAGTAAACATTAATGGTAGCAAAATCATAACTTTCTAGCCCCAAGTGGTTTTCAGGTAGTGTCTACATTTGAAACCTGAACTTTGAAATATACATTTTTGCTCATGTAAGTGGTCTCATTTAAAACATCTAAAGCCCTAAAAGTAGCATTTTGTTTTAAGCAATCACTTTAAATCTTTGACAGTTTTGTTTAATTGGCTGTTGGCAAAAAACAAGCAGAACATTGGGAATGTTTTGATTATATATTTATTTAAAGAAGTAAAATAAAACTTTTAGAATGTGTTCTAAGTACATGGCTTGGAGCTGGAGAAATGGCTCATTGCTTAAAAGCACTTGCTGCTCTTATAGAGTACTGGGGTTCAGTTCCCAGCACCAACGTGGCAGCTAACAACCTCCTATAACTTCCCTTTCAGAGGGCACAGTGCCCTCTTCTGGCCTCTGTGGGCGCTACATGCACATGATACAGATATACCAGCAGCAATCCTGGACACAACTGAGGCTCATGGGAGCTTACACTGTTTGAGAAGGTGAGCCTCATGGCCTCCCTGGCTTCCTGGCTTCCTGGTATGCCTCTCTGTTCCTAATATACTTGTTTTCTCCCTGTCATCTCATAAAATGGTAGGCTTTCCAAATTTAATGAATTTGCTGATCTTTGTGAGATCTCTCTGATAATAAACAACAAACCCAGAATACTGAGACCCTCATTATGCTGTGCATATTACTTTCAGCTAATCATTTTAGTTTAATACAAAAATGTAATCTTACTTCCAACTTCATTGCATGATACTGACATTTTTGTAAAGGAAGTTTTTTAATTCTTTTTTTTTTTTCAATGAAAGAATTCTATGAAAGCCTTAGTGCTAGCCAAGACTGGTTCCCTTCTGAAGGCCACCTCACTAAAGAGTTAACAGTACAGTCTTGGTTTATTTGTTTTCCATATTGAATTTTATAGAACTTGCAAAAATGAGGGGCTGGAAAGATGGCAGTGATTAAGAATGCTGGCTGCTCTTCCAGAGGACCTGAGTTCCATTCCCAGCAACGACATGGTGGCTCACAACCATCTGTAATGAAATCTGATGCCCTTTTCTGACATATAGGCAAACATGCAGACAGAACATTCATACAAAAAAATGATAACTGTAAGTTTTATGCAGTTCTGTGTTTAATTGAATTTAGAGTGGTGCACATACATACAGACTATAAAATGTGAAACTCCTATTTCTGTTCTGTTCAAAGGTGTGGACTAGTTTGACCATTATCTTAGTTTACTTTCTTGCTGTAACTTTAAAAAAAACACTACCATTAGCAAAATAAACTTAAGAAGATCAAAAAGATTTATTATCATATTATCAGCTTACAGTCTACAGTCTATCGTGGAGGAAGTTCGGGCAGAAACTGAACCTGGGAGGACATCACTTACAGAATTACTCCCCATGGCTTACCCAGTCTGCTTCCTTGTACACACAGGACCACCTGCCAGGAGTGACACTGCCAATATAGGCTGAACCCTCTCACATCAATCATGAATCAAGAAAGTGTCCCACAGACTAGACATGCCAATAGGCAAGACCAATGGAAGCCCCACAGAGTTGCCCAAGCAAATTGGGTGGAGCCATTTTCTCAGCTGGAGTTCCCTCTTGTGTCAAGTTAACCAGCACAGTTATAAACATTCAAATGTGTCTCACAGAATTAAGTTCCTGCTTAAGACTCTAAAGTGTAAGTCCTTTGGTAATGGGCACTTTTCCATTTCAACAAGATTTCAATGCAGATAGTGAAGTCGAGTCTGCATGGTCGTGTTCCCCGTTCCTCTGTTGTGTTTCCTTGCTGTCCCTTTGACTGTGTCACATACCTCAGCTGTGTTCCCTTGTTCTCCCCTCGATTGTGTCCTGTTCCTCCTGTTCCTCTGTTGTGTTCCCCTGCTGTCCCCTTGACTGTGTCCCATTCCTCCACTGTGTTCCCTTGCTGTTGACTGTGTTACATGCCTGACGTATTTTTTCAATTAATTGTGTTTCTATTTATGCATTATCAATCTTAAAGACAAACTAGTATCCAAAGACAGGCGCCACTGTAAGATCTAGACTTTATGTTTTTGCCATGAGAGCTCACTGTGCTAAATGTTGTAAATGGCTTCCATCTGGATCATGGCTGTGTGGGTTGGACAGTAATCATGGGCTTTTCCTTTTTAGTAATGTGGATTTTCTTCTCAGATATTTAACTACATTGTTAAATTTAAAGTATTGTTTACATAACTAGATCATGTTTTGTTTTGAAACATGCCCCCATCATGAATCTCAGGTTGGCCTGCAACGTACTACCCAAACAGGCCTGTAAATCCTTGCAATCCTCCTACCTCAGCCTGAGTGCTAGAATTACAGATATGAGCCAGTAATAAAGTATATCTGTGAGTTAATAATTAGCTTCTCTTCTTTTCTTTAGGATTTTTGGTATTATTCTATAGCCATGACTGTCCTCCAGCTCGTGACTTTCCTCTTGCCTATACCTCCCAAGTCCTGAGATTTTAATTGTACATTACTACAGTCATCTGTGATTAACCTCTCAAACTGATTCTTACATCTCTAAATCGACCAGAATCCTTGCTACTTTTTGCCAGGTGTGTCTGTGTGTGTGCGCACACATAGATGTGCGTTTATGTATGTATGTGAGTGTGTGCATGTGTGTATATGTGTGTGTGTTATGCAATTCTTACAGAATTCTATCCAGGCATACCTGTCATAAAGAACATAAAGTTTAAACTCTGAGACTCAGTTATCTCTTGCCTAGGCAATTTTATCTACTTTTTAAATAATACACATTTTAGGTAAGCCTATGCTTTCCAATACTCCTAAACTTACTGGCTAAAGTGTATTCAGAAATTTATAGAAAGGGAATTGTGATATATAAAAATGCAGCCATTTATGTAAATGTTTATTATTAAATTTGAGCACAATCAAAATCAAGTAGAAGCTAAAATTTAAGTAAGTACCATTTGTTAATGGTATTACAAAATACCAAATAGTTATGGGCATTTACTTTAAAGAAAAAAAAACTATTACAGGTGTGGAAAAATATAAAATAATGAGAGAAAATATAAAAGGACACAAATGAAGCAATATATCATTTTATAGATTGGAAAGCTCAATATTTAGGGATATCATGTCTTCAAAATAGTTGTGTGAATAGAGTATACTTTTAATCAAAAGTTCAGCAGATTCCTTGTAGAACCGAAGCTGATGCCAAAACATGGAGGGGTGTGAAGAGCCAAGCCTTCCTGAAGAAAAGCCAAGTTAAAGAGCCTGTTCTTCAAGAGCAAAGAAATGACATCTTCAATTTTGCAGGCAAATGGATAGAGCTAGAACATTATTTTGAGTGAGGTAACCCAGACCCAGAAAGACAATTATCACATATACTTTCTCATAGGTTGTTTTTAAACATAAAGCAAAGAAAGCCAGCCTACTAACCACAATCCCAGAGAACTTAGACAACAATGAGGACACTAAGAGAGACTTACATAGATCTAATCTACATGGGAAGTAGAAAAGACAATATCTCCTGAGTAAATTGGGAGCATGGGGATCTTGCGGGAGGGTTGAAGCAGGGAGAGGAGAGGCAAGAATGAGAACAGAGAAAAATGTAGAGCTCAATAAAAATTTTAAAAAAAAGAAAAAATGCTTGTAGTTGTAGTAATTAAGATATGGTGAATTGAGACTGAGAGGTAGATGAGTGACCCAGAGATGTTTGTGGCAACCGTGCAAATCCAAGCTAGTGTGTGGTCTTACACAACAAACATAAAACTTCATCATACTAAACCAAATCCAAATCCTGTGGATTATAGACTTATGAATACAAGTCAATTTTATCTACTTAGAAAAAATATGAGAAAAGAATTTAATGATTAAAGGTAGTACAAAAATTTCTTTAGTGCCAAATAGTATTTATCTTTAAAGAAAAGTAGACAAGTTGGCAAACAGTGAAACCCAGTGTCTCCACTTGTCAAAAAAGAATAGATGATGGCTAGATGGACAGACTGACAGACAGATCAATTGGAATAGGGAAGAAATCTGTAATGTGTGTTGTCACAAAAGTTTTATATCTAGGATTAGGAAGGAGTTCTGTAAGTCAGTAACAAGAAAGCATCAGGCAGTAAGGAACTGAGAAGGAGAACACGCATGAATGGCGACTCTGCATGGAATAAGGAAAAGCATGTATTTATGCTTCTGAGAAGTGAGGGAAATGTTCACTAGATCTCAGTTGTTCACAGCACCTCAAAGAGCCTAGTGCATCAGTGCCTCTTGAAGATGGAACCTTGGATCTGCTCATAGGAGTGTAAATTGGTTGGTTTTAAAGCACAGTTTGTATGTTTGTAGTCATGATAAGATAAATAAAGCACAAACCTTTGCTGTGTTAGAATATTACTGTATTTAAAACAGATTCTAATAAATAAATATTCACAACTAACAACAAAAACAGATTCTATAAATCCTAGAAGTGGTAACTTTGTGTATTCTGAATTACAGGAGTCTTTGTAATGTTGCTCATCATTACAGTTGGTGTGTGTGTTGGGTGTGGGAGGGTGGGTGGTAATTACTTATTCTTGAGTGTATATTCATGCAGAGGCCAGAGGTGCTCTTACAGCATCATCCTCCACTCTCTGTGCCTCACTGCTTTAGACAGAGTTTCTACTGACTCTAGCCAGTGAGCTTCATCAGTCTACTGTCTCTATCTAGTTCAACCTGTACCTCCTAGCAGTGGTAGGGTCACCCATGTGCCACCACATACATTGGTCCTGGGAATACGAATTCAGGTCCTCTTGTCCACAGTCACCAGACTGTCTCCTAGCCCTACTACAAGTGCTGTTCCAAGCATACAGTGAAACAAGGTGCAGGGGGCAGTGTTCATGAGGAGACATTTCCTCTTGGAATTTTGGGCATTTTTAAAATGTATGACTCTTGAGAAATTTCTTATGTGAGTAAATTCTTGTACAAGCTTTACCTCTGTTAGTTTGTACATTTTTTTTCTGGCTGTTAGAATTACGTAGCTGTCTGTGTAGTTCTAATTATGTCCCTTGTGTTGAATGCTAGTGCGCTCAGAGTCCATGGTGCCAGTACCACTATAGGCTTGCATTTTGCCTTTTCTCTTTGTTAGTAATATTTCATGATGATTGATGTATTTCTTCTTTATGCATGTTTGTATTATTTATAAGCATCCTGTGCCAGTAACTGAGATCTTTTTCCATGAACGAGGAAGACATGAATGGACGGTCATATGTAGGAGTTGTGCCCGACACTAGATGCTATTCCTGACACCCGTGGTTTTCTGCAGTTCTTGCTGCTGAGTGAAGTTCAGCTGATGCTGTTTTTCTCTCCTTTAAAACATTCCTGCCTGTCAGAAGAGTAAATATTTACAGTTGGCTATGTCAAGATGTTCTGGGGGTGAAGAAAATGATTTTAATAGAACTGCGTCCTTAGTGGGCGATGGAGACAAAAATCCATCCATATGCAGGAGAGAGGGGACTTAAGTTACATAAACAAGCTTAGGTTAAGTGCACAGTGCTCATTAGCATCCTGTTGGAGGAAGTGCAGCACTCGTTTACTGTATGCTGTACACTATGTGCACATTTGCCTTTGGGGGAGTTTGTAAAACCAATTCAGCGAGTAGTGAGATGTACATTATTTACTTCAGTAGCTTTTAGGTAGTGATAGTGCAGTGATAGGATGGAAATTCCGTGGACTCTGTTGAGCTGAGAGTAAATTTTCCTCCTCTGAATTAGCCTCCGGACTCTGCCCAGCCATAACACAAATAGAGCAGAATCTCTCAAGAGGGAGTAGTGGGTATTAAATGATACATGTGTATAAAATGCTTAGCACACTTAGCTATGTTCACTTTCCTCTTTTTCCGTCCGCACATCTTTCTACATTGGAAATTCAATATTCCCAGAGCTAAAATAGTATTTTTTTATTAATCTGACTTTTTATTTTATTATGATGTGAAATACTGTCTTGTCCCTTGAAAAACAAGATTATTTTCACAGGATAAAAGAAGTTAAATTGTCATTAATTCTTATTTTGAAAAAGGGGATACATTGGTTGTTATTCAGTGTATTGCTCAAGGAAAGATGTGTATAGTCGTTAAATGGAGACTGGGAGGTCAAGAGGACAATAGGTTAAAAGGGTTGGGGATGGTTGGTATCTTGAGAAAGAAAACACCCACTAAACTTTCTGGGAGGCATCAAAATGATAATGGCTGTAGGATAACCGCCCCCCAAGAGGGAGAGGTGCCACTGCTATTGCCAAGCTCTGCTTTACTGGGTCTTGAGTAAAATCAAACAGGAAAGACTTCAGACCTGCAGAGCTGCCAAAAATGTAGTAGTATCTGGATTCTTGACAGCTGAGCAGCCAGAACCATGTGATCTGTAAAAGGGGCTAGGAAGAACCAATCTTGCCTGAAGAGTAAGTGTGAGACCTGCTAGAGTTTAGAAACCTATCAGGCTTGAGACAAGCTCCTGATTTCACTGGGCCTGGGCCTGTGTGGCACTTACGTTTGTCCTCCTGAGTGGACTCGCCTATTTGTATAGGAAAATAGAGGGAAATCTTAGGATTCCATCACTAGAAGGTCTTAAGAAATCACCTCCATCCCCAAAGTTGTATTAGTGTGATAGCTGGGGCCAAACCTGTTTCTGAACTCAGCTGCAAGCCAAAGGCAGGAGAAGCCATTCTTTGAGAATACAGTACCTATTTGTGATCAGTTCACATTATTCAGCCCAGAAACTCAATATGCGAAATCAAGAAAGAAAAATAGCTGGGCAGTGGTGATGCATGCTTTTAATTCGACCACTCAGGAGGCAGAAGCAGGTGGATTACTGTGAGTTCAAGGCCAGTCTGGTCTCCAAAACTAGTTCCAGGTTAACTAGGGCTGTTACACAAAGAAACCCTGTTTTGAAAAACCAAAAAGGAAGGAGGGAGGGAGGGATAAACAACTCCTACCTTTACTTCTGTAGTTTAGCAAAAGTTTGTGTGTGTATATGTATGTATGTGTGTGTGAAAGAGAGAGAGACAGACAGACAGAGAGACAGACATTAGGGAGGAAAGTAAGAAGGGAGGGAGGAAAGAGAAAGATTGACTTGTATTTTGAAACCTTAGGCTGCTTGGTTCCCATTGTCCCCTGCAAGAGGACAGGAAATATTATTACAGATTAATTCAAACCAGTTTTGCTTTTTCCTGCAAGCTACATTCATTGGCTTTGAGTTCTTGTGGGTTTATTTTTATTGTTGTTTGTTTGTTTGTCATTTAGGATTTTGTTTCATTTTAGGACAGAGCCAAGATGAAGTAAAACATATGAAGAAATATGAGTGAGCTCATACAGTTCTTATCCCTTATGGTGATGATTCTTGAAAATAGCAATCAAGAGTGGTGTGATAGCTTCTCATATGGAGGCCTTGAATCCAGATCAGTGATAAAGTGATTGTCTAGCACATGTGAGGACCCAGGTTCCATCCCCCTGGCACCACACACAAGGACATCACCAGTAGATAGATAACGCTGTTGTACTTATGACATTGTGAAGTCCCTAGCTGTGGTTTCAGCAGGTTAGTTACAGCTACTTGCTATATACATAGTTATAGTAACTCCTGTTACTCCTAGTTAAAACTTAAGATGAACTTTAATGTTAAAAGAGATTTCATAATATATATATATATATATGTGTGTGTGTGTGTGTGTATTTATATATATAATGTGTTAGACACAGTGTCTCATACATAGTGGACTCTCATTAAATATTATATAATATTTATAATTTGTTATTACATTGTATTTATGGGCTTTTCAAGACAGGGTTTCTCTGTGTAACAGCTCTGTTCTAGAACTTGCTTTGTAGACCAGGCTGGTCTTGAACTCGCAGAGATCTACTGCCTGTGCCTTCTGAGTATGGATTAATAGCATGTGGCACCACTGCCTGGCTTCAGTCTTGCCAGAAAGTGCCTTTACCCACTGAGGTATTGTGCCTACCTGCAGAGTGTTCTATAAAAGAGCACTCTCTATCTGGGGATGTGCTGCGGTAAAGTGCTTGCTTAGCAGAAGTAAGACCCTCAGCTTGACTGCAGTGGCTAAAGAGCAAAAGACTTGTCCTTGCTTTTGTTTTTGTTTTTTTTTGGGGGGGGGGGTTTGTATAGCCACATAATCTTTTTAAAAATATTTATTTAATTATTGTGCACAGTGTGTGTGACTGTGTGTGGGTTCCTGCAGTCCTACCCCTGAATGCATGTCTTCTAGTCTCCATTTCCGTGTGTCCTGGCACAACACCTTCAGCAGACCCTGTATTTCCTCCTAAAGGACCTCTTTGACCTTTCTGAGCCAAAACATGAAGCTGTTGGTATAGTGAGAGGCCATCTGTGAGACTTCTGTGCTGGTCAGTGTGTAACAGGGACTGTCCCTCCTCTTAGGAAACCTTTGCATCATTGCATCATTAATAGCTACCAGAGTCCTAGTGTTGTAGACTACAGGTGTTCTTTTCAGAAGGCGCTCGGGAATTCTTGGCCTTTCTGGACTGTGTAGTCTGTTAATGTAGCAAATCTAACTATGATGGTCTTGTCACGTATTTATGTTTTCCTGTGTGTTCTTCTTGCTTTCTAATTGTTTATTGACTGAAGTTCTCTTCATAATATCCTGTAATAACTGAGCTCTGCAGGTACTGTCTTGATTCCTGTAGCAGTGATGTAGTTATAGCAAAACCCATAACCAGTCAAGGGCAAAGATGCATCAGGCAGCTGCGCTGGGAGCAGAGAATACTCTGCTGGTCTTTGAAAAGCAAAACAGACTCCTAATGTGCCACTTTAACTGAGTTTCTGTGTTATGGCTAAATTGTCTTGGCTCCCTGACCCTGAATTTTGATGTATCTGTTGAATGAAGAAAATACTGATGTTATGGACTCAGTGCATAAAATAAATAGGCAAGCAGTGTTTTAAAAGACATTGACTTTATCTTCGGTGCTCAGACACAAGAATGATCAGTTGTCTTTGTTTTGATTTTGAAAATAATTATTTCAAAAGTCTGTTTTAATTATTCTCCTATAATTTATTTTCCATCTTTATTAGATTAAGATGTATAATTATAATAAGTGTAGGATTTGGTGTATAATATGGAGGTAAAGACAATTAAAAACTCCAGGCAACATAGAAAGCTGAACAAAGTCATACAACAAAACATGGAATTTTGAGATTTTGAAAAATAATAAAAATTAAGAAAAATAAATCTGGGGCTGGAAATTTATCTCAATGGTTAAGAGCACTTGCTTTTCAACTAATCTTTCTATACCCAGTCTACAACTTGTTTCTAAAGCCTGAAGTCAAGTCTCAAATAAAGTCATGTGAATTACTGATGCATTCTTGTACTAGACTAGAGTTTATGATGCTGAGAATATCAGTGCAAGAAGTAAGAATTCCTAGAATTACGTTTCTATGGAAATAATCCATTTCAATAATCCACTTTTATTCCTTCTCCAGTGCTTATTCTTAGCTGTTTAAAACAACATGTTACTAAAATTAAGCCAAACAGATTGTTTTCTTTTAAAAATATTTATTTTATGTGCATGCCTGCATATGTGCATCATATGTGTGCAAGCACCCTCAGAGACCAGAAGAAAAAAAGCAATAGACCCTGCGAACTGGAGCTATGGACTAAATGGCACTCCTGAATCAGAGAGTCATCACGATTTGTTGTCACCATCCCATTTCTTGAAGTCATGTAACAGTTACATCTGAACCCTTTAGAAAACACACAAGGCCTCGCTCTTATAGATCTCTTGATTACCATCTTATTGGATTTGAAAAGCTAAGAGATGATATCATTATAAAATATTGAGTGGATGAGTTTCTAACAGTCATAACCCTCACCATCTACCACTGAAGACTTAAGAACAAAAGGTTTT
>JAQHUG010000473.1:613299-640675 GCA_028555095.1 Dicrostonyx torquatus | reverse complement strand
GAGAGTTTGACTTCTTCTTTTCCAATTTGTATCCCTTGATCTCCCTTTGGTGTCTTATTGCTCTAGCTAGGACCTCAAGAACTATATTGAATAGATATGGAGAGAGTGGACAACCTTGTCTTAGAACAAAAGTTCTTAAGTGCAGTGGTGGCACATGGAGGCAGAGACAGGAGGATCTCTGTGAGTTCAAGGCCAATTGGTCTACAGAGTGAGTTCCAGGATAGTCAGAGCTGTTACACCGAGAATTCCTGTCTCAAAAAAAAAAAAAAAACAAATAAACAAACAAAAAAACAACTTAAGAACCAACAGGCAGATGCAGTGATTAGTATCTTCAGGGGCTGTAATAGGGCCTCGGAACAGTCTAAGCCAATAATAAATATAATCCAACTCATAGAATTGGAATGGTTGATATTGAAATGTCAGCTCTACTGCTTTTAAAAATTATTTTTTATTGGCCTTTTAACAGAATTACTTTTGAATTTCACATATGTAAATTAGTCTGATAATGGTGTTTATGTCATAGGGGAATTGTGTGGATTCAACAAGTCAACATGTAAAACACTTAGCACAGAGTAAGCCTTTGTTTGGTATTGTTACCACTAGTGTACAGTTTTGTACTGGACATTGTGGTGCATTGAGTTCTCCTTCTCATGTCAATTGTATCAGAGCTTAAGAGGCAATGGTAACTAACAGCTCCCTGATCCTGAGCTTTGCTCAGAAAATGGCCTTTACTAACTGTTTAGTACCAGGAGTGAGCAAGGTTTTCCTAAAGCTTGCAAGAGAGATCCGAGTAAACAGAAGGGTTCTTTCTCCTGTTCAGCTACTGGGTGGCCGATGACTACATCAACAAACAGGGATTTGGTCACTCACTTCCTTCCAAGTGGAGGTCACCAAGTAGTGAGCAACAGTTTCTGGATTGTATCCATCTCTTTAGTATGGGTCCTTCATTCACTGGCAGACTTTCCAGCCATGTCACTGTTTGGAACTCCTCATTCTCAAAGCAGAATATGACAGATGGCATGCTGTCACCAGCTGATGGTTGATGCACAGGTATAGATTCCTCCGTTCGCAAGACCATTCACCCTAACTGTCCACACCTGAGAGAAGTTACTGTGTTTCTCAGGACCTGCTAGACTTATGCAACTTATTTTAAAGACTGTTCCTCCTTCTGTCTGTCCAGAGAGCCTTGTCAGCTAAGGTCCATGTTGTTTAACTGTAATGGTTTCTTCTTTTCTAATAGACTAACTCATGAAGTTAGTCTATCAGTCTTTTAGATTTGTTCTTGATGAACTAACAATTGAAGAATAATTTATCAAGAATAAAAGTAGAAATTTTTCTAGCAATTAAAATTAGCAGAAATTTTTCTTTTGGCCAACTTACCACTTAACATTTGGTACTGGATTATTCTTTCTAAGAAATGGTCTATATGTAATAGACTCGGTTTTGTCGTAAGAGATGTTTCATATACTGTAGGACAGTTAGCAACAGGTCTGACTTCCGGCTTCAAGATGTCAATAGCAGTGACCTTTATAAACAACAAGGTCCCAGATACTACCAAATGCACCTTGAGGAATAGGAACTAGAAAGACAAAAGCTACCCCCCCAGTTGAGAAACATTGCTGGAATATAACTAACAGGTCCTTCCCTTAGAAGACAAACCTGCAGTTGTCTTTGTGAACAGATAAGAGAGTCTGTGCCACAACCCTGGGGAGCTTCCCTTCCTGAAAGGACTATTTCTTGGAAGTACCCTTTTTCTTTCTCCATTTTCCTTCAAGTTGCTAGTCGAGTCTTCAGTGTTTATCTTAGTCATCAGGTGGTGGAACGAACATAGAATTCTCATCAGAAGTCTGTTCTTGGCCTTTTGTCGGGTCCTTCTTCTGCTGTTCTGTGCCTCTGTTCACCCATTTGTCAGGGAGGATGTGTAAAGGAAGAGATTATTGTGTTACATCACTAAAACCAAAGAAGTCACTAAATCTTGTTGATTAATAGAACACTCCAGTGTTAGGAACTGGCTTCTTGCAGGCATGTCTGATCTAGGGTGGTCAGGGCATCTTAATTATTAAGTGCTAAAACTTATAAAAATAAACTTTTTAAAATGTAATTTTGTCAAAGGGACACTGGAGTGACAGCTTTTGTTGACAAAGGCTGAAATAATTTAAGAACAAATTAATTTGGATTCTAGCCCAGAGTATAAAGAGAATAATGAGTTTAATATAAGTAAACAATTATACAAATAAATCAACAAGAAATTACCCATACAAAGAATTTAAAGTATTTGTTGTGAAGATTTCATCTTCAAGAAGTAAAGCATAACCCCCACTTTTTAAATCCAAGCTGTGCATCACAACTCTGTTACAGGGAGTATAGTGTGGAGCATGGCAAAAGGGGTGTGATTGCAGTAGACACTGCTGAAGAGTGCTGGCAAGGTTAGCATCAGCAGCAATGGGTCATGGTTATAGTGTGCACTGAACACCAGGCAAATCCCAACCAAGGGATACTCTACAAATTACCTAACCAGATGTTGGTGGTATGGTGGTGAGCATAGCTGCCTTCCATGATACCTTACCAGTATGCCTCAGAACTGTCAAAATTCTCAAAAAAAATCCTAGGAGATGAGACCACCATATTAATTACTTTCATTTGCTATGATAACATATGGCCAAGGCAACTTACAGAAGGAAGTGCTAGCTTGGGTTTATTGTTTTAGAGGGAGCGTTCATAATGACGGGAAAGGCATGGCAGCGTGCTGCCAGTGCGGGAAGCAGAGAGAGCACACTTCAACGGAAACCACAGAGCAGAGAAACCAAACTCCACAAAGGCCTTCCCCAGTGATGTACTTATTCCAGCAAGGCTGCCACACCTCCCTGAAACTGCACCGCAGCAGCGGACTCAGTGTTCAATACCCAAGTGTATGGGGAAAGTTTCTCATTCAAACCACCACAGCACTAGCTGCACCATGAGATCATGGAGCATAAAAAGGAGACTGGATCATAATGAAGAGATCAGATAAGGTTAGACTTTATCATGTGTCCATGTTGTGTCATTAACTGTGACAGATCTACCAGAATACTGTAAGATGTTGAAAGGAAAGTTGAGTATGAAATATGTAGAAATGTGCTATTTTTATTATTTTTCTGTAAATATGAAACTACTCTAAAATTAAAAGTTTACTAAAGTATAATGAAATATCTTATCCTGGAAGCATCATCAGGCTTTGGTTTGAATTTCCTTAGTATTACAAGGCCAGACATGAAGTCTCCCCACAACTCTTTTTCATTGGCACTTCATGTCCTTACCACCTTCCATTTTTCCCTTCACCAGTTTGGAGCAGCTTTTGGTTTACAACTAAAGAAAAAGATCAAAGGTATCACTTTGAAGCTATTCACCTTCTTGCCACTTTGACTTTGAGGAAGTGCATGGGGCGCCTCCATCCTTCCCCTCACTTGGTCAGAAATACCATTGCCCTGGCTGTTTATATGTGCCCCTTTCTTGCTAAATCAAAAAAAAAAAAACTCTATTTGATTTATTTATTTCTAAGGAGAAGTGGAAAAGTTGGGGAGCACCATTGACGGTTCCTTTTTATACCTAAACTGTGAGGTACAGTCCTGGAAAGTGGCCTGAGTAATGTGGACAGAATAGGAAAGTAAGGGGAAGGTTGTTCAGGGTGGGTTGTCAGTATGAAGTTCTGGGAGGATGGTACGTTAGAGGATAAAAACTTAAAAGTAGGTAATTAGAATTAGTTAATTACTTGCCTTTCTGGCTATGGCTATAATATCTAAATGTCTAAAAGAAATTATTCTACCATATGTATTTTCAGGAATGGTTTTGTTTGTAGATTCTAGCCACAAAGCACCATATAAAGTATGGATTTTTTTAACAGTGTTCTTTGTAGAAGTTGATCCAGAATTATTATATAGAGAATAGGTTCTTGAACATTGGTGAGCGATTGGCCAGTGACTTGTGGAATCATCTCCATAGGCCTTTCAGCTCTGAGCAACACAGTGATGGAAATGTTTGAGAGAGTCGGGTTTACTGGTTGTATTAGTTATTGTGTTGCTGCTGTGATAAAATCCCTGACCAAAGCCACTTATGGAATGAAGGATTTGTTTTAACTCACCCTTCAAAGGTCCACTGTAGCAGGGAAGTCATGGCGGCAGTAGCATGAGGTGACTGGTCACATTACAGCCACATTCAAGAAGCAGCAAATGATGAACTCTTGAGCTTCCTCTTTTATATTTAGTCTAGGATCCCAGCCTATGGAATAACACTGCCCATGTTGCGGTTAAGTCTTCCCTCTTCAACAAATGAAGTCTAGAAAATCCCTGACAGACTCACCCAGAGATTGTTTCCATGGTGATTCTAAATCCTATCAAGTTGACAAGATTAACTCTCAGAATGATGAATTAGGATTGACATTTAATACACAAATGCTCTCTGGAATTCTTGTTGTGTAAGATTATTTGACATCCCATCCCTACCCTTGATGTAGAGAAGGTGACGTGGCTGCTTCTGGGAGAGGGACCAGAGTTGGGATAGGGAAAGTAATGTGGCTACTTAAGGTGCAGGTGTAAAGACACCACCCACAACCCATTCTGGAAATAGTTCCCTACCAACCTGTGCTGAAGTTTTGAAATAGTTTCAGGATTATAATTATTCCTTCTATTTTTTAAAAATGCTCTATTTCTGGACCAAGTCAATTCACTTATTATTATACTCCAAGTACCACACTGTCATATGTAGCCACAATTGATCATTTTAGAAACGGTGAACTGAAGTTAACTAACCCCTGGGGGAGAGTTGGTCAACCCAACTTCCTGCCATGATGAAGTGACCTATATCTGTGCTGCCCAATGTGGTAGCCACTAAACCACACATGGCTTTCAAGCACTTAAAATATGGCTACAGTGTCGCCAGGAACTGACTTTCCAATTTTATTTACTTCTTCTTAATTTTAAGTAGCCACCTTTGACAAACCTCATCGAGCTTAGGCCTAGATAGGTCACGAGTCCTCCATCATAACAGCGGCCCTGTGTGTCAGGTCTTCGCATACGGTCTGCACCCCAGTCATCTTCTTGAGGAAAACGGTCATTCTGGAGACCCTATTGTTTTTAGAATTTTGATATATAGATCACAGGAACAACAGAGTTTAGGTTACATTTGACCCATTTCGTTCTGAAGCTAAAAAGCCTTGAGCTCATCTCTTAAAAAAGTGGGATTTGATGACATTATGGAGAAATATGATCAAAATATATGTGTGCATATGTTTATATAAAATTCTGAAAGAATATGTATTTTTAAAAGAAATGAAGGTTACTGGACTTAGTTCTCACAGTCTTTGCAGAGCGAAGGTTAGAGCCCATTTGTTCTTAATTCTATCTTCAAGAGTCTGAACCTTTAGAAAATTATTATTGGCAAGAGGTTATTTCTTTAATTCTAAAAACAAAGAACTATTTTCTTTTACGGATACAGGTCTGTTATTTGATGCCTATAAAGTTCAATGACACTTTAAATTCAGACTGAGTGTTATTTACAGAGCCAGACAAAAATCCAGTCTCATGATATTTTCATTAGGCTAAGAATGGAATTCAGAGATTATGGTCTGGGAAAGGGGAAGTGTGGTTTATGAATTCATAAATACTTTGCAGATAAACATCCAACTCTTAAAACAGTGACAGCTGTTTCCACCACCCCTACTAAATTAGATTAATAGATTGAGGAACTCGATGGAAGAAACAGGAAAGGTGAGAGTTCTCAGTGACTGACTTCCTTTGGCAAGGAGATCTCCAGGAGTGAGGACAGTGCAGTGGCAACAGGTAGTACAGGGCAACAGGGCAGAACAAAAGAGGAAAGGGAGCCTGCCTCCTAAGGAAACTGCTCCTAATGTGACTTTTGTCTGCTTAACACACATGGCTTTCATTAGTTAATACACAGCTCTCTCCCGTAGGTTATAAAACACAAAAATACCTCTTAAGTTTGAAAACAGGTATGGTTGTGTTTCCTTATGAACAAATTTACAGTGTCACATGAATTGTTTTATGTGGCTTATTTTTACACTGGCTCTTCCCACGTGAGCCTTTTGTGACTGGTTTAGCACTTGCTTTCCATCTCTCTCTCAAATTCATTCTCCTGGTCATAATACTGTGAAGTCCGTTTTCTCACTGCACTTGTTAAATTCTGCCAGTAAAGTGAACATAGTTTTAGCTAATAAAACTTGTATTGTTCCCCGAAGCCCCGTCATCTTCCTTCTAGCCTGGAGATTTTCCCTGGAGAGACATCTAACCTCACGGGGACATATTTTACCAGCTTTTGTATGTTTCCATATTTTTATCCCTGCGCTGCATTTTGTCCTCTCTACAGGCGGTAGACGTGGGATAATGGAGTTGATTCATGATCGCCATTATACATGTAGTTTATGTTGCATGGCCTGTTCCGGTCCCTTCCTAGGAACGGAGTCCCTGCACTCTAGAATCCATGTGCATGTGAGCATCCAGCCCAATGGTGACTCCTTCTCCTTCCCCAGGTATTCCTTGATACAGGCGTGGTTTGGATACTTCATGCTGCCAGGTTTATTTTCCCTTTTCAGGGTCTGTGATGAAAATCACAGTTTAACTTTTGGAGAAAGCCTGTAGTGGCTAGTTCTTTGACTGTTTTCAGATGCAGGCTCCCGTACAATGATCCTCAAATGTACTCATACCCAGTTTTCAGACTGACACCTCCAAACACTGCCTCATTAGAAAACAAAAAGCTCTTAAGTTCAGTTTTATCAAAATAACTTGCATTTGGTCCTGCAGTGGAGTCATTGGGGAAGGGAAAGGTTGGTGCAATGCTGTAAGACAAAAGGCCATGTGTATGTGTGTGTGTGTGTTTCTGTGTCTATGTGTATGTGTGTGTGTGTTTGTGTGTGTGTGTGTGTTTCTGTGTCTGTGTATGTGTGTGTGTTTCTGTGTCTATGTGTATGTGTGTGTGTCTTTGTGTGTGTGTGTGTGTGTGTTTCTGTATCTATATGTATGTGTGTGTCTTTGTGTGTGTGTGTCTGTATTCACAGTACTTGAAGAGATAATAAAATTGGATGTCAGATGTTCCAAAGTATGGTCAGTGAGTATACAAGGATATGTTCCTTGTCCAGAATGAGGTCAGTCACTGTTTTCCAATAGCATTCGTGGAACATGAGTGAGATGTAAAAATCTTTTGCTCGGTTTAGGAACAGTACTGGAAAATAAGTGAGAAACACAGGATATTATTAGATTGGAAAGAGTCAGCGTGGAAAAGGTAAAAGGGGTTAGGCCAGAGAAGAAAAATAAGGAGTGGAATGAGGGAAGGGGCTTACTAGAAGCCCTGCCTAAGGCAGGCTGTTCCCAGGAAGCTGAGCCTACATAACCACTGTTTACCTGTGCGCCCCTTCTACTTAAATGCCTGCTATTCTCTAGCCAGGGCCTGACATCAGCTCTGAGATGTGGTAGCATTAAGACAGTAAAACTACAGGTTGTAAAGGAGAAAGCTGTAAATACCCCATCTACCTCGTGTCCTCCACTCTGTGTTTCACACGTGATCAGTGTGGACTCATTTTTATTTTTATTTTTTATTTCAGCATGTATAGGCTAAGGGCTGTCTTAGCATTCTTTAAGGCTACATACTCCAGAAGAAAAGTTGGGTTGTAAAACCATAGTGACCATACTGCTCCAGTATTTTGTTGGTGAAATAATTGAGCACTTGAGTCCTCAATAGGAGGCAATTTTCCTTTGAAAATTTATAGTAAGTGAACTTTAATATCTAGAATGTGATTCTTTTCTTCCTGTTATTGTTTCTGTTTCATTTGTGCTTGGGAGATGAAGAAATCAACTAGACTTTTTTTAGGGACCAGAATTAGCATACTCAAGTCCACTGGGCCCAGAAGCACTCTGTTACAGTTTACCTGTTTTTTCCCAGATCCTTTCTTCTGAAGGACCTGGTAGGTTTCAAATCAGGATAATCAGTCAGTGTCCAGATTCTGTTGAAAACAACACCCTCCAGGAGGTTTTATGTGTCTCACAAACGAAGACTGTTGGACATGAAACCCATAGAGCTCTTGAAGGCGGTTCCTAAACCTGTCCCGTTTTTTCTCTGCAGGCATCATTAGACCCTTGTTCCAGGGTGGGAGGGGAGAACCCCACTTTATGTACAGGTGATATTTAAGGTGGTATTTCAGCACAAAAGACTTTCTTCATAGCACTAAGCTCCCTAGTCTTTCTCATGATGTCAGCATGTGCTGTCTCTGAAGCGGTCCACTTCTTGACAGTAGCAAGGGAAAATATTGCCAGCTGTCAGCTTTTTTAGCCCTGAGCTTACATTATCTTGCTTTAGCTTTTACTAATCTTTTATTACTAAGTACACCGAGTGAACTTGAAAACAGGTCATTAGACTTGAAAAGTAAAGTATATCAGAATTCTGAAGGCAACAGTAAAAGGTTTATCTTAAAAAAAAAAAAACTCCACAGATGTTTAAGAAAGTGGCAAAACGAAGCGACTATTCCTGAACCATAGAATGTACTGTGAAAGATGACCCAGAGACAACTGAGGGACAGTAGCATCATGCCTGGGTTTTACACATGAGGACATATGTATTACCTTTAGAAAAGCATTTTAATCACAAAATAATGTAATCAAGTTAGTTTTGTTTATAAATACTGAGCATGGTTGATTATTAGTAAGAAGCTGTATTTGTGAGACATTGTAGACACTCAAGTAAAGCAAGTAAAAAAACAGTGCAACTGTTGTCATAAATTTCATCTGCAAAATAAGTTGAGTTTTGAGGATGATGAAATAATATTGACTCATCCCTCATCAAATGACATTAACTATGCTTTCTTTGGTGTCCCAGTTAGATGATCCCATTCTGTTAGGGAAATTTTTTCACTTGCTGTCTGGATTTATGTGTGTTCTAATGCATGTAGCCATTCTTAAATTAAGGGTTAAGGTCAACTGAATCAGAGACTCTGAGAGTAAACCCTCTAGTAGTCTCTTATTGCCCCTAACTTTGAGAATCACTAGTGTATAGAAATCCTTCCTCTGAAAGCTTGTGTGCATAAAACAAAGAACCATCTTAGAGGAGAAACAGGAAGGAAAGGTTTATCCTTTGCCCTCTATAAATACACCAAGAAATGTACCTCTTTCGTCCTCTGATAAATACCTCAACCTTTTGTAGACAACATTTTTTCAGAAAATAATTAATTGGGTTGTCTCTATAGCATATACATTTTAACATCCCATGGGAAATATTTCAGCTGTTCCTTAATATGCTCTTATCTAACTGGTAGCATTGTTGTTTTCAGTGTCCTCAATTATGTTCTGCAGCAGCAGCAGCAGACCTTAGCTAGAAGCTGATGGTGGAGGAGTTAGCACCCTAGCATCTCCAGTCCCCTTCCCAGCACTGGCAGCTCTTTCCCCAGCTCCCAGACTGATGGTGGCAGCTAGGTAGAGGAGCAGTCCCTGCTTCCTCAGAGATGACAGTTCTCAGTGCTCAAGTTGTACCAGTTTTCTCTGGCCACGAGAGGTCTCCCAACTCTGCCTGATGTTCCTGCAGGCTGTTTTCTTTACACAGGCGACCATTCCAGCGTGACGGCTTCCCATTTTTAGCATGAGAGAGCTAAGCTTTTCTTCTTTAAAGTCAGCATTTTGAAATTTTACTTCTCCTTCCATCTGGACACAGAAAACAGCCTCCTAGGCTAAGAAGGATGGTGGAAGAGCCAGAAAAATGAGTTCCACAGAGTGGCAATGAAGCAGAATTCCTTCAGAGAGGTTAAGTGAAAATGCAGACTTCTTTGCAGGTTGAGAACAAGCAGGGCCATTGTGTTCCACCTTAGATCTGAATTCCCTGTCTTGCGCGTGGTGTTAATCTGTTGATATTGTATTAAGCATGATCTTTTTATTTTTATTTATTTATTTTGGTTTTTCAAGGCAGGGTTTCTCTATGTAGACCAGGCTGGCCTTGAACTCACAAAGATCCACCTGCCTCTGCCTCCCAAGTGCTTGGTTTGAAGACGTGCACCACCACCACCCAGCTTAAACATATATAATAAATAATGTTTATAATGGTGAAAGAGCACTACTTTAAACACAGATGACTTTGACAGCACATAGTGAATATAAACTTCATTTGTTATGTACAGTTTGGCAGCATGCTCAGAATATATTGTTAATTTGAATATAAAGATGTAAATGTTCTTGTACTTTTTTCTATACTAATCCAGCATTCATGCTTCATGACAAGCCGAAAAGTACATTTCTTGCCTTCAAAGTTTAGTCTCTTGGAGAAATCATTTAATAGAAAACTAATTCTCTCTTAATAAGAATATAGTTTGAAATCTGCAGAGAGGGCAAGGCAGATAATCGCTCTAGTCACCAGTGCTGACAACCTGAGTTCAATTCCTGGGACCCACAGCTGTGGAAGGAGAGACTTTCCAGGAGCTGCCTCTGACCTCCACGTGTGTGGCATGATAAGTGTATGCACACATACAGTTCACTGCACCCCAAACCCCACACCCACACCTTACACAGAAAGTCAAACACAGTGGTACCTGCTTACAATTGCAACACTGGTGAAATGGAGAAAAGTGGGTGGGTCCCTGGGGTTCCTTGGCCACCAGCCTAATGTACTTGTGGGTCTCCAGGCTGGAAAATGATGCTGAAAACTGTGTCTGAGGTTGTCTTCTGCCTCCCACATCACACAGGTACATGACATGCACACACACATACACACACACACACACAATGTGGTGTGTCAGTCTGTGATCTTTAATTCATACAACTTGGAATCTACCACTGGCTTCTGTTCAGTGTTGTGTTTTTAGGTGGCTTGTGAAAAGATAACCCAAGTATTATTGCCCCTCCCTGATTAAGTTAGTGTAGTTGTCTTCTTGGGTTAGATACACTAAGAGTTCCTAATAAAATAATCTAGATAATGAATTTAAATTGTGGTATTTAAATATATATGCTTGTATCCCTTTGTAACACTAATTTTAATTGCAATTTGTATTTTTATCACTAGAGGGCAGTAGGCACACATAGCCAAGAAAAACCTTGTCTAAAGACAGAAAAGACCATAAATGTTTTCAGCATCATGCATTATGCATCTTTGTTTTCCAGATGCAAAATTAGCTGCAAAAGTGCATGCCACTCTTAATGTGTAAAAGCCTCTGAAATTACTTCGTGGCCAATACCTGTTAAACTGCCGTGTTCTTAGCCATTTGCATTTGTTCTTTTTCTTAACATTTTTTTATTGTCAGAACCTTCTCTTCACAGAAGAACAGAAAATATATTTTAATTTCTACGGGTCATTGAGTACCTTCTGAAACATTCGTGCTCTAGAGAACTATACATGTCCTTGTGGGACCAAATACAAAGAGAACTGTGTAAAAACTGTCTTTACACTCGGTCTTCTGATATCTGATTGTTTTCTCACTATAACATATTCTCTCTCATGCTAAGCTCAAGTCTGCTTGCAATGTCTGTATGATGTGTTGCTTTCCTCATCAATATGCCCAAGGCTGCCCATAGTAGGTGTTCTTAATGTGTAGGCTGTTACTACATTGAGTTTCTTTCACCTGAGCAAATTTCATCTAGAGGTTTGTTGTCTCAGTGGCTTGTCCTGAGGCCCACTGATGTTATTTAGAGTCCAAGTGTCCCTCGTATGTCTTTCCTCCCAATCCTAACTTGTTCTTTGTGTTTTTATCACTAGAGAGCAGTAGGCACACATAGTCAAGAAAAACCTTGTCTAAAGACAAACAGTACTGCTCCAAGTCTATGTAGATTTGTAATCATGGCAAAGTCGAGTGGCAGACGAGGGCTCCTCACCCTGTTTTCAGTGGTATGCATTACTCCAGGGTCTCCTACTTCTTTGGTGCTATCCTCGGCACTCAGTGGCCACAATGTGGGGCTCTGCACCTCTCTAAGAAATGCACTGATGAGTGGGGAAAATGCTCACTGTGTGTGTGGACAGAAGCCAGGGCCCAGAAAGGAAAAGTGAAACTTCACACACATTGCAGTATTCTCCAGCAAAGAAGAAGTGGGGTGAACCTGGGCAGGCATGGAACAGTATTCTCTTCTGTTTCAGCTTCAGTTTTGTTTCTTTGTTTCACATAGACTCCTCCAGCCTGCTGTGCTGATATTCTTAAAATATCTTCATTTCTGCTATTTCATGTGCATTGCTATGGACAGAGTGTCAGGAGTAGCCTAGACTTACAGAGTCAGTACAGTTTAATGTCTTGTTTTGGTCTTCTAGCATTAAAGACACTTAAGAACTTGGATTTCCTTCTCTGATTACTAGTACTACCACACGTAGAAAACAGTATTTCCAAAATGCTCCTTAAATCTGGTAGCCTTTCAACAAAACCTGCAATTGCCCGATGCTATGAGGACTGGGGCCAGCAGCTCCAGTTAGCCACTCCAGCCTTCTCTGGCAGCTTTGCTCTGGAACCTTTAAGTAGCTGTAACCTAGCAACAGAGGTTTGTATTCCATCTGAAATGACACGACCGTCCCTCTGAAGGACACAGACAGCTGAATAGCTGCTTCTTGACAAATACAGGCTCCTGACGCATTATCTGAATGTTTGGGTCATATCTGGTTTCATTAAGTACTTGTTTGGTCTTTATTAATCAGCTCACTTAAAACAGTAAGGTTTTCTTTTTTGAAATGTGATGATGCTTATTATATTATCTTAATAACATTAATTCTCATAAAACAGTATTATCAATTATTGTTTTGTTTTTTGTTTTCAAGAAAGCTTTTCATTGTAGGTTTGTAGCCTGTCGTGGAACTAGCTCTTGTAGACCAGGCTGGCTTCTAACACACAGAGATCCACCTCCCTCTGCCTCCCAAGATTAAAGGCATGTACCACCACTGCCTGGCTAATTATCATTATTTTTTAAAGTAAACAAATAATGTGTTTTGAGATTTGTTTTGATTTTCCATTTTGTTTGTGTCTGTCTATGTGTGGGATATCTGTGTCCAAGTAAAGGCACTGAGAACAGAAGACACTGGTCCCTGAGCTGGAATTACAGACAGTTTGTGAGCTACCTAACCTGCCTAAGAGCTGGTAGCTAAACTCAAAACACTCTTAGCAATCTATAGCCATCTCTTTAGCCCCAGAAATACTACTTCTAAAAATAGTTAGGCCAGTCGGTGCATGCCTTTAATCCCCCCACACTGGTAGGCATAGACAGGCAGATCTCTGTGAGTTCCAGAATAGCTGGGACTACATAGAGATATCCTATCTCCAAAAATAAGCAAACAAACAGTAGTTGGTATTGGCATAATGTCTAGATTGTTTGACCCTAGTCTTTTATGCCTTTGATTTTTCTGCAGCTTTGAAAAACATATACTTGTCTGAGAGTAAACTAAGTTTAAAAGCATTTTTATTAAAAATATTGCCTTTTTGTTTTTATTTTTCAGAAAATTGTGGATTCTTCTTTCCAGAAATAAAAAGAAATTTAGGCAAGTATGTGTACCGCTGTCCTGAGTCTGTAAGAAGGTGGCTTCGACAGCTGAAGGATGCTGGGAAAATTACTATGTTGATCACCAGTTCTCACAGTGATTACTGTAAACTTCTTGGCACTTATATCCTTGGGTAAGTGACCAGTCGTTTTTCATGGATTTCAGTGCTCTGCCTTAGGTGATTGCTGAGAACTGAATTTAGAATCTTTCCTGGAATGCTGGGGCTGCTCATGTAAGATCACAAGCCACGTGTTTTCACTTCTGTAAACAAGGTTGGCTGCCCCCGCTGCACAGGATGTGCTTGATCATACATGGACAGGAGGTATGTAGACAGGAAGTATGTCAGGATATATGCTCGTCCCCAGGTGGACAGAGGCAGAAGTACGTAGCCTTCTGGGGTTTGCCTTTATGATGAGTAACTTAATTCACAGCCAGTATCTGGGAATCCCAGCCAGTGTCCATCAACCTGGCCAGTATTTAATAAATTTGCTCCAAATTTGACCTTTAAAAAAAAAGAAAAGAAAAGAATATACTCCTTGACAGATTGTAGGATATGGCCCCTGTATCCATTTCAGTACAGATCTATGTGCTGTGCCATTTGGCAAAGCCAGGGGTGGAATTAAAATAAAATCAAGGTAATAGATTTTGAAAAGGGACCTATGTGGCCTGTGATACAGTTTATAACTTCTTTGAGCCTTGATTTCACTCTCTTAAACTAGGAAAACACTTCCTTATGAATATAAGGGCATATTTAAATAATGTAGTACATGCTGCCTATACATATTGTGCAGAATAGCTGGTAAGCTTTAATAATTGTTAAACTAATATATGTCATTCTCAGCAACACGAGGGAAGACCCATAGTCAAAGCAGGATTCCACAGAGGGTTGTTAGATTTCTTCTAAGATTTCAAATCTCAACAAACACAATTGCCCTGAATGTGAATGAAGCCATAGCCCCTCTGCTTACCTCCATCAGTTATCTTTAGTTCCAGGAGTTCTGTGTTCTTTAGCTTGCATGCAAATTTAGTCTATTCTGTGTGGAGTACTTACCTGGCAATGGGTTTTCTGCTTCCTGAGAATATATAGGCAGCTATCCTTGAAGTAAGTTAAGGCTGGTGTCCAGGGTGCCTGGGGAGGTCACCTCTTGAGGAGACCTTTGCAGCCCTGGTATAGGACCATGCATCAGAACACCTGGGGCTTCCAGTTCCCTTTTCCACCATGATAACTAAAATCCTGCTTCTCATTCGTTAACACAACCTGAAGCACCGTTTCTCCAGGGTAATGGTGAGCCCTAGAGAGAAGAGAACCACTCTTCATCAGATAGCTGGCGTAGCACTCCACATACACTGGTGTTGTCATCCAAAAACTGTTAGAGGACTTCACTGGTTTTCTTGGGGATTTTTTTTGGTTTTTTTTTGGGGGGGGGGTTGTGGTTTTTCGAGGCAGGGTTTTTCTGTGGCTTTGGAGTCTGTCCTGGAACTAGCTCTTGTAGACCAGGCTGGTCTTGAACTCACAGAGATCCGCCTGCCTCTGCCTCCCGAGTGCTGGGATTAAAGGCGTGCGCCACCACCACCCGGCTTCACTGGTTTTCAAAATAAAGTAACCTCCTTATGTTTTGAACACTCGAAGAACTGCCACTGGGCTTATTATAGTACTGCATTCTGTATAGACCCAAGCCTATTGGCTCTTGAGCTGATAAGTGCAGATGAATTCCAGTCCTTGTGTTTGAACGTATGGACTACTTCCGGCTACTAGAGCTTCCCTTGCTTGCCAAGGTGTTTTCACGAGAGAGTGAGTTCCACATCTGCATCAGCACTGCTTCTGTGCTCTTGCTTGCTTTCCTCTCTCTCTCCTTTCATTTCTTCTTTACTTGCTTTGCTTTTCTTTGTTATGCTTGTGCTTTTAGTAATTGTGGTATTTTTTAGAAGAACTGACTAGTGCCTAACTACCTCCTCTTTCCAGTGTAGCTTCCAACTTAAAGTGTATACGATAAATGTTTGCATGTTACATGCATGTGAGAGTTGATTGGAAGGTGAACATTGGTGCCATGATAAAATGCATAGGTTCAGTTCTGTTTTCTGTGGAACTTTTCTGATTCCTTAATGGAAATTTACTTTGCTTTTTAGGAAGGATTTTGCAGACCTTTTTGACATTGTGATTACAAATGCATTAAAGCCTGGATTCTTCTCACATTTCCCAAGTCAGAGGCCTTTCTACACACTCGGTAAGTTGTGTTTTGCTGTTTGTCATTTGTATCTTTGACTAACACCAAGTGCAAGATACTGTGTTATGGGGAACGTCGTGTCTCCTCAGGAAGAGAAGGGAAATATAAACCTGTGTTTACATTAATCTTGACTCAGCTTTGCTTTGTCTCTCACTTAATATGGAAATCATTTGTTTACATGTCAGCCTCTCCCTCTTTTCAGTGACAAAGGGCGTGGATCTCACCTGAAATTTTATGGTGTAAGTAATGCACTGTCAGTGCTTGAGGGAATACCTTAATAAGTCAGAGTCAGCCATTTTGGGAGCAGAAGTCCCTACAGAATTCACAAAGATGAAAACAACACAGGCACATATGCATGCATGTACACAGACATACAAACACATATACACATGCACACAAACACAGGCTTTCTCTACAACAGATTAGCCCTTCAGAGAAGGCTACTGGGAATATGGATATGAGGTGCACCTTATAGCGTGGAGAAAGAATGATGGATGTGAGCTGCTCCTCATCATGTGGAGAAAGAATGATGGACGTGAGCTGCTCCTGATAGTGTGGAGAAAGAATGATGGACGTGAGCTGCTCCTGATAGTGTGGAGAAACAATGATGGACGTGAGCTGCTCCTGATAGTGTGGAGAAAGAATGATGAATGTGAGCTGCCCCTCATAGTGTGGAGAAAGAATGATGAATGTGAGCTGCTCCTCATCATGTGGAAAAAGAATGACAGATGTGAGCTGCTCCTCATAGTTTGGAGAAAGAATGATGGACGTGAGCTGCCCCTCACCATGTGGAGAAACAATGATGGACGTGAGCTGCTCCTCATAGTGTGGAGAAACAATGATGGACGTGAGCTGCTCCTGATAGTGTGGAGAAAGATGGTGGATGTGAGCTGCCCCTCACTGTGTGGAGAAAGAATGATGGACGTGAGCTGCCCCTCACCATGTGGAGAAACAATGATGGACGTGAGCTGCTCCTGATAGTGTGGAGAAAGATGGTGGATGTGAGCTGCCCCTCATCATGTGGAGAAAGAATGATGGACGTGAGCTGCCCCTCATCGTGTGGAGAAAGAATGATGGACGTGAGCTGCTCCTCATCGTGTGGAGAAACAATGATGGATGTGAGCTGCTTCTCAAAGGTGCTCAGAACTTCCTGTACAAGCATTTGAAAGAAGCAGAAGGCAGTTAGAATAGAGCAGGACTGGGCGAGATGAAAGGCAGAAAGTTTCACTGTCATCTCTGTGTCTATTATTTAGCTAGATCTCAAGAGAACAGCTTCCCCTCCCTCCACTCCTCCCAGTCCCCTCCCCTTTCTCTCCCCAGATCCATTGTTCCTTGGTTTCCCTTCAGGAAAGAGTAGGCTTCTCAGGGATATCAACCAAACACTACATAACAAGTTACAATAAGACTAGGTTCAAACCCTTATATCAAGGCTGGGAGAGGCAACCAACTAGGAGGAAAAGGGTTCCAAGAGCACAGGAAAGAGTCAGAGACATTCCCAGACACCAAAGAACCATAACATATAATGCAGATCCATGAAAGCTCAATGATGCTGCCTCAGTCTCTGTGAGCCCCTATGGGCCTTACTTAGTTGATGTCCTTGACCCTCTGGCTCCTACAATCCTTCTTCCCCCTCTTCTAAGGCTTACCCAAGCTCCAAGAGGAGGGATCTGATGGAGATCTCCACTTTGGGCTCTCTCTCTGCCTGTTTGGCTGTGGGAATCTGCAGCCACTCTCATCTGCTGCTAAAGGAAGCCTCTCTGATGACACTTGGTCTAGGCACTGGTCTATGAGTACAGCAGAATATCATTAAGAATCATTTTAATAATTTTTCTATAGTAGGTCTCTGACAAAATTTTAAAAGGAGAAAATATCAGCCTTGTTATTTTTGGCCTGTAAGAAAGTAGACCATCGTGGGAGGGTATCTGTATGCCAAAAACAAAACAAAACAGAAACAAAAGCAAAAAAAAAAAAAAAAACCAAAAACCAGTCCATTGTGGAAGGACATGTGGGAGAATGGATCTGTTCCTCTTGTGGCTGCCAGAAAGGGGAGCGGGGGCTAATGTCACTTTGAAGGGCCTGATTTCTCTAAGCCCCACCAGACCATAATATTAACTTTTGAGAGGCTTTCAATGTTGCTGTGTTTAATTGATGAGTATCCAGAGAGAAAAGTGAGGCTGTTTAAAAACTGTTCTGTAGAACTCTCCTGATCGGACTTCTCTGGGTGTCTTCTCTAGTTGTACGATACCACATTGGACTTGTAGCCCGGTGTGATAAAAATGATGATGTGAACTGTGCTGCCAGGTATGTTTATCAGCGGACTTGAGAGTCTCTCTCATTGCATATATGGTACGAAAGTATTACAGATCTGAAAATATACATGTGATGGGCTAGAGAGGCGGCTCAGTAGTTAAGAGCACTTGCTGCTCTTGCTGAGGACTGGGTTCAGTTCCCAGGCTCCCTGCTGACAACTCCAGTTCCAGGAGATCCAACACCATTTTCTTTTCTAGCTCTATGGGCACTGCATGCATCCACTTAGACACACATATATCCATAATGTAAATAGATAAGTCATAACAATATGTGTGTATATATATATATATAAAATACTGAAAATAAATATAACCTATATTATTTGTTTGTTTTTTTAAGTAGAGACTCAGTATGTAGCCCTGGTTGGTCTGGACTCACACAGTAGATCAGGATAGTCTTTAACCTATGGCAATCTTCCTGCCTGAATATAGCATTTTTCAAAATTATGATATTTGTGGTTCTATTAAAGCTTTTTTTTAAAAAATTATACTTCCTCTTAACTATAGTTTTTATTTTACTTACTAACAACTGAAATTACATATTTATGATAGACACCATGATACTTTTAACGTCTGTGTGCACTGTGTAATGGACAACTCAAGCACTCATCCTTACGGTTCACCTTTCTCTTACATCTCCCCAAACTCCCCCTCCCCCATAACTTTCAATCTGTTTCCAGGTCAAGTTTTGTGGGATCGTATAGCATTAGTCTGTCTGTGCCTAGCTTATCTCACTTAAACCTATATCCTCTAGGTTAACTGACAGTGTTACAAATAAGATTGCTTTCTTCCTAAGGCTAAGCAGTATTTCATTGTGTGTATGCCTGGCCGTCTACACCTGCAGATTCAACCAGCCTCGGGTCTAAACTATTTAAAGAAAGTGCATAGGCACTGAACGCATCATGTGCAGATGTTTTCATTGTCATTCTCTAATAACACATGATGGCTATTCATGTCACCTTTACATCACTCTGTGAGTAACTAGAAAAGACAGTATGAAAGCAGATAGGTAAGGACGATTTGCAAGTACAATGGTTTTCTATGCTAGAGACTCTGGGGAGAGGTGGCTCTTGAACTAGCCCCCTATGAAGGCTAAAGGATAATTATATACATATAAGTTTTTCTTAATTCCTTAGTTGATGTGGGCTGGCTTTGAGTCTTGACCATTAGGAAAATGCTGTAATGAATGTGGGAGTGTAGATCTCTTCTGTATACTGACTCCCTCTTGTGTGGATATGTAGTCAGTGGTGTGATCACTGGATTATATGGTAGTTCTGTGTTTAGCAGGACCATGGATCAGACCCAACCTTCATACATGCTAAGCTCACTGGAGCCCCTGCCCTATTTTTTTCCTCTTCTTTCTTTCTTTTTTGTTACTTCCCATGTAGATTAGCTCTATGTATGTCTCTCTTAGAGTCCTCATTGTTGTCTAGGTTCTCTGGGATTGTGATTTGTGGCCCAACCCTATTTTCAATTTTTGGAAGAACCTCTATGCTATACTAATTTCATTTTACTTAATTGTGTGCAAGATTTACCTTTTCTTGATATCCTTACCATGTACTATTTGTGGGTTTTTTATTCTCTCATATATTACATCCCAACTACAGCTCCTCCCCCCCTTCCCTCTCCCTAGTTTCTTATTCCCCACCTCCCCTCTCTCCCAAATCAATCCTCTCCCTCTTCCCTCAAAAAAGAGCAGGCATCCCAGGGATGGCATATGCTTGGTATTATTGTAGCTTATGCTATCATATCAGGACAACCCAGTAGGAAGAAAAGGGTTCCACAATCAGGCAGAAGAGTCAAAGACAGCCCCCACTCCCACGGTTAGGAGTCCCACAAGAACACCAAGCTCCTTAGCCATAAGTATATATGTAGAGGATCTAGACCAAATCACTATAGGCTCCCTGATCTCAGCGAGCCTCCATGAGTCTCTGTCAATTGGTTCTGTGGGCCACGTTCTCATGGTGTCCCTGTTCTTTCTGGTTCCTCCAATCCTTTCTCCCCATCCTCTGCAGGACTCTCCGAGCTCTGCCTAATGTTTGGCTGTGGGTCTCTGCATCTGCTCCCATCAGATGCTGGATGAGGTCTCTTTGGTCTCTTTTTAATGAAAAACTGTCTGAAGGGAGTGAGGTGATCTCTCTTTGAGCCTTTGATTTGCTTTCTCTTGTTGATTAATGATGAACGTTTTCATAAATTTATTGACATTTGTATATCTTTAGAGAAATGCTTGCTCGGACCCTTTGTCTCATTCAGGTTATTACTTTTCTACTGAATTCTTGATGTGTTTACTACTCTTGTGGTGGTACTTGAGTTAATTGAGTCTAAAAATGAGGTGGACTAAAGTCTCATGCAATAGCCAACCTTTAAGTCTCACGCAATAACCAACTTTATTCAGTGCATCAGACAGTTTATATTCTGGAAGTTAGTCAGAATCACACAATCACACCGACAGGCCACACCTGGCAAAAACATGTTTTTCCATAGAGGCTTATAAAGGATAATATAAACATTCAGTTAGCTAACAGCAGCAAGCAATAGTGATTAATTTGAAGTAAACTCACCCCTGTCTGCTACACTGAGAACACAAAAACACATTCCAAGAACAATTTCAATTTTTAAAGAAACTGCAGTCACAAGACTCTTGTTTTCTTGGAATGTTCTCACAAGCACTCAGAATTCTCACACGGCTCCATTCCTGAACCACGTTCCAATGTCTCCCCCTGTTTTATTTTTAAATGCAGGATTCCAGAGCAGTTTTGATTTGAAATGTTGTAGATAAATCTAATTATCATTTGGTTCATGAGTATCCTATAAACAAATTATAAACATTAGATCAGTGAAAACATTGTGTATAATACTCTGCCACCAAGAACAGGGATCCAAACTATATTTGGTTACATTATTATATTAATTGGAAAATCTAGAGAATAGCTTGAAAAGAGATCCATATAATTAGTATCTTATAGAATAATATAATATTATTATTTAATTATTTAATTATAACAATATATATAATAATGATGATGATTATCTTGTAGAATGTACACCCATGTTTGCCTTTAATAGAAACACAAATGTTATGATGTCCTGTGCAAATAAATGATTTAAATCCTGAGGAAAAATTAAATGCAGTACCTTATCCAGTTGAGTAGATGAGTTTACTACAGTCCCAAGGTCCAGTCATAAACACAGTCCTTAGTGGAGCTAACATGATCCATCCAATCTGCCAATTGAAGCAAAGGAGGATGAGGAACATAAGACCAATATGCATGCTCAGAGGCTTTAACTGCAGATGAACAGATCAAAGCATCTAGCATTGCCAGAAAGAGATTCTCAGGTGACAAGGACTCTGTGTGTTTACTTCTTTCTTGATGCATGAGGCCTTAACTTGACCCCAGAGAGGCAGACTGGACAACTGGTGAAATATATCTTATTTTGTCCTTTAACTGGATGTTTTCTATCTTTCTGGTGACTTCCACTGTGTCCTCACCGTCTGTCATTGTCCTTGATGACCCAGGGCCAGCAGAACAGAGAGGATGTTTCAGGTGATCCATCTGCAATGACAGATCACACTCCTTCCCAATTTTCTTTTGGAGAACTAAATACAGGACAGGTTAATACATCGGTTTGCTTATTTCTTTTTGCAAAAAAAAAAGGGGGGTTACAGTGTGCAGGAGTGTGAGTTTATTACTAGGAATAATACTACAGTGTAAGCAGAATCAGAAGCAATATTTAAGGGTTTATGAATTATCCATAATAAGTGAATTTAAACAACCAGGTCCACCTGTGTTGGGTTGAGGAAAAAGAAATATTAATAGATTGATAACATCTGGACCATGAATTCCTCCTGTATCCGTAGGTGAACTGTCAGTACACTAAGCATTTGCCTGTGGAATGGGAGAAGGCTAGAGTAAAGTAAGCAGGTAGTATTTTACAGCCCTTGTGGTGTGAATAAACCCATTCCAAGGGTTTATCCTCGTGTGCTGTAATACCTGTAGGAAATAATTTAGTGGGGAAAATAAGTAAGTTTAGGTGAAGGAGCCACACAATACACAAAGGTCTCTTTTAGTCTGGATTCAAATAGCTATAGTTCTTTCTTGCTTCTAGAGATAATGTGCAAAGACTATTCAAAGCCACCTCTTCTTCTAAGACTTTAAATAGATTGTAGTGCACGAGAAACACCAAGCACAATTCATGAGGCCAAGAGGAATTGGAAGGAAAAAAATCCATTTCCTTTCCATACCCTAGCCTGTATAGGCTGTAAAATTAGCTTTTTCATAGGCTCTCCTAAATCCTCATAAAAAGCTTGTTTATCACTGGGTGGTTGTAACTCATGCTTTTAATCCCAGCACTCAGGAGGCAGAGGTAGGCAGATCTCTGTGAGTTCGAGGCCAACCTAATATACAAGAGCTAGTTCCAGGACGGCCAGGGCTACGCAGAAAAACCATCTGGGGGAGGGGGAGTTGATTATCAAATTTCTCACCCCATGCTTCAGGGTCATATTCAGCGATGGACAATGTCTATTTAAAGGGGGCTTCAGTAAAGGAACAGAGGGAATTGTCACCAGCATAGTTATCGGTAGTGCTGTTTGTACTTTAGATTTTGCATGATCGGGGAAAATATTTTTTGCTTTTTTTTTTTTTTAACCAGTTTTAAAGTTTGGTCATCTAGTTTACATTTATTCAAGGAATTAGCTGTTCTTCCTCATGATTAATGTCTTTCTTATCATCCTTAAATATTTTAATAATAGTCCAAATTAATCCCCAAGTGACCCAAAATTGAACAGGGATCTTTTCCCCTAGGACATATGCATTTTCAATGTAATTTTGGACTCTGTTCCATGCTCTTTCATCTAAAGTTTGTCTTTTGGAAACAAGGGATTGTAATCATGAACAGTTTGTAAGCAGTCTAGTCGTTGTGACTTTAATCCTTATGCCCTTCTTTCTTTAAACACTGATGCACAAGCTGAACACAAGGCGAGGCCTTCCCTGGTTTCTGCCCCTTCGTGCTCACTCCCCTCCTCTTCTCAGGAGATGGCTCCTGAGAGTGAGAGTCCCCACTCTCAGCTCATTGCTGACTGCAGGGCCCTGATTCGCCCTTGTTTTCCACTCCAAAGGTGTGGGACATGGGGAAATGGAGCCTAAAAATGTGATGGACTGCATAAATAATAAATGCAGTAGCCAACCGTGTTCAAAGCCTCAGAAAATTTATATTTTGGGAGTTAGGACGAATCACGTGAGTAAAGTTCTTGTGAGTTCACGCTCTATACAATCACAAGGACAGGCCACACATGGCGAAAACATGTTTCCCACAGAAGTATATAAAGGACAGCTGCACGTTTAATAGAATAGCAGCTGCGAGCAGTAGTGAGTAATCAGAAGTAAACTCCTGTGCGCTACACCTGGGAGGAGCACGTAAACACATTCCCAGAACAATTCCATGTTTCAAAGAGACGGAGGTCAGAAGACTCCTGTCTTGTTTTCTTGCAGTGTTCTCACAAGCATTCAGAATTCTCCTCACACAGCTCCATTCCTGGAGTGTGTTTGAATGCTTATGCATTTTGGAGACTAACCCCTTATTGGGGCTTGCAGATGTACTTGCCCTCCCACACATTGTCTTTTTACTCCACTGTCTCTTTTGCTGCGCAGAAGGCAGCTTTTTAGTGTGCTGTAACCCATTTGTCCATTTTTACTGTTTCCCCTGGCGTGGAATCCAGAAAGTCTTAGGAACCTAACTTTGTAATCCTACTCTGCTGTTTAAAAGCCTAGATCATCATGGAGCTGTGCCCTGTTGTGACTTCTGTAAGATGCCTAAAAACCCCCATAAAAATGTGTCTGTCTTCATGCTCGCGGTAGAGATGGTTAGAAATGCCTCGGTGTCCAACTGTGTCTAAGGTTCTTTTTTTTTTTTGCTGGACTAATAGTATAAAGCACTTAAATGGAAGATATAAAGAGTCCTGAAACTGGGGGATTTAGCTCAAATAGATGACTTTGGGAGTGCAAGAGAAGGTATGGAGATGTGTGGTCACCAGAGTGCAGCATGCCTTTTCCCAGAGAGCTGTGTTGTGGCTCTTTTCCTGTGGCTGTC
Source organism: Dicrostonyx torquatus (assembly GCA_028555095.1). Lineage (NCBI taxonomy): Eukaryota > Metazoa > Chordata > Mammalia > Rodentia > Cricetidae > Dicrostonyx > Dicrostonyx torquatus. The sequence continues at coordinate 616,587 of JAQHUG010000473.1, read as the reverse complement.
TTTAATTCCTGTAATCTCTGCCCTCTCCAGCTGTGTCCGAGCCCCACCCCCTTCTCCAGTTCCTTGTCTTGCTAATGATCCCAGCCTTCTGTTGATCCCTCCTTTCTCTCTGTTGTCCTTCTGATTCTGTGCATGCTTTTGCTCTCACTTGTGCATTGAAAGGTTCCAATTTTTTGTTCTCTGACCTACAGAGAAATAGTTCACCTTTTACACTTTCCACACTCCGGAATAGGTCTGGAAATTGGGATTGCTCATAGGAGCTCATCAGCCCCTTGCCAGTTAGCACACTGTCATTTCCTCAATCAGAAATCTCTTTGGAATTTTGCTAGCCACGGATCTTATGAAAATGATGATAACTCAGCCCTTTTCTAGGTCACCCTGCTCTACATCTGCCCTTCGTCTGGTCTCTACCTTCCTACCTTTGCCATCATCTTTTCTCAGGTGACTTGATGCATGCAGCACTGCAGTATGCTTGGGTCACTATAGTCAGTCACCGCCAAGCCCCAGCCCACATCAGCTTTGTAACTCTCAAGCCATAATCCCTGTTAACAATGCCCATCAGATCAGGCTTCTGCTCTGACTGCCAAAGGTAAATTAAATCTTTGTTCCAAACAGTTAAAAGCAGAAATAAAATGAAGACAGTGACCTTGATGAAATAGAAAATTCCAGGAGCCAATCTCTATGTTCAGTGTGTCCTTGATCAGTGGCATGTGCCTGACATCAGTGGTTGTCTTGGTAACTAGAGAAGAGCTGATGTGCTGTAGCCAATGGGGGCCCAGCAATTCTTTCAGCCTGATCCCTGCTGACCTAAGAAAAGTGTGGGGGTGAGAGAATCATCATGTAGGGAGAATCTACCTCTTCCCTGTGTCCTTTCCTGCATTACACAAAGGGAGACCCCAGCCCTTACCAGTGCTAGGGTTTTCAGGAGGGAAGGAGAATCTCTGCCTTATAAGATTAGAAATGTCACATGAACCCAGCTCCTATCTGGCCACTACACTGCCAACTCACTCCTCGCTGCATTCTGGAAATTCAACATACATCTCTGGTCCCTTGGCCTCAGCTGTTGTCAGCACGTGGACTCCCCCATCTTTCCCTAGCTGAGTCTCCTTTCCTGACTCTCACGGGGTCTTTTTTCCTGCGCAACACTTGCTGTTTTAAACATTTATTTTCCTTCCAGCTAGAAAACAAAGACAACCAAGCATGCTGATGAATCACCTTGTGTGACTGCCCCATGCTGACTTAACTGTGAAACTGCCAGAGAGCCAGAGCCCCCATCTTTACCCTTTCCCATCACCATGCAATCCTTATGTAACCTCTGGCCCTGCCGCTCTCCTCCCAGCTCTTCTAGGGCTTGTCGATCACACTGGCATCAATTTGTTGTTTGCTGTTAAGCAGGTCGGTATCTTTCTCATTCCTCACTTATTGACAGTCACAGTATTTAATCTTATTCATACAGTCATATAGATCCCCACTTCTTTTAAGCATCCTTTGGCTAGTAAGTTCTCTTTCTCTTCCCTAATATGTGCTGGTTATAGTATCTCTGCAGAAACATGGCCTTTTACTTGTCATCCAGGTCTTTGTCCTGACTGTTCTCTCTGTCCCTGCTTCTGAGACTAGTGTATACAAAGAACCACCTATGGCTCTTATTAAAATGGAGACTGGTTCGATGGGCCCGGTGAAGCCTTGGTTTCTGCATTTCTAAGCTCAGAAGATGACACTCTCAGGGACAAAGAAATACTGAAGATGTGTCCTCCGTCCTCTGGTAACCCCCTGACCTTGCCTTGTGGCACTCACAGGTAGTAGCACCCTCCTTGGTCCTTCTCTAGTGCTCTAGGCAGTTCTCAGCATCATGGGGAACTTGCCTCTGAGATGTCTTGCTCACTGAGATGTGCCTCCTATGGGTAGCAGCCTTGTTTAGGAAGCTGTCCTTAGCACTGTGCCCATAAAACTGAAACATTACTGAATGAAAGTGGCTGAATCTGGAATCTGTCACTGTGGCAGTTACAGTTCCTTAGGCACACTAGGATTATAGATGTGCTTACCACATTGGGCCTTATGTGGGCTCTGGGGACCCAAACACAGATGCTCGGGAAGCCCTTTTTCCAGTAAGGCATATCTCCCCATGTCCTCTTCTGTTTCTGTTCTATTGAATTTGCTTCAACTTACTACCAAAGTGTTTGTTTCCTTTAGTAGTATAATTTTACTGGTATAGCCCATTTTTTGAGCTTTTCCTGAGGACACACAATTAAAAATTGGCTCACCCTAGTCAGGATGCCAACAGAAACAAAGAAATAATTGTACCAATGATTTAGTGAGATAATTAGGGTTACTAAAAAGAACATGGGCTCCTATCAGTAAACCACTAAAAGAAAAAGGGTTTTCTATCAGTTAAGTGGCTAACTACCTATCCTCATGAGGGGATGGGACTTCATGAGTCTCTCCCCCAGAGAAAGGGACAGTTAATGGACCCAATCTTGTGCCCGACCCAATCCTGTCTCTCACTTATACCCACAGTTAGTTACTAAGGATTCAAAAGGCAATAGCCATGTCACCCTAGAAAAGGAGCCATTAGTAGAATAATCGCTGTATCATAACCCCCAACACAAATTAGCATTTTAATAGATATTTTTGTTTGAACTTTTCTATCTACTCATGGCAAGAAATATGCATAGACTGTATGAAAATGTACAATTGGGGGATTCTAGCTCACATTTTGGGAAAGTTATATGACCCTAAGTAGGAACCATTCATCAAGGTTCACATATAGGAAGGAATCCTAAAAACAGCAAGGCTTCCAACTAGGTTTAAAAATCATAATCCATCACTTAGTGATGTTAGAAACAGAGGAAGGATAATCTCGGTGTTTCACAAAAGAACACAATGAGCAAGGTAAAACATCTAAATAAGAAGGGGACATTAAGGCTTAAAGCAGGCAAGCAAACACATGGGTGACTCTTGGGATGGCTCCGATCCTTTATCCTTGCCCGATGGTGACTGTATCTCAGCCCATTAACTGGAGGTTGAGAGAATGTTTTCATATTCTGCCACAATCGGCTAATTTTTAGTACAATTATATATATATATATATATAAATAAATAATAAGGAGAAAGGGAGGTTCAGGAAATAAGTGTCCTTGCCAGACTAACTACACATCCACCATGGTCCCTACCTTCCACATGTAATGAGAACACTCTTCATGATGTTCTTCAGACTTGCTTATTAAAAACATTTCATTTATACTGGCTATAATTTTGTCCTGCTACTTTTTTTAGTTTCACTATTTTTGT
>JAQHUG010000473.1:600562-612264 GCA_028555095.1 Dicrostonyx torquatus | reverse complement strand
ATGTTGAGGTCTTTGATCCATTTGGACTTGAGTTTTGTGCATGGTGATAGATATGGGTCTATTTTCATTCTTCTACATGTTGATATTCAGTTATGGCAGCACCATTTGTTAAATATGCTTTTTTCCATTTAATATTTTTTGCTTTTTTTAAATCAAGAATCAGGTGAGAGATGTATCACTTTTTCATGTATGTTTTCAAGAAGCAGGTTGAATCTTCCTAGTGTTTGAATGTTGAGCTGCTATGTGGTCTGGTCTTCAAACTATTCTTTTGAAAGCAGGATTTTCACTGTATTGTGCAGAAAAAATTAGAAAAACAGATTCTATACTCACACCAAGACTGAGCTAAAGAATCTTTGACCATAAGCTGCCAGTTGTATATGAAACTTTCAGATGTGTTCAAAATAGTTTAGATTGGATAGGCATTTATCTCAAGTTATAGTAATATGTATTTCACTTATTGTTGTAAGATTAAGCTGCAGTGGCCGACATTTAGTCTACAAATACAAATATAAGGTGATTTGTATTACAAGCTGAACACACATTTAGGGAGCCTGCTTATGACTTTTACATGTAGAAATTAAATTTTTGCTTAAGGTACAATACCAGAGATGTGATTTTAATACCTGGCTTATGTAACTTTTCCCCTTCTGTGTAAACTCTTGTCTTGTTTCAAGGATAATTTTATAGCAAAGCTAACATCAACTTAAGCTTTAGGACCTCTCAGTTGTCCTTCTCAGATCCTAGTAGAAACCATTCCATTCTCTAACAAGGGCCCTTTGTATATAGCAAGTGGCTCTGTCTCATGGAGGCCATTCTTAGAGGCACAGCCAAGAGGCCAAAGGTAACACAAACCAAGAGAAAGAAAAGGTCAACCATTTTGAAATCTAAACTCATTGCAATCCTGGGAAAGGGGGTGTCTTCCTCCCGTATAGTTTTTAGGGCTGTACTAATGACTACCAGAGTCTTTGATGGCGTAACATCTTTTTATTAAACTTTATTAAACAGGCAGGTCATCTCCAGCTCCCAGCCAGTGTATAAGGCATATAAGAGCAGGCACAATCCAGAGTGTCAAACACACTTAACTTATTTCACTAGCCCTGTTTTTATCAGGGGAAAGGGATAGGGGGAGTTGTGGAGAAGGCAGAGACCAAGTAGCATAGTGGAAGGGAGAAGACCGTTTGGACCAGTTGACACTCCTGCTTTGTTATCAGGTGGTCCCTCTTCCTGCCCTAAGCTAGGAGTAGAGTGAAGTAATTGAATCCTCCAAGGTGCGGTTTTGTTTTATTTTATTTTGTTTGTTTTTTGAGACAGGATTTCTCTGTGTAACAGTGCTAGCTGATCTGGAACTCCCCCTTGTAGGCCAGGTTGATCTTGAACTCACAGAAATCCACCAGCCTCTGCCTCCCAAGTGCTGGGATTAAAATCATGTGCTACCACTGCCTGGCTGCAATATTTTTAACTAAAAACACTTATACAATATTTTCTGATCACATTTTTCCTCTTTTTTAATCCCTCCCAAACCATTCCTAGTTCCTCATCTATATAACTCCATACCCTTTCTTTCTCTCTCTCTAAGAAAACAAACAGAAAAAAAAAAAACACAAAGACTGTACATGTAACAAGAGGGCTGGCTCGTTGGGGTTACTGTCCTGCCCGGTACCCCGCAGCCGGCAAGCCCCAAAGAAAATCACACAGAGAGTCTACATTAGGTTATTAACTGATTGGCCCATTATCTCAGGCTTCTTACTAGCTCCCATAAGTTATATTAACCCATTGTTCCCATCCATGCCAGGCACATGGCCGGTACCTTTTCTCAGCTGGGATAGGGACACATGCTGCTTCCTTGGAGATCTGCGCAGGAATGCCAGGGAAGCTTCCTGCTTCCCAGACTTTCTCCTCGCCCTGCCTCTACTTCCTGTCTGGTTGACCCGCCCACACTTCCTACCTGGCCAATCAGCATTTATTTAAAACATGATTGACAAGATAGAGAATTGTCCTGCACCACTGTACACACCAAAAATATACAAGCAAAAGTTCAATAAGACAAAAAATGTATTTTGGTAGAGAAAAGACATCTACCAAAATACCATTGGGTTTGTTTTATGTTGGCCAACTACTCCTGGGCATGGGGCTTACCCTGGTGTGGTTAATATACCCAGTGAGACTCCATTAAAGACTACTAATTTTTCCTTTGTAAGCAGGTACCAAGTGCACATAGCTTCTTTGTTAGGGGTGGTACCCATATCTACCTCCCCCTCTCAGTGCTGAGATAGGGTGCAAATTGTAAGCCTGGATTTAAATGGCTACCGATAAAAGTCTGTTCCCTCTCCCCTGCTTCCCAAAAGACAGGGTTTAATTGGGTTTCCTTGATGATGCTCACTAAGGGAACCATCTTATTAAAGTAAGAGGCAGGGTAGCAAGATGGCTTATCAGGTAAAGGTGCTCCCTGCCAAGACAGAGTACCAACAACCTGAGTTTAATCCATAGAACCCATGTAGTTGAAGGACAGAACCAACTGCTGAGTTTTGTCCTCTGACCTCCAAATGTGCACCATCGCATGCCTGGACCCATGCCTGCATAAATAAATGAACAAATGTGAACACACACACAGAACTTACTGAATGCACGCGTCCTTCCCACATGGTTTCCTTCTGTACATGGTCTATAGTCCTGGGTGTAGCCAACTAAAAAGTGCTTGTCAACCATGTTTGCAGAGAATGATGAGGAGCAAGAGGAGCTGCCCTCTCTGGATAAACCTGGCTGGTACTCCCAAGGCAATGCTGCCCACCTTTATGAGCTTCTGAAGAAAATGACTGGCAAGCCTGAACCCAAGGTAATTTCTGATTGAGGCAGAGTCCTTGATGTCCACATGCAGATACAAATGGTTGTATTTCAGGGACCTCTGAGTGCCAGCCTCAGTGTCTCCTCAGGGTTCAGAAGAAGTCTCACAGCAAGCACAGGACCTAGTAGGATCTGAGGGTGAAGTCAGCTCTCTGCTATGTACTTTTCTGCATCACTTTCTTTATTCTTCTCCTGCCGTTCTCCTCCTGTTCTGTAAAGTTTCCAGTTTAGATATACATGCAAAACAAAGGCAATTTTCTGAGCTTGGATGCCCCTTTATCTTTGAAGGTCCCAAATATGATCTATATGAAAGACTCCTTTCCTGACTGCCTGTCCTGCCAAATGGAAGACAGTTGCAGGGAGGTAGCTTCTAATGTATCTTAGGGAACAGAACAGAGATATGGCTGTGGGAACCAAGGCTTCTAGCTCTATAACCAAATTCTCTCACTGGAGGTCTCATGGGGTAGGGGAAGCCATCCAGTAAGCCAAAGAAGCCTGGCTTTTAAATGTCCACAGTCCTTGTGGGACAAATAGATCCAGTTATGAAGCAAGTCCTGGTATATATTCTATATATCAGAACTAAATAGGTAATATGAAAAGTTGTCTATGTGACCACCCACAGATATATGTGCCCATAAGATTGAGATGCAATCATGAGGTTACATATACACATCACATGAGATTACATACTACAATGCAGGTATAGGGGAGAAACCAAGCTGCTTCAGCAAAAGTGAGCAACAGCTTTCAGAGTCGGTGTTCCTGCAGACCTTGTCTGGACAGGCTTAATCCTCCATCAAATAACCACGCCTCTGGTGGGTTGACATCTAAGCACTAGTTGCCTCCTGCTTCTCATGGCCTGTGACAGTTATGAAGAGATTCATGGCTGTAAATGGTTACAGATAAGTATCTCGGCTCATATGCCTCTGAGCATCTGCTCCATCTCTTCTTCCTCTTCTGACTAATACACTTTGGTAGATACCTGGTCTTTATCTGTGTCAGAAAAGCAAGGATTTCCAAGGAGCCATTGATGTAGGAAGTATATGATTCAGACATGGAATGCCTGAGAAATGGCTTTCTGATAACAACTAATCAAAGAATATTTTATACACAAAACAAGCAGTGACTGAAATGACAGTGACTTACCAGCTTTCTCTTAAAGAATTGCTTGCATTTGACCCCTTGATCACATTGTCAATGTTTTTACCCACAATCCTTTCCTCTACATGATGTATACCGTAAGGAGCAGGAGAAATCATTGGATAGAGAATGGATTAGGGATTCGGTGGAGAAAGGACCTGGATGAGGAGCCTCTGGATCTTACCCCTTAACCTGACACCATCTTCTGTGGATTGAGGAGGGCTGTGGTCTGGATCAGTAGGGCTTTGCCTCAGAATTTCTGGAAAACTTTCAAACTGTATATGCTGGAGCTGTACATCCATGAGTTCTATTTCAGCAGATCCAGGGCACCCAGGGTTTTGGGTAAGCAGATCCAAGGCGAGTTCAGGGTGTACAAACTCTTGAACGGTGGTTATGATATCTGCTCTTAATATAGGCAATCCCTATAAGTTGTCAGTTTTAGTTCTAGAGGCAGATTTAATTACAGATGTGTGAAAGTACACAGACTCGCTTCTTCATTAGGAAAATGAAATAAAATTGTCACCTTCCTGTTGACTGAGTTTTCTGACCTGCCCAGTTCCTGCAATTGTTAAGTCCCAAAGAAATCACACAGAGGTCTACATTAATCATAAACTGATTGGCCCAATAGCTCAGGCTTCTTATTAACTCTTATAACTTATATTAGCCCATTATTCTTATCTGTTAGCCACGTGGCTCAATACCTTACTCAGCGGGGTAGTCACATCTTGCTTCTTCAGTGGCTGGGATAGGACTGCAAAAGAACGAGCTTCTTCCTTCCTAGAATTCTCCTGTTCTCCTTGACCCGCTTCTACTTCCTGTCTGGTTGTCCTGCCTATACTTCCTGCCTGGCTACTGGCCAATCAGTGTTTATTTAAAATAAAATTGACAGAATATAAACCATTGTCCTATACCACCTTTCTTCCATCTTCAACAAAGCTGTGACTCAGATAGGACAAATAACTGGTCATCTGTGAAATTACCTACCGAAGTTTAAGTTGCTTGTGCCATTTCTGGTTCTTGTACCCTGATGCTTGTTGAGGGTATTTTTTCTATTTTCTGTGCAGTGGCCACCACTCTCACACCCATACCTCATTCAGAATTTTCCTCCTGAATCATAGGTCGTTTACTTTGGTGACAGCATGCACTCAGATATTTTCCCAGCCCATCACTATAGTAACTGGGAGACAGTCCTCATTCTCGAGGAGCTTCGGGGGCAGGACACGGAGAAGGCTGAGGAAGCAGAGCCTCTGGAGAAGAGAGGAAAATATGAGGTAAGGATCCTGTCCGTTTCTTAGGTGGTTGAAAGCTGAAGTCTCCTTAGGCTTCCTGACTTTAGAATGAGCTGGGAATGGTGGCATAGACTACAGTCCCACCAAATGATAACTGGAACAAGAGGATCAGGATCTCAGAACTAGCCTTGGCTTCATAAGACCCTGTTTCAAAAAAAAAAAATTGTTCTGGTTTGACTGAATACTTTCATGTTTCTGTAGTTTGTTTGAGTAACTTATTTAATAGCTTCTGCCTAAGCAGATAGCTTTAACCAACTTAGTTGTACTGTCAGCTTTTAAGAAGCTGGTATGTGCCATCATCATTACATCATGGATGGGGAGAACTACATAAGGTCCTCCCTCCCACAACTGCAGAGCTATAGGCTGGAAGGGAAGAGGAGTTGTTTCCAGTGCTATACCTGTTGCCCATGTTCCAGTGAACAAACCCACACCCTTGCTCATACAAGCAGCCCTAATTAAACTCAGTGGGTCATTTTTCAAAAAGACATGGAAGTTGGGGGGGACTTGATGGGAAGGGGGAAGGTCAGGAGCCAGCGGAGAAGGATAAGGAGGTGACTATTATCCAAATCCATAATACACATATGTGAAATCATTGAGGGCAAAATACCAAAAGGAAAAAGAATGTGATCTGTCACCTCTCTCTCTGCCTAGATTTAAAAGTAAACAAAGCAATTGTATGTCTTTTCACAAATATCTTTTGACATAAACCTGAGCCTCCCAACTGATGCAGTCCTGTTGCTGCAGTGGACAGTCTGTTACAGTTGTTAAATGTAGTTTTTCCACCAAGTGTCAAGCATGTACTATATGAGAGACTCTCTTTCTATTCAGAAAATTCAAAACTAACTACAGAAGGATCGAATTCTCTATCTGTGATGACTTTATTTAGTCTAAATGAGCTTTCAAAAATAAAGTTGGTTAAAAGCAGGGTCATTGCAAAGCGGGTGCCGCGACCTGGAGCGCAGGCTGTTACTGCGGCAGTGTGTTCTGCCATGGGTTCCGTTGTTTGCACACAGTCTGTGTGATAGTTTGCAAGGCTTTCCAATCTGAGTGGAGTCCATCGGAATTTGAAGATCATTTTTATCTCCCTCGATTTGTGGCAGAAAATATAAGGACCGAGGACATCTCATGGAATTTTTCTAACACCAGTATAATGTTGTTCAGTATTTAGAACCTTTGAATTCTGACTTCTTCAGATGATCGGTGCTTGAGTAAAGTATGTTCAAATATTCTCAAAACTGAAAAATTCTAAAATCTGGGTAATCTTCCTGGCCCCAGGGATGTCAGGAGGAGCTAATTCACTCTGTGTATAACAAGTGTTGTAAACAGAGAACAGCATCCAAAGAAGGCCCCTTATCTCACCGTACAGGAGCCAACAGAACTTTCCAGTCAGGAGGAGAAAAATCCTTTGATCTCCTTCTACATTCTTCACATAAAGTAACCTCTGGAGGGATTATAGACCTGAGAGTCAAACCACAGCTCTAATGTTTATTGAAGAAAAGTTTGAAAATGTTTTTGTAAGTGTGGTGGTTTGAATGAGAATGACCCCATAGACTCATCTGTTTGAATACTTGGTCCAAGCTGCTGAAACTGTTTGGGAGATTAGGAGGTGTGGCCTTATTAGAGGAAGCATGTCCCTGCAGGTTGGCTTTGAGGTCTCAAGAGCCAGAGCTCTCTGTGTCCTCATTGCAGACAAGAGTGTAATCTCTTTGCTGCTGCAGCATCTTGCCTGCCTGCTACCGTACTCCCCACCATGATGATCCCGGACTCGAACCTTAACTATGAGCTCCTAATAAAACTCTTCTATAAATTGCCACGGTCATAGTGTCTCTTCACATCAGTAGAAAAGCAGCTATGAGGGTAACCACATTGTAAGGAATGATTTCTCAAGTTACAACTTGAAGGATTATAAGCAGATTACAGTGCTGGCGTGACAGCTCAGTCAGTACAATGCTTGCCTCAAAATCGTAAGGACCTGAGTTCAGTCCTCAGAACCCAAGTTTCTAAAAAGCCAAACTTGGTGGCATGTGTTTATAATGCCTGCAAGAGATAAGGGGTTGAGGCAGGAAGGTCCCCAGGGTTTGCTGGCAAGACACTCTTGTCAAATCAGTGAGCACCAGGTTCAGTGAGGGAACCTATCTCAAAAAATAAGGTTTAGAGTGAGCCAGTCCAGCAAGACACTCAACATCGACCTCTGGTTTGCACACACATGAACATACACACACGGAAATAACTATCCACCCTTTAAAAAATCCATGCATAAAGAATCTGCCTGTGAAAGAGTCTATGGTTAGCCCTAGAAATGGACATATTTATCTCAGGCTTCTCAGTGAAGGCTCAAAAATACTCTTTTAGAAAAAGAAAAAGTAATATTCCAGGCATTGTAATGCATACCTTTAATCCCAGCACTTGGGAGGCAGAAGCAGGCAGATATCTGTAAGTCTGCAGCCAGTCTGGCCTACATAGTAATTTTTAGGTCAGCCAGGAATATACAGTGAGACTAAAGATAGATAGATAGATAGATAGATAGATAGATAGATAGATAGATAGATAGATAGATACATTCTAGTAATTTTAAACTATTATTGAGTTATTGGCTTCATGTTTAAGATACACTGAAAGCAATAAATAAATTGTCATGTCCTCATTCTCTTCTAAAAAAGAAAGCAATACTGAGAAATGATATGTAATTAAGAATTATTTTAATCATAGAGAAAATGTCTTACTATATACTGTAGGATAGTTTTCAGATTGTGACAACTGGCCATTTAAAGAGCCAATTCTGGGTCATGTTAAGGGGCACTCACCATAAAGAAATGTTTTCTTTATAAAACTGGAATGGGTTCCCAAACTGGGCCTGTGGGTTCTATAGCATTTCCCTACTTTCATTTGTTTACTGAGTGAAAAAACTCTTGCAAGACCAGTTCACTGCAGAGACCATTCTGATCACAGCTGTTCTTCCTCTTTCAGGCACCGAAGGTAAAGCCTCTAAATTCCTTATCTAATAAATGGGGCTCATATTTTATTGATTCAGTCTCGAGACGAGGGAATGCAGAAGACTCCTTGGTTTATACGTGGTCCGCGAGGAGAATTAGCACCTACAGCACTATTGCAATTCCGAGCATTGAGACGATTGCAGGTAATGGGGATACTTGGGAAGCCTCCTTGCCCAAAATAGTAACTGTTGGAGGCATTGTCTTAAAAGAAGGGTTCTCAAGACATTGTTATTTCTGTCCTTTATTTTTGAGATTATAATTTAATTGCATCATTTCTCACTTCCTTTTTCTTCCCCCAAGCTCTCTCATATGCTTCTTGTTCTCTTTCAAATTCATGATGTCTTTTTTCATTAATTGTTGCATGCATATATGTGTACACACACACTCCTAAATATATCCTGCTCAGTCTATATAATGAGTTATTTTTCAGGGAAAAGAGCTTCTAGATATACAACCTAGGTTAGGAACACACACACACACACACACACACACACACTTTTCTGGAGCCAACTACAAAGAAAGGCTGGGCACTTTTTTTAAAAAAACATCTGTTTGGAGGAATAGGGTACAGGTTGGGAGAATTACTGGGTAAAGATGCTTAGGAAGTCCAGTAAGATGAACCTGGCTTTGGGCTGTTTCCCCCCATCCCCCAAAGAGTCCACTGAGGTTGAGTAAACATTTCAGTAACTCATGTAACTTATAAGATAGGAAACAGAAGAGATAATGGGCCTGGTGAGTTCCTTCAGTCCCTGTTGTAAGGATGAATTAAGGTAAGGTCCATATTTTCAGAGGCTAAAGCTCAGCTTCAATTAACTGAATAGCAAAACGTTATTAGTTCTTCCATCCATGGTTAATCCATCCACATATACTTGGTTGAAATGAGTGCCCATTCTCTTTTGAAAAATACATTATTCTGGGACTCAAATGCTTCCTTAAAACAGCTCATGTAAGCCGGGCAGTGGTGGCCAATGCCTTTAATGCCAGCACTAAGGAGGCAGAGACAGGCGAATCTCTGTGAGTTCAAGGCCAGCCTGGTCTAAAAGAGCTAGTTCCAGGACAGGCCCCAAAGCTACAGAGAAACCCTATCTTGAAAAAAAAACAAAAAAGAACAGAAAAAAAAAACAGAAAAACTCATGTAATATATAGCCCAGAGTGAAAACAATTGCCAGGAATATGAGGCTAGGAGACCACAAAAGTAACAAAAACAACCAACTATAGAAAACAAAGAAATAAGACGTTTTGTAGAGATGTAAAAATTAAGAGAATGGAAATTTTTAATTAAGCCTTTTCAAATCAAAATTGATTTGTAATGAATAGGCTTCATAGCTGATTAGACACAGTAGAAGGTGAATTGGTGTCCCGTGAAATAGCTCAAAGGAGACATGCAGCAGCTGGCAGTGCAAATCAGCATCACAGAGAGCTTGCCTGACATGTGCCGGGCCTGGGTCCCATCCCCAGCACCGTGGGAGGCAACTAGGCAGGAAGGAAGGTGGGGTGCAGAATAAAGCACAACAACAGGAGACTCAAAAAAAAAAGCCTTAAGAAGACATAAAAGGTAAAATGGAAAGGGATGAAGATTTTTGTAATTGGGGCTCCAAGAGTAGCTATAACCATGTGGAACAAACTAGACACCTGGGGAAACATTCATTATTAATATGAGAGGGAACCACTTCTTGCTGATGTCTCAGTTCTTATGAAAATACAAAGTAACTGAAAGGCTGCGGCACTCAGATTGGAAGTCTTTCCCTGTTTAATTAGGAGCCTGCCTTTAATTAGGGCTCCTACTCAGGAGCCCGCCTGCTTTCTGTGTGCAGTCTTAGTGTCCAGTTCCCTTCTGAACTGGCAAAGGGAGAAAACAGTAGAATCCAGTCTCTGCTCTTCTTTTGCAGTGGGCTCCTAGCCACTCAGTTCTGTCTCTGCAGCATTACAACACTGCGCAAAATCCCCATCTTTGCTGCTGCTAGTAGCCAATGGCAGAACATGGGCTTTCCTTTTCTCTCATTGATCTTCCTGGGAATCATGTGTCCTTAAGTGTTGGTTGTCCCGTCTGGCCCCAGTGACTCCACTCTGGTGTTTACCAGTGTCTGACGACTACTTCTTTTACATCCAAGTTGAAGCCTGGATACCGGTTTGAGCTTCATTCGTGGATTGGAGCTGATGGTACCAATTGGCATGTCCTCCCTTACAGGATGTTTATAAGGGCGGAAAGAAGCCGTTTACCTGAATTGTCCGTAGGATGATGATGGTGGCCCTAAGATAGGCTTGATCTTCTAAAAGATCCATCTGTGTGTCAATGTGCAAACCCAGTGTGTCAGTCTGTCCTTCTGAAACAGTATTTTGCTCTCAGTGTTTCTTTTACTTTTCAACTGCTAACACACAAATTAAAGGCAGCCTTAAAATCTTTCTACAAAAATAAAATCTGTTAAAGAAACTATTTTCTTTCAAAATAATTCAAAATTGTATTGGGGTAGTATAATAATAATAGAAGCCACTAGACTATTCTAAGATACCTGAATGGTTATGAAAATAAATCGTCAAGAAATATGGTTATGAATAGTACCCTAAGAAAGTTGAAAAATGAATTTCCATTCTAAAGTTCACTTCTAAAAAACATGGGAAATGACCCCTCAGCTGTTACCTCAGTGCACCTCTCTTTTTCTTTTTTAATGTATTTAATTGTGTTGGTTTGTGTCTGTCTGTCCCATGCCTGTAGGTGCCTGTGGAGGCCATCTGGTGTATGTGCTTGGACTGAACTGAGCCCTCTCCCCAGCCCTGCCTTTCTTATTCCAGGAGCTTTTCCTCTGCACCCTAGGAAAGAACTTGACAGGGCTGCTTCTCTCTGAGGAGCTAGTAAGCAGGTCAGACAAAACTGAAAGGAGCTCTGTTTCATGGCTGGGAAAAGGGAAGAGGGTTATTTGTATCTTATTTGTTCTGATGTTGGAGACGCCTCCTCACAATGTAACACAGTAATCACATTCTTAGGAACAACTTGGGTCTCCTACAGAACCCTAGCTTGATTATGTCAGCCAGAGACTCCATAGTAAGACACCATTGCATTGCTTACCTCAGAATAAGAAAGGCAACTCAAAATAAAGTGTAATGGTCCTAAAATATTTTAGGACTCAAATCCTGCTGGTTTCTGTTGAAGTCTCCAGAGCCATTCTGTTCTCTATGTTATTTTACAATGTTATTTTACAATGTTTGTTCCCTGCATTTTATCGTTCTGTGGTTGGAATAATATATCTGTTATAGTGGACCCATGACAGAATGTAAGAGAAAACTGCTACAATAAGCAAGAATCACGAGAAGGGAGTTCTTTTCTATTCTGTTCTGAGTAGTCAGCTACCACCAGTGACTTCCTACCACAGAGATGGAAGTTTCCTTCTCGCTGACTCGACAGTCTGATGATCTTTGGTTTTGGCCTTAGTTTGCCTATTCT
>JAQHUG010000473.1:586931-598992 GCA_028555095.1 Dicrostonyx torquatus | reverse complement strand
ATGGCCTCTTTTTTCATTAGTTATTGTTATATGCATATATGTATATACATACGTATTCCTAAATACATAGCTACAAACTACTCAGTCTATATAACCTGCTTGTATGTGCCAAGGTTAACCAGTTGGCACAACGGTATGCTCTTCCCTGGGGAAGACCAGGCCTCCCACTCCCAGAATTCCTTAGGCATCTGAAGTTCTTCGTGTAGTGTGGAAGCTTCATGGTCATTCCCCATCCACTTTAATGTGACTATTATTGCTGTTCTTGTTCTTCTTATGAACACTGAATTTTAATCTGTTTGTATTTATGAAAGAAGTTTGGTGGCTTATAAAACAGTCTTTTTTTTTCTTCCCTTCCTCACAGAGTTACCCCTGGACTACAAATTTACAAGATTCTCTACAAACAATTCAAAGACAGCTGGTTACTATCCATTGGTCCATTATACCTTGGGTTCTCAAGACACAGACAGCAAAATAATACTTACTGAAAAATGAACCAACCATATGTGTAGCAGACATACTGCTAAAAAATGTTAATGTCAAAAAATGCAAACAATTTATAGGAACAATTTTTCAATGAAAATTGACCAAATGGGTACTTGCTAATCTATCTTTTTAAAATATATATAATTTTATATAAATAATTTTAATGTTTAACACTTCTTGTTATAGAGAAAAATTAGTGCCCTAAACTAAAAAAAAGAACATGAATTAATATTTTATATACTAGTAGTTTTGTGGATTCTCCCAAGATGATAACAAACACATAGGCAAGCATTAGTTATATATCTACCTAGTCCAGCAGTTTCCAAAGCCTGGTTCACAACTGATACAGAGCAACCTAGATCTTGAAAATGTAAATTTGAATGCCTTTTTCTAAACATGAAGTCAGAAACTTTAGGAGTAGGGCCCAGCAATGGCTTTAAAGCAAGCCTTCCAATGAATGTGATTCTCAACTGTAATTTGAGACCTAGTGAGTAAACCCAGTACTCCAAAATAGATTTGTTTGGATAAATACAGCTGAATATTCATATCTTTCCTATGTCCATATTAAAAATGTAACCAGAATTGATAGTGAACACCAGAGTCTAGTGAAACTCAATTATTTTTCCAAGCTATCAAGCTTCTTGCTTATCTCTTTTTTCCCAGAATACATAAATAAAAAGACATGATTTCTTCAAATAACATAGCCTTACTTATTATTAGTAATTTCTCCCATTAGGAGAAATTTTAAAAAAATAAAAAAAGTTAAACCTATTCAGCTTGGTTCCAGCTTTGTCCTTGGGAAGAAAGAGTAACGGCGGAAAGAAGCACAAGTTTATTCATCCGCTCCAGGTCAGGAGATGTGTGTTCTGTGCAGTTCTGTTAGTTATGTTAGTAATTTTGCTTCAGATCATGTTCACACAAGATGTTTAGATTCAGTTGATATTTGTAAGTTCCTGGGTCCCATTTTGCCTGTTAACCTCCCTGTCCATAATAGACAGGACTACAAAACATTATTATTTTTTCTTGGAATTTAGCATATTAACATATGCATTGAAAATCTATTTTCTTAAAATTTGTAAATGTTCAGATGAATCACAAAGTGTACTATGAGTATGCATTTCTCAGGGTAATCAAAAGGATAACTTTTTTCTTTTATCATCTGCATCTTTGATGTTGATCGATAAGTATATATATTTGATATCCAAAATGTCATTTGAGTGTGATATTAAGCATGTACAATCAAGCTTAGGGCCAAATGAAAGATGCTATCTATTGTAGACTTTAAGTAGAGAGTTCACTGTGCTTTAAAATAAAGCTATTTTCCCTTATAGATGTTTCTTGTGTTACTGGGCAAGAATGCTTATTACTCTGTGTGTGTGTGTGTGTGTGTGTGTGTGTGTGTGTGTATGCTTTCTCTCTGCCCTGTATGTTCCATGAATTAAGCTCAGATCACCACACTTGGAGCAAGTGCCTTTACCCACTGAGCCATCTTGTGGCCCAAGAATGGGTGTTCCAATGTTTATAAATGGTTGTTGACATAAGAATTGAGAAGCCCAAAATTTAAAGATTAATTGTATTTTTTTTTATCACTAAAGAGTAGAGGAAAGTAACTTCAAGTGAAAAGTCCTTTTCCAGCTCCCACCTTACAACCTTGACTGAGCCACCATCTTATGGGACCTCACCTTTTTTACCTCACAAAGAAGAGTCTGAGTTCAGAGAACACTCTCCTCCTAACACCCACCGACTTGTCACTGCTGACTCTAATGAGTGCGTCTTTATTAAGCTACATTTCAGTTTTATTTCATGGTTCATAAAAAGTTCTAGTGGTTCTAAATGGATAGGAAAGGTAAACATGAGGCTGATGAGATGGCTTTGTGGATTGTTGCCCAAGTCTGATGACCTGAAACCCATGTACAGGTGGAAAGAAAGAACTGGCCCCACTGACGTGTTCTCTGACTTCTGCACACATGCTGTGCCATACTCGTGCCCAAATATGCACAATGATAAAAAATTAGATTTTAAAATAGGGGGAAAAGTAATATAAAAATTAAGAAGAGGGAGCTGGAGAGGTAGATGGCTCAGCATTGAAGAAACTTGTGCTCTTGCAGAAGACCTTGACACCTCAAAGTTGTTTTTAGCTCCAATTCCAAGGAATCCGAAGCCCTCTTCTGGCCTCCTGGTCTCTATATGCACCAGGCACCCACACATAAAATAAATTTTTAAATTAAAAATATTAATGAAAAGCAGTTTATATCATTTTTATTTATGTGTGTGCTTGCTTGTCTATATGTACACATGCATGCAACTGCCCATGGAGGCCAGAAGAAAGCTCCCTGAAGCTGGTCTGTAAATGATTGTGAGCCACTAGATGTGGGTGCCAGGAAGCAAACAGGAGCCCTCTGCAAGAGTAACAGGTACTCTTAACCACAGAGCTATCTTTCAAGCCTGGGTTTCTTCTTTCCTAGTTACATGCACTAAAAAGCAGGGAACTTTCTAACCTAACCAGTGGGTTTTTTTCAATGATAATTTAAGGACCTGTACTGATCTTTATCACTTATATACTGTTGTCCTTGAAAAGATACTCTTTGTGAGCCATCCTTCTTTCTGTGTATGCTAACAGTGTCTCTTTTGGTCTAAGTCTTAAAGGGCTTAAAATATCATAGAATGAATGTTAAATGATTTCCCTGCAACAGAGTGGTGCTTTGAAAGGAGCGCTCAAAGCCGGGCAATGGTGGTACACGCCATTAATCCCCACACTCGGGAGGTAGAAGCAGGCAGATCTCTGTGAGTTCAAGGCCAGCTTGCTCTATAGAGCGAGTTCCAGAGCAGGCTACAAAAGCAACACTAGCTCTGTCCCTAAATAAATAGTGTGGGAGGTACTCAGTGGCACATACCTGTAATTCTGGCACGTAGGAGACAGAAGCAGGACGATCAAGAGTTGGAAACCAGCCTGGGCTACACACATGATGTCACCATCTTCAACAGACAAAACTGTTAACAGGAATACCCAAAATAGGAGTATGTGACTGAAATATACCTAGACACATTGAAAAGATTTCACAATTTCAGTTATGAGTGATAGTTTCCCAGACACTGTTCCAGAAAAATTTAAGAGGCTAAATACATCCACATTATCTGTATATGCTTTATAAAAATGAATAACCAAATATTTTGGCCATCTAAGCAAAAATTTGACAATGTACCAAGATTTATGCTGAGTTAAAAACTACCAGGTACTAGTTGTTGAAGTTGCTGGCACCTGACGCATTTCCTACGTGCAGGTCTTGCTGGTATGATTTCTGAGCTCAGAGAGTTAAGGGAGCAGGGTTTCCTTTGCAGGTTAACTATCTGTTGCAGCCTCTGCCTTTTTCCTATCTTAGATGTAGTCTGAGCACATCACTGTGCTCTGCCTGTCCTTTATTTTCAGCTTTAGTCTAACAAAAGTATTCCTCCTCCTGATGAGACAGCGCCACTCACTCACTGCAGGTAAACATGTCTTCTGTTCTGCTTAATCTACTGTAAAAATTAGACTCCGACATTCTGTCGACATCATTGCCAAACAGCTGGTTCATTCCTACAGCCCTGAGCCTTCTCCATTCCCTTGAATTTCTCTTTTTCTTTCTCAGTTTTAGATCTTAATTTCCTTCCTTTGATATAGCCTTAATACAAGATATATGGAGAAATATATAAATATATGTATATGTCATATATTCCATATACATCTTGTATCAAAACTATCAAAGGATATATATGTATATATGTGTGTTTATATACATACATACATACACACACACAGATGTTTGGGTGTGTGTCAGCCCAGCTGCCTGTGAGTTGCTTTGTACCTCACGCTGGCCTCAGACTCTACCTTCTCCTACCTTCTCCTTCCTCAGGCTCCTGAGAGCTGCAGTCACATACGTGTGCTACCACACCCGGTTCCTCTAGTTATTCTCTGTGCAGCTTCAAAACAAGCTCACATAATCTCTCACCTGCTGGCTCATGGTGCCCTGTGAATAGGAGTGAAGCAGTTCATCGCTGCCCAACCTGTATTAGCCCAGACAGCGCAGAGCTTTTTCTTCATCTTTATTCGTTTATTTCTTTTTGGTGAAGACAAGAAACATAACAGTAACATGTTTTTCCTTCAAGCACACGGGAGAAGACAAAGGACTAAGAGTCTCTTAGTGTGGTAGCAATTCTAGTCCCCACACTGGTTAAGAACATAGTGTCAAGTATTATTACTACAGCAGGAAATATCAGTAAGACAAGTTACGTTTTTTCTTTTGAAATCGCTTTTACAAGACATAGCAACAGTTTTCAAAATTTTTGGACTTCAAAGATCACATTGTGCGGATTGTGTTTCTAAGAATACAGCTATATAGGAACAGACATCAGAATAAGTTAATCTAGTAATGAATATTCACGGAGTCTTCGTACTGCAAAGGACAGATATTCAAATGTTTGCACTTGTTCTCAATGATAAGCAAAAGGCAGGCTTGTAAACATCAATTCTGCCAGTCAGCTGACAGTGAGTAATAGGGTTTGGGCAAGCACAGTGGGATAAGGAGTGCACACAGTTGATCTCCCACAGACAAAGGTCACTCCGAGAATCCGAAGAAGAAAACACCCCAACGTACATATGTTCACAAAAGATCTATTGGTGAAGTTGAGAATTAGGAAAAACTACAGAAAAATCCTCCAAGCATTCCTTTTAAATCCCAACCCATCTGATCTCCCCATTCTGCACTAGAACTTGCCTCAGTGACCACTGCCCCCAGCCGTGCTTCTGCAAGATGTCAATCATCACAGCAGGCCTAGAACTCACTCTGCAATGGGCTCCACTGAAGGTATCCAGACCTCCTGAGCTCTAGATAAGCTTCAAATAAGTTCTTTAAATCAGAAAGAGGACAAGTGAGGGTCACAGCTGCAGGCTCAGAACTAGGAGCTGTCACAGCACTACTACTTACCCACAGGAGCAAGCCCAGCAAATCCAGACTCCTCACATCCCCCATCCCTCAGAAGAGGCTTGGAGTCTCCCACAATGCACTTGACAGCCCACTTCCTCCTTTGTTAGGATGGAAACAAGGAAGGAAATTCAGAAGCTGATAAGTAAGGACCAAGGTCGGACAAGCAGAACAGAGATGACGCACATAGCCACTATCTGGTCATTCTACAGGCTGAGCCCCGAAAAATGCCCGCTCGTCTTTAGGAACAGGTGCAATTTTAGTTGTGTTTGTTTACATCTCGCTCAGGGGCTGCACAGTCAGTTGTTGAGATTCTTCTTTCTCAAACTAGAGCTGAAGAAATACAAAGAAAGCATCTGGTAGAATGGAGAAGGAGGGAGGAGTGGAAGTGGCCTCCCTTGAAATTTTCAGACGTTACTACGAGAAGGGTGAAATAGTAAGAACAGCAAGAGATTTGGAGACTACAGTACCTTTTTCTGCCTGGGCACAACTGGGGAATGGGGGAGAAAAAAACAAACCTGTAGCCAGTTTTATTTTTCTGCCTCTAGGCTGTAACTGCTTCAAAGAGAAAGGAACAGGAAGAAAGGAGAGTCAGTGAGGGAAAAACACAGCAAACCCTGTGTGGAGTACCACAAATGATTTCCAACCACCCCAACCTAGGCAGCTTTGACTTAATCAGAGTGGGTGCGGACACAGGAGTAGGAGGGGGGGCGTTACCTAACAAAATTCCTAATAATTTGTTGGCTAGGGCTCAGAAGGGAGTCACTGGGGCTTTGCTTTGGGCACTGCCCCATGAGATTACATATCCTGCCCAATAGCCAGCTGCGTCATGGGTAATAGTAGGGGGTTCTGTGTGCTGCCTAGGAGCGTAGGTTCTTAGATAGTTCCTGAGGAACAGTGTTGGCCTGTGCAGAGCTCAACCAGGAGAGAACTAGTGAGCAATTGCACAGGCCTTCATACTCACCAGTAGCTGATCACAATGCACAGTAACCAAAGGTACAAGACCAATGTGGTAACATAAAACACTCCCAGCCTGTTACTTTACTCATGCCTAGTAGTCACCCACCAGCCACCTGCTCCGGTGGTAAATAGCAAAGGCCCAGGAAGACAGCTAGGATCAGTTGGAATGTCCTGATGGGCTGATGGCTGGGTTGGGATGCAGTTCCAACTTGCAGTGGTGAAAGTCACAGTTCATCACAGTCCATGGAAAATAAGAAACATGGCAGGAAGAATGAGACCTGGCAAATTCTTGGTAAGGATATGTCAAGCTTTCTTGTGGTAGAGAACCACTTTTTAAAAAAACTGGAAGAAGACATGGTCACAGACAAGAACCAAGCCATGCAAAGGAAGGCAGTACAAACTACAGCACTGTGAGCTTGCCATAGAAGCAGTTTGGAGGCCATGCACTCGGAACACCATTAACACTATTGCAGAACACCGTGATAGCCAAGAGAAAGAAGAGCATAGACTTGGAAGCCACGATCTTGAAACTACTAGAGACTGAGAAGAACCAAAGGACACAATCCAACAGGAAGAAAAAGCAGACGAAAGGCTGCATGCTGCTGGCCAACCCCAGGAGGTGGTGGGACTCTCCTGTAGGAGCTTCTTGCAAGGGCAGAGCTTAGCCGGACTGGAACCTGAAGGACCTGGGACTCTCCACTGGCTGTCTTGGTGGGACGCGAACTCCTCTGCGTGGCCCATCGCCCATCAGATAGTATTGTAGGGGATTGGACCACAGCTCCCCTTTGATAATTTCAGCTATTCTGTCGAATTCTAGGAGACTGTGGTCTGAGAACCAATTGAAGAAACTGGGAATCGTGTTCCCCTCCCGATTCCTGTGGATGTGGGCCTGGGGTTCTTGGCCCCGGTGCCAGCGGATGGGAGTAGAGAGGGATACCACTCTACCGGAGGATCTGCGCTCATATTCCTTGACTAGCCCCTCATTTCGGAAGTAGGGGTTGCTTTGGAAGATGAACTTAAATTTGCAGCCTGCTCTTGGGTGCTTAAGCTCCTCCACCTCTAAATTGATCATGTACCTCATCATGTCTTCATCTTGGCCGCTGATCATTGGTGACAGCTGAGGGTGGTTCCGAAAAGCGGTGACCCAGAAACCTGGGATGTTTTGGATGATGAAACTTCTGCGCTGCATGTGGAGCCTTCTCATCCGTCCAAATTTGCGTTCCAGCTGGAGGAAGGCCCTGTCGGCCTGCGCATTTACGTTTGACAGCTCTTGATCGATGGCCTCTAGGGAGTCCATGCAATTATTGATCTTCGGGGCCCTGGGACGAGTCTCCTCCTTCCCTTCTCCGGCTACCTTTTTTTCCTTCTGAACCCCCTTCTTTTCCTGCATCGCCGCCCCTGCTTCTCCCTCCTTCCCGGCGGCCAAAGAGGTGGCGCACTTGGTCGCCGTCATTTCCTTGGTCTTCTTTGCCCCTGGCACCATCTGAGACCCCAGGCCCACCGCACCACAGGCTTCCAGAGCTTTCGGTCCAGCAGGGCTGCGCGGCCCTTCAGGCTGACAGCCATTTTTATTGCTGTCGTCGGCTGCCACAGGGACTGGGGCTGCGTCCCCGCCCTTTGATGGAGACAGAGCATCCTCCAGCCCCTCTCCGGCTGCCGCATCACCGCAATTTTCAGCCACTGCAAGGCAAAGAGCAGGGCCGCAGTGCTCGGAATCCGGGGGCGCGCCTCCCTCCGCACCGGCCTCACCTGCAGCCTCCATCGTCGGCGCCGCCTCGGTTTCCTCACGGAATCCCTCGTCCTGGTTCAGATCCAGATCTTCTGGACCATGGGCGGGGGTCGTGGTGTTAGCGAGAGGGAGTTCATTGCCCTCATCCAGGCCGCTCATTTTGGCAGATGTCAGCCCTGCAGAGGAGCCTTCCTCGTCCTCTGCAGACGCAGCGCAGCACCGCAGTGAGTGCTTAGCTCCACCCCTTTTCCTTCGGGCTGTTGCTACCATGGCAACCTGTGACGTCAGGGTAGCAGCTGCATCTAACTGTAGCGCGAGAATTGGCTACCCAGGTAATTAAGCTTGTCAGTCAATGTATTCTTTTTGTCTTTTCACACGATGCTGTAAATTGAATCTTATCTGGAAATTACGTTTATTTACACAAACGGATGCAGAATTATATTAATGTGTATTCGCAAATCTCTAAATTAATTTCAACATTCTCTAAACCATTGTCTTAAAATACATTTAAAAACAGGAGCTATTGTCTAATAAAATCAGATCTCATCGAGCTTCTCAGAAATAGAAAAACGAATTCCCCAGCTCACAGGCCTTTCTTATTTTGTCCACAAATTCATGGCGGTTGCTGAGGAATTGCGCAGAATCCGATTTTGAAACACAAGTGTCGTTGCTGTTCTTATTTTTATGCAAAGGAGACAGTCAAAAGATTCGTTTCCGTTTCTGTAACGATTTTAATGTTTGTATATATTAGCTGACGTCTATGAAGCGATTGGATATTTCTTCACTTTTAAATGAATAGTAAACTGTGCCCTTATAAGTGGCCACACGAATGCCATATACACACATTTAGCCCTTCGGTATTACTGGAGGAAACATAATCTCAGAGGATTTTGAACGCTCCTTTGCCTTGGGTTATAATCTTGGTTTTTTTCTTGATGCCTGTGAGTATGAAGCTGACACACATTTGTCCGAATTTGCTTTTGTGAAGGCAGAAACAATTACCAGCTTTTCCAGACAGCTTAAAAAGAAGAAAGGTCATCCGTTCAAGTCAGCTTAGAGAAAGTACTTGTAATCACCACTGTCTCTTAGCTTCCTACAGTCAGAATGCTGAGGTTAGCCCTTGGGTAGGTAAGACCAAAGAGAGACTTAAGTTCTGCATATTTAATGTTTCGGGCCCTTTTAGAACAAAGTGTTACAGATCTTTGCATTTGGGAAATTAATAGGCTCTCACCCAGAGTATGGTTATGCTCAAATACGTATCTGGGAATAAGAGTTTAAAGAAAAGCAGCATTACCCCAAGACCTCTAGTGAGAGAAGGGGTGGTGCCTGGTTCAACTAAGACTGGGAGGTGATGAGAGACATCGCTGGCCAACAACGAATGGTATACCATGCAGTTGGATTCGTTTTTCTTTCTACTCCAAGTTGGGTGTCCCTACCCAAAGCTGGTATATCCAGACTGACCTCTCCCTGCTGGAAAGTAGGTCAGTTCTCCAAATAAAATAAAATGTGCAAAACGGTTGACTCCAGATACAGCAATAATTTATCTGGGCCCTTTCCTTTTTCTCCGAACAAATGTTCATTTTGCCTTAGTGAGCAGAAATCAGTGTATTTATTGCTTGACTTCATTGGTAAACAAGTAGACATTGAGCTGCAACTGGCTTTGTGACTTCTGGGCTATTCTTTGACATCCTGTTTCTGTACCTAAAAACTCTTCCCACTGTTGGAGAAGCAGCAAACACTCTTGGGCTTTAACCTAAGCCATGATGCAGAGAAGCATCAAATGCTGAACCAACTTACAGGGCAGTCCAGGCAGAAGGAAAAAGTTCATTATTACATCACTTCATAAAAGTGAGAAAATTACATGTAGACTTTTCCCCTTGTATTTACCCATGTTTTAAAGACTGATTTCTCTGCCGATGAAACAACCCAGCCTTCCGTCATCTTTGATTTGATTATACCTGCCACCTAAACCATTTATTTACCCCTCACAGCTGGCCCTTTATTTAAATGTCTACAGGAATCCCACAGGACATTTAAATCACATTGTTTCCTACCCAAGAACCCAGGAAGCACTGAGAAATCAATTGTCCATACTAGTATCAAATCGCCTCTCCCCATCTCTACCTTCCCTACTGCTTACCACCTTAGCACTGCTAATCCTTTAAATTCCTATAGCTCTCACTGCTTTTGACTCCCAATTTAGAACTTACCTAGGTTTAACTCTTTAACATCCCTGGTTGTTTTGTGATGACCATTTTCCTCATCCCAGCAAGATAATAATTCTGCATAGCAAGCAGCTCTATTACCTTTACTACAGTACAGGCCAGTATCTCAGAGTGTGTTCATGAAACCTGATTATGTAAGTGAGAATTCAAATTTAAATAAAAACTTTTTAACAGAATGGGTGATATGACTCTCCTTGTGTGCGAGTTGTTTACATAAAGCTATAAATCATACCTTAAGTTTTTGGTACGTTACAAGATTGAACGTATTCTATATAATGGAGCATATTCTATTGGTAATTGGCAATGAAACTCACTCTCATTGAAAACAATATGTCAATAACATGATGCTATGGAAAAATAGCCATGGCAAATTCTGTGAAAATTCATACCATAATTTCCATTTACTGGGAAATCAGAACATCAAACATAGAAGTCAAATGGAAATGATTTTACCCAAGTGTATATAAATATTAGAAAATTTATGAAATATGCCCTATTATTCTTCTTGACTTATTCAGAGTAATAATATTTCTAATTATATGTTTTTGGGGGTTATATTCAGTTGTACCATTGTATACTCTATACTTTTACATACTTAAATATATGACTTCTACTTGGCTCCAGATGGAACTGAAGAACTGATTTACAGTTATACAACAAACAGTGAAGCCATGCTCTGCACCTCCATAGTCTGGCTCAGAAGCCTGTGTACTCATTAATGATACTATCCTGAAAACATGCAAAATCCACAATTAAGAGAGCACTTTCCAAATAATTAAAGCCCTCTCTCTAATCCTCCTAACCCCATTAGTCATTTCAGGGTGCTATAACAGCATACCCTAGGCAGATGAATTACAAACAGTAGAAATGTATTTCTTGGAGTTCTGGAGACTATGAAGTCAAAGACAAGGAGACAGTAGAGTTGATGTCTGGTGAGGCCCTGCTTCTTCGTTCATAAGTAGCACTTTTTGTTGTGTCCTCACATGAGGAGGACCTTTTGGGGATCTTCTTATAGTGGCACTAATCCAGTTAAGACCCTCAACTGAGCCCTCAATAAGCAAATTAGTTGGTTCTCAAAGACTCCACCTTAATCCTCACACTGGGTATTATCTTTCCACATATTATTGGAGGGGCATAAACATTTGATCTATAACATCAGTTTTCCTCACACAGTTAATAATTGTTGGCGATGTACCTAGTTCTTAAAGAAAAGAATGAGTGATCCTCTAGTTCAATACCTTCGTAGTTCCCAATCCATTTGATATTAATTTTTAAAATAAATATCATGACTTTTCCTTTTTTGAAATTCACATGCTATACATGTTTAGAGAGGGGGTGGAGAGAGGGGAGACAGAAAAGAGATGGGGGGAGATGGGAGATGAATAAGACTCTATGTAGCTCTCGCTGTCCTGGAACTGATTATGTAAACAGCAAGCTGACCTCAAACTCAGATTCATGTGCCTCTGTCTCCAGAGTGCTGGGATATACCTCCACACACAGCTTTTTTTTTTTTTCCTATTTTTAGTTTACTTTTTAAATTTCATTTTACATTCCAACCACAGTTCTCTCCCCCACCCCACTCCTCCTCCAGCCCCTTCCTGTCTTTCCCTTCTAACTCACCACCTACTCCTCCCAAAGGGTAAGAGCTCCCATGGGGGAGACAACATAGTCTGGTACACTAAGTTGGGGAAGGACAAAGCCCCCCC